>CM052895.1:69021666-69057543 GCA_028534135.1 Potos flavus | reverse complement strand
GTGTTCATCAAGGATATTGGTCTGTAATTCTCCTTTTTGATGGGGTCTTTGGTTTTAGAATCAAGGTAATGCTGGCCTCATAAAATGAGTTTGGAAGTTTTCCTTCCATTTCTATTTTTTGGAACAGTTTCCAGATAATAGGTACTAATTCTTCTTTAAATGTTTGGTAGAATTCCCCTGGGAAGTCGTCTGACCCTGGACTCTTGTTTGTTGGGAAATTTTTGATGATTGCTTCAATCTCCTTACTGGTTATGGATCTGTTCAAGTTTTCTATTTCTTCCTGGTTCAGTTTTGGTGGTTGATATGTCTCTAGGAATGCATCCATTTCCTCAACATTGTCAAATTTGCTGGCATACAGTTGCTCATAATATGTTCATATATATGTTCATAATATGTTTGTGAATTCTTTTAGTTTTAGTTTGTCCTGGAAGCTTTTTATCTTTCCTTCTATTTTCAATGACAGCCTAGCTGGATATAATATTCTTGGCCACATATTGTTCTCATTTAGTGCTCTGAATATATCATGTCAGTCTTTTCTGGCCTGCCAGGTCTCTGTGGATAGGTCTGCTGCCAATCTAATATTTCTACCATTGCAGACAGACTGATTGTCCTGAGCTGCTTTCAGGATTTTCTCTTTGTCACTGAGACTTGTTAGTTTAACTATTAGATGATGGGGTGTTGACCTATTTTTATTAATTTTGTGGGGAGGGTTCTCTGTGCCTCCTGGATTTTGATGCTTGTTCCCTTCACTAAATTAGGGAAATTCTCTGCTATAATTTGCTCCAAAAATACCTTCTGCCCCCCTCTCTCTTTCTTCTTCTGGGATTCTAATTATTCTAATATTGTTTCATCTTATGGTATCACTTATTTCTCGAATTCTCCCCCTCATGGTCCAGTAGTTGTTTATCTCTCTTTTTCTCAATTTCTTTATTCTCCATCATTTGGTCTTCTATATCACTAATTTTCTCTTTTGTCTCATTTATCTAGCAGTAAGAGCCTCCATTTTTTTATTGCAGCTCATTAATAGCTTTTTTGATTTCAACTTGGTTAGATTTTAGTTCTCTTATTTCTCCAGAAAGGGATTTTATTTCTCCAGAAAGGGATTCTCTAGTATCTTCCATGCTTTTTTTGAGCCCAGCTAGCACCTTGATAATCATCATTCTTTTTTTTTTTTCTTTTTTTTTTACAGATTTTATTTATCTATTTGACAGAGAGGAGAGAGATCACAAGTAGGCAGAGAGGCAGGCAGAGAGTGAGGGAAGCAGGCTCCCTGCTGAGCGGAGACCCCGATGCGGGGCTTGATCCCAGGACCCTGAGTTCATGACCTGACCCGAAGGCAGAGGCTTTAACCCACTGAGCCACCCAGGTGCCCCTCATCATTGTTAACTCTAGTTCTGACATCTTACTAATGTCCCTGTCGATTAGGTCCCTAGCTATCAGTACTGCCTCTCATTCTTTTTTTTTGAGGTGAGTTTTTCCACCTTGTCATTTTATCCAGATAAGAATAGATGAATGAGAGAACAAAATACTAAAAGCGTAGCAACGACCCCAGAAAAATATACACTAACCAAATCAGAACAGACTCAAAACTGAGGGGAGAAGAAAGGACAAAAAAGAAAAAAAGAATATATATTAAACTGGTGAGAACAGGGCCACACACTTGATTTTGGGTATATTTGGTCTATTAGAAGAAACTGCCTCCAAAAATTTTAAAGAAAGAAAAACTTATACATATACAAAAATAAGGGTAAACACAATGAAGGGATGGAATATGGATGAAAATTTAAAAAGATTTTAAAAAAGGAATTGATAAGATAAGAAATTGGTTGAAAAAAGGAAAAAAAAAAAAAAGAGGAAAGAATGTGATCAGGCTGGAGACTAGAACAAAGCCATGCCCTAGATTTAGGGTATATTTTGATTTGTTAGAAGAAACTGTATCCCAAAATTTTAAAGAAAAACCTATATGTATACAAAAAATAAGGTTAAATACAATGAACAGATAGAATATTACTATAACAATGAAAATTAAAAAAAATTTTTAAAAAGGTATCGATAAGATAAAAGCTAAAAAAAGCACTAAAATAGGAAAGAGGAAAAAATTTAAAAATAGAATAAGAAAAAAATAAAATTTAAAAAATTTAACTTTGAAAGACTAAAGAATCATGGGGAAAAAGCCATGAACTCTATGTGCTGTATTCCTGTAGCTCTGAAGTTTTGCAGTTCTCATTGGTTGCTGAACTTGGACTTGGCTGGATATTCCTGCTGATCTTCTGGGGGAGAGGCCTGTTGCAGTGATTCTCAAATGCCTTTGCCCGATGTGGAATTGCACCACCCTTGCCAGGGGCCAGGCTAAGTAATCTGCTCAGGTTTGCTCTCTGTAGCTTTTGTTCCCTGAACGCTTTCCATACTGCTTTGGAGGAAGAGAATGAAAATGGTGGCCTCCCAATCACCAGCCCTGTAGGAACTGAGAGCTTGGGGGCCCCCTCCTCAGCATGCCCTCAGAGAAAAGCAATCAATTACTCCCGTCTCCCTGGTCTCTGGCTGCACTCTGTGCTCACCCAGCCAATGACTGGGTGTTTCTATCTGGTGTGCGGCCTCCTTTGGTTTCTCCAAACCCAGCAGATTCCTGTAGTGTGCTCCTGCGCTCCTCCTGACGCAGGAGGAAGGAGGGGGTCTCCCCAGTTCTGCCACTTGTGGGAGAAGAGCAGTGGCCTGACAGTGCCTTGGATCACAATTTGAGGTAACCCTGAGCTGAGAGCCCACTTTTGGGCTGTGTCTCTGCAGCTGACTTCCACACCAATATCTAGGAGCTCTGCCACACTCAGACACCCCCAGTCTTTCTGCCACCCAGAGGGACCTGAGACCACACTGTTCCCGTGAGTGCTCCAACCCCCCCCCACTTAGCCTCTGGAGCCACGTCCCTCAGTGGAGCTGACTTCTAAAAGTTCCAATTTTGTGCTCTGCTGCTCTACCACTTGCCAGGAGCCTGCCCCTCCCTCTGTGGTCTCCCATCCCATATACTGCCTTGGATTCACTTCTCCACATGTCCTACCTTCCAGAAAGTGGTCGCTTTTCTGTTCCTAGAATTGCTGCTGCTCTTCTCTTTGATCTCCTATTGAGTTTGTAGGTGTTCAGAATGGTTTGATAACTATCTAGGTGAACTCCTGGGACCTGATGAAATTTAGGTCTCCTACTCCTCCGCCATGTTGCTCTTCCCTCAGATCTTGCTATTTTTTAACCAAGTTATTTGGATATTTTGGTGTTATATGAGCTCCTCATATATTTCAGTTATTGGTCCATTATCAGATACATTATTTGCAAATATCTTCACCCATTCAGAAGGTTGCCTTTTCATTTTGTTGATGGTTTCCTTTGTTGTGCAAATGCTTTTTAGTTTCATAAGTCCTATTTGTTTATTTTTGCTTTTTCCTTTCCTAGGGAGACAGATGCAGAAAAAGTTTGCTAAGGGCAATGTCTGAAACATTACTGCCTATGTTTTCCTAAAAAAGGAAATGTCCATTGTATATACAATTGTCCATTGTATATTCTTGCCTCCTTTGTCATAGTTTAATAGAGTGTATAACTGTGGGTTTATTTCTGGACTCTCCATTCCATTGGTTTTTATATCTGTTTTTGTAGCGGTATCATACTTGTTGATTACGATAGCTTTTTTAGTACACTTCGAATCTGGGATTGTGAAACCTCCACCTTTGTTCATTGTTTACAAGATTGCTTTGGCTCTTTGGGATATTTTCCGATTCTATAAAATTTTAGGATTTTTGTTCTAGTTCTCTGAAAAATACCATTGGAGTTTTGATAGGGATTGCACTGAATCTGTAGATTTCTTTAGGTAGTATGGACATTTTAATGATACTAATTCTTTAAATCAGTGAGCATGGCATATCTGCACTTGTTTGTGTACTTTTCAGTTTCTTTCATCAACGTTTTCTAGTTTTCAGAGTGCAGGTCTTTCACTTACCTGGTTAAATTTATTCCTTGGTATTTTATTCTTTTAACACAATTATAAATGGAATTGTTTTATTTTCTTTTTTGAAGTTCATTATTTATAGAAATGCAACATATTTCTATATATTATATCCTACAATTTTACTGAATTTATTCTAATATTTTTTTTTTTTTGGTGGAGGTTTATTGTTTTCTATATATATTACCACATAATCTGCAAATAGTGACAGTTTTACTTCTTCCTTACCTGTTTGGATCACTTTTATTTTACATCTTGTCTGATTACTGTGACTAGGGCTTCCATTACTATAGTGAATGAAAAGGGTGAGAGTGGGCATCCCTGTCTTATTCCTGATCCTAGAGAAAAAGTTTGCAGTTTTCTATCATTGAGTGTGATGTTACCTGTGATAAATGATATATGTGATATATGTCATATATTGCCTTTATAATGTTGAGTATGTTCCCTCCATACACACTTTGTTGATAGTTTTTATCATGAATGTGTGTTGAATTATGCAAGGTGTTTTTTTGCATCAATTGAGGTGATCCTATGATTTTTTTCTTTCATTTTGTTAATACAGTATATCGTGCTGATTGATTTGCATATATTGAACTATGCTTCCATCCTTGGAATAAATCCTCTTGATTGTAGCAAATGATCCTTTTAATGTATTGTTGTATTTGACTTGCTTAAAAATTTTTAAAAGATTTTATTTATTTGTTAGAGCACAAGCAGGAGGAGCAGCAGAGGGAGAAAAGCAGGCTCCCCATTAAGCAAGGAACCTGATGTGGGACTCAATCCCAGGACCCTGGAATCATGACCTGACCCAAAGGGAGATGGTTAACCAACTGAGCCTTCAGGTGTCCTGCTGGCTTATATTTTGTTGAAGATTTTTGCATCTGTGTTTATCAGGGATATTGATTGTTCTCTTTCTTTTTTTTGTAGTTTCTTTGTGTGGTTTTGTTTATCAGGATAATGCTGGTCTTGTATAATGAGTTTGGAAGCACTCATTCCTCTTCCATATTTTGGAATAGTTTGAGAAGAATAGGTTTTAACTCTCCAATTTTTCGTAGACTTCACCTCTGAAGCCATGCGGTCCTGGACTTGTTTCTTATGAGTCTTTTTGGTCACATACTTTATAAGGAATTAATCTGTCACCTTTACTATGTGTTTGTCTTTACCTGTGAAATTTTTCCTTCATAATTTCTATTACTTTTGACCTTTTCTTTTCCTTTTAAAGAAGTCCCTCTGGGGCGCCTGGGTGGCTCAGTTGGTTAAGTGACTACCTTCAACTCAGTCATGATCCTGGTGTCCCAGGATCGAGTCCCCCATTGGGGTCCCTTCTTGGCAGGGAGTCTGCTTCTCCCTATGACCCTCCCCCCTCTCAGGCTCTCTCCCTGTCTCATTCTCTCTCTCTCAAATAAAATCTTAAAAAAAAAGTCCCTCTAACGTTTTATGTAAGAATTGTTATGTAGCGACAAATTCCTTTAAGTTTTGTTTTTCTAAGAAACTCTCTTTCCTTCAGTTCTAAATGATAACCTTCACAAGGAAAAATATATTTTTTTTTTTTTTTAAGATTTTATTTTTCTATTTGACAGAGAGAGAGAACAAGCAGGCAGAGTGGCAGGGAGAGGGAGAAGCAGACTCCCCACTGAGCAGAGCACCCAACATGGGGCTCAATCCCAGGTTCAGGACCATGACCTGAGCTGAAGGCAGATGCTTAACTGACAGAGCCACCCAGCTGCCCCCCCCCCCCCCAAGGATAAGTATTCTTGATTGCAGAATTTCCTTACGGCACTTTGGATATATGTTGCTATTTCTTCTGGCCTTCAAATTTCTGCTGAAAAATCAGCTGGTAGGCTTAGGGGGGTTACCTTGTATATAACTTTGCTTTTCTCTTGTTGCTTTTAAGAGTCTTTCTTTCTCTTTAATCTTTGCCATTTTAATTATTTTTGTCTTGATGTGTACCTCCTTGGCTTAATCTCATTAGGGACACTGTGCTTCCTGGGCCTGGATATCTGTTTCCTTCCCTAGATTAGGATTTTAAAGGCAGTAGCCTTATGTAGAGAGTGTCCTGTGGGGCCTAATAGTATAATCCCTCCTAGTCACCAGAACCAGATACTCCAGGGGTGTTCCCTGTGTGGACTGCATGCACCCACTTTTGCTACTGGGCCACAATTGCTGTGGGCACCCTAGGAGACAGGGCTGTCCCACATTGTGCCTGGCAGGGAGGCTTAGCTGTAGTTGCCTTGGAAGTGCTGGTTGGCAGGGCTGGCCCCCAACCCAGGTGGATGTAGTAAACAGCTGTAGTTCTGTTGGCTTGCTGATGGGTTGAGATAGCTCCTCCTATAGCTGGCTGAGAGTGTCTGCTGTAGTTGCTGCTGGTGTGCTAGTGAGCAGGGCTGTCCCCCAACTAGGACAGGGGTCACTTTGGGGGTTTGGGGGGGCTCTGGTTCTAGCGGGGGCTAGGCGCCTCCTGGGTGTGGTAGGGTGGTCCTCATTTTGCAAGGATGCTAATCCTGACCAAGTCTGCTCACCAGGTGTGGCTGAGCAGGAACAACTTTGTAGGGGTGCTTGCTGTGGAGGGGAAGGATGAGTGGGCTGGGTCTGCATGGGAACCAGGAGGCAAGGCAAGCATTGCTTGAAAGGTAGATGGAGAATGTCAGAACCAGCATCCACAAGGATTGGGCCAGCAAGGCTGAGAGAGGACAAGAAAAATGGCACTACCAGCACTTGTGTTTTTTTGAAGGAAGCTCCTGTAGATACCTCCTTCTCTGGCACATATCCTAAAATTAGTCTATAAATCTCCATATATAACGAGGTACTTTTGAAACTGCTAATTCTGTTCTGGGTCTCCGATAGAGTGCTATAGCATGCTGGCCCTTTAAGAATAGAGTCTGAGTTTTGTAAAGCCTTTCTGTTCTCTCAGATTTAAGCCCCACTAATTTTTAAAGCCACATATTATGGGGGTTAATATTCCCAGTATAATATTTTAATGGTTACTAAGAGTTGTATGTTAATTTTTTATTAATGCCATTCAAACGATAACTGAGTACTTTACAAACAGCATAATAACTTTACAAGAGTACAGTTAGGAGCACTGCTCTTGAGCGGCCAGCGCTGGCGGCCCGAGCGAGCCGCAGCAGCAGCAAGGACAAGCGGGCATGGAGGTGGGGGCGGGCGCAGAGCAGGTGGGGGCCTGCGCCGAGCCCGCCCGCCCGCTGGGGGAGCCGCTGGCAGTGGCCGAGAAGGCCGTGCAGCGGAGAGCCGCGCGAGAGTAGCACCAGCGCTGTGGCAAGCCGGACGGTGCCGCGACTGCCCGGGCCGGCCCCGAGGAGAGCCCGCTGCTGCCGCCGCGCGCGGAACAAGGAAATGTGGGACATGTGGATTTGGGATATGAATTCATTTGAAAACCCACTTTGGGGTTATGAACAATTTCTGATGAAACTGGATTGGAATAATTTTCATGATCTGTGTGTGTGTGTGTGTGTGTGTGTGTAATATACATACATACAATATATATTATTTTTTTAAATTTTGCATTTGACTTAAGTGCCATGAGAAAATTTTCATATTGCAAGGTGGTCCTAGCCACCTCCTTGATTTGGATACTCTCGGATATGTTCCTGCTGCTTTACTTCAGTGAAGGCAACAAATGTGATGAAAAAAAGGAGCGAAGGGCTTCCTGTTGGGGATGTTCTAGAGCCAGTACAAAAGCCTCATGAAGGTCCTGGAGAAATGGGGAAACCAGTCGTCATTCCTAAAGAGGATCAAGAAAAGATGAAAGAGATGTTTAAAATCAAGCAGTTCAATTTAATGGCGAGTGAGATGATCGCACTCAACAGATCTTTACCAGACGTCAGGTTAGAAGGGTGTGAAACAAAAGTGTATCCAGATAATCTTCCTACAAGTGTGGTGATTGTTTTCCACAATGAGGCTTGGAGCATGCTTCTGCGAACTGTCCATAGTGTCATTAATCGCTCACCAAGACACATGCTAGAAGAAATTGTTCTAGTAAATGATGCCAGTGAAAGAGGCTTTTTAAAAAGACCTCTAGAGAGTTATGTGAAAACATTAAAAGTAGCAGTTCACGTAATTCGAATGGAACAACGTTCTGGATTGATCAGAGCTAGATTAAAAGGAGCTGCTGTGTCTAAAGGCCAAGTGATCACCTTCTTAGATGCTCACTGTGAATGTACAGTGAGATGGCTGGAGCCTCTCTTAGCCAGGATCAAACAGGACAGGAAAACATTGGTCTGTCTTATCATTGATGTGATCAGCCATGATACTCTTGAGTACATGGCAGGCTGTGATATGACCTATGGTGGCTTCAACTGGAAGCTTAGTTTCTGCTGGTATCCAGTTCCCCAAAGAGAAATGGACAGAAGGAAAGGTGATTAGACTCTTCCTGTCAGAACACAATGGCAGGAGGCCTTTTTTCAATAGACAGATTACTTTCAGGAAATTGCAACATACAATGCTGGAATGGATATTTGGGGAGGAGGAAACCTAGAAATTTCCTTTAGGATTTGGCAATGTGGAGGACCTTTAGATTGTCACCTGCTCACATGTTGGACATGTGTTTTGGAAAGCCACACCTTACATGTTTCCAGGAGGCACAGGACAGATTATCAGTAAAAATAACAGACGACTTGCAGAAGTGTGGAGGAATGAGTTCAATAATTTCTTCTATATAATTTCTCCAGCTGTTACAAAGGTAGATTATGAAGATATATCATCAAGACTTGGTCTAAGACACAAACTATAATGCAAACCTTTCTCCTGGTACCTAGAGAATATTTATCCTGATTCCCAGATTCCACGTCACTATTTCTCTTTGGGAGAGATAAGAGATGTGGAAACAATCAGTGTCTAGATAACATGGCTAGAAAAGAGAATGAAAAAGTTGGAATTTTTAACTGTCATGGAATGGGAGGTAACCAAGTTTTCTCTTATACTGCCAACAAAGAAATTAGAACAGATGACCTTTGCTTGGATGTCTCTAAACTTAATGACCTAGTCACAATGCTCAAATGCCACCATCTAAAAGGCAACCAACTTTGGGAGTATGACCCAGTGAAAGTAACCCTGCAGCATGTAAATAGTAATCAGTGCCTGGATAAAGCCACAGAAGAGGATAGCCAGGTGCCCGGCATAAGAGACTGTAATGGAAGCTGGTCCCAGCAGTGGCTTCTTCAAAACGTCACCCTTCCAGAAATATTCTGAGACCAAATTTACCAAAAAAAAAAAAAAAAAAAAATGGATTGACTGGGCTACCTCAGAATACATTTCTGCCACATTCTTAAGTAGCAAAAAAGGAAAAGTGCTTTCCTCCTCTGCGGATGTGAGGTTTATCAGCCATTAAAACTTAGGCTCCTCTCGCTTTTCACTAGCTGTGAACCAGCCTTTTTGTCCAAGGACGTGAAACTACGTAGTAGCGAGACTGTGCACACTGATGTTTACAAGAGTGAAAGAGTCTTTCATCAAAAATCATGGTAAAGAATATTCAGACAATGATGCAGTCAACAGAATGTGCTTTCTGGAGCTATACCTCATACGGCTTGCTTGCGTCAGTAACTGCTGCTGAATGTATGGTCATAACAAAGAGATTTCCAAGATTTTTTTTCTGATTAGAACTGGTAACCAGTATATTAAATATCGATATAAAAATAAGTGAAAAAGAACTGGAACCAATTTCAGAATCATGAAAACATTTTTACAATTTAAGAAGAAACTATATTAAACATGGTTTAAAGGAAATTAAAACAAATATGAGAAGTACAATTTGTTATAGTATAGTATCAAATTTCTATATGGATTTTATACCTCAGTGGGGGAAAAATAACTGATTTCAATGACATTCATTTTCATCTGTGATAGTCATGGGTTTTTTTTTTACCCCCTTGTGGTGCTGAAATTGAGCTGACAAAAATGGCTCTTCGAACGTAGTTTTAATTGCTTTCTTCGGGTGTTTTTATTTGGTTTATGGGCTGTTGGAATTGTAATTTTTAATTGCCTTCAAAGAATGAAGATGTAAAATAATGTCTGGTCTCACTGAAAACGTTAGATCTCTCAGTTGCTCTTGAGTCAACTGGCTTATAGACTTTTTTTTTTTTTTTTTTAAAGATTTTATTTATTTATTTGTCAGAGAGAGAGCACAAGCAGGAGGAGCGGCAGGCAGACCAGGCAGAGGGAGAAGCAGGCTTCCCGCTGAGCAAGAAGCCTGATACGGGACTCGATCCCAGGCCCTTGGGATCATGACCTGAGCTGAAGGCAGTGGCTTAACCGACTGAGCCACCCAGGCGTCCCTGGCTTATAGACTTTCACACACAAATTTCTTATTAGATTTTGAACTTCTTAACTTAATTCAGCTGATTATGCTTAATACCCAAGATGAACACTACTGTACTACAGATTTATTTTCACAGCAATAAATCTTAAGTTCTTTATGATTGCACTCAACAAAAGTGATTACTGCAGAAGTGATTATTTGGATACTTGGAGAGGATACAATGGATGGTTTTTTGGAAAACTTTTTTCACTCCATGCTCAGATGTGCTTTATTGTCAAGTGCATATTTAGATCAGGTTCTTGAATTGTAATGGTGATCTGCTGCCCCTTTTTTTTTTTTAAATAAAATTTGAAAATGAAAAAAAAAGTACAGTTAGTTTCACTTTTAGTCTTATGAACTTGTCTTATATTTTATCCTATAAACTTTAAATGGTCATTATTTCTACTTTAAAGGTGCTATAAACTTTTTTAAACATTTATAAAATACTGCATTTTTCTGGTACACTTCATTCCTTCTTGCAGTTTTATAGTTTATGTGATATCATTTTACATCAGTGTGAGTAACTTCTGTTAGTTTTTATTGTAACTTAATGTTCCTGATGACACATTGTCTCAGCTTATGTCTGTCTGAAAATATCTTCATCTCTCTTAAACTAAGAAATTATAGTCGAATATAGAACTCTAGACACAGTTTTCATGTTTGAGAACTTTCAAAGTACTGTATTTTCTGCCTGCTTTCCATTCAAAATTGGCCTTTGTTTTATTGTTTTATGTATTGTTTTTTGTGTAGCTGCATACAAAAATATGCACTTTATGTTGTGATTTGATTTTTATTTTTTTAGCAATTGAGGTACAATATGTACGATATGCTTCGGATGTGATTCTTAAATGATCCTTTAGGTTTTTGTTTCATTGAATTTTATGACTCTTTGTCTATATCTATCTACAAATTTGGAAAACTTATGGTCAGTAAATCTGTAATAAGTTTTGTGGTGTAATAAATCTGCAAATATATTTTGATTTATTTTCTTTCTCTTTTCCTTCTGAGATTTAAATTGCACTCATTTTGGACCATTTAATATTGCTCTACATATCTTGGACACATTGTTTCATTTTCTATTTTATTCACTTAGTCTACCTTTTCATTCCAATTTTAGTTATGTGTACTGCTGAAGTGAGCACACTTAGTCTACCTTTTCAAACACCTCTTGTACTATTTTTATCATAGTTATTTTAAAACACTATCTGAAAAAAGAAACAAACCCATCTGATAAAACCATCTGCTCAATCTCTGGGTCTATTTGTATTGACTATTCTTTTTCTTGATGATGAGACACAGCTTTTTCATTTATATTTTTTTTCTAAAGTTTACACTATATATTTTATATAAAAGACTACTAGATACCAAAGTAAATAATATATATCCTTAGACAACATTACATCAATTTTTGTATTTTGATGCAGTGGGGTACTGAATCAATCTGGTCTGCAATTGAACTTGTTCAGGCTTTGTTAAAGCTTTAGTTTGATTCAGTTTACTACTGACTTAAAATATTTGGATGCCTATTTTGGACTATTTCTTCAACAGGGCTTGTCTTCTTTGAACTGTCAAGGTTTGAGGAATTTCTTTAACCTTTACGAGGTATCCATCAGCTTTTTACACAATGAGAGATCTCTGCTTTGGATTCTGGCTGTCGGTTTTATGCGTTGTTGGCAAATTCTCTTTGCTTTCTATTCTCATCCATGTCTTTGTGTCTTTTGGGCTATCTCTCTGTGCTCTGTTACCAACCCCCCTGCCTTATATTTTATAAGGGCTCAGAATGGTTTAGAAAGTATTTTCTCAGCAGTTCTAGCCCATTTTCAGACTTCAGTAGCTAAAAGCCTGATGTGTCTAAAGGAGTTTTTCTTTCAGATATCCTGACTTAACCCCAGTCTTCTTTGGGTAGACTATAGGATTACACAGGACTATAAGACTTACATAGATTTATTTCAGCTCCCTCTTCTGCTCCATCTTTTAGTGGGTGAAAAAAATATATATATATATATTTTTTTAAGTTAGATAATCACCTGCTTTTGCTTTTCCTCATCTAGGGCAGATTTCTCTTTGTCTGGACCTGCCACCGCAGATAAGGAGACTTGTGCTTTTTTTCTCTTTTATGAAGGGCTTGCCCTTTTCTGGAATTCAGTTTTTTTGTTTATTTGCTTGTTTATTTATATATTTAGCCACATCTTCATGGTGAAGTTAAAATCTATAGCTTTTAGTGTTTCTATCTTGATTCTCCACCCTTCCAATTTCTCTTCACCAATGTAAAAAATAAATAAATAAAACAAATGGATAAACCCTTAACCAATGTTACTCATCCATAAAAAATTTAACAAACACTACTCATCATTTATATTTAATGTTAAATATTTGTGCTTTGTCTTTGTAAATCCTCTTTTGTCCTTCTATACTGATATGTAAGTTCTTTTTTTTTTCTTCCCTAACCAGATGGTGAGGTCTTAATTTTTTTATCCCTAGTGTTAAGTACCTCGTGCATCACAGAAATATAAATGTTCGTTAAGTAAATTAAAGGAAAGTAAAAATCTTCCCTTGGAAATAAGAGACAAAGGAAAGACAGGACTCTGTAGACTCTATTTTTAACCTTTAAATTATTTTCCTCTGCTTTTTCTAAACTAATAGGGGCTTGAAGGGGAAGGAATCTCAGGACTCAAAGATAAAAGGGAAGGTAGGGTAGATGTTTGGTTAAATCATTATTTGAGGAACCACATACTGTCCCTGAATATTCAAATTAGAAGCAACCAATAATCTACAAATGGGATTTATAAATTATGAATAATATTACAATAGCCACAGTTAGCTTTGGCTGTATGCAAAATTACTATATTTTAGAATTCAAGTATGTATTCTCTCACCATACATTTGAACATCATTTGTGTTTTGAACAGTGTCACAATTAATTTAATAAATCGTGAGTTAACATATTAATTTTATGAAGCTACTATGCTTGGCAATTTTAAAATTTTCTCTTGTTAAATATAGTTTTTAGTCAGATTTATTATTACTACTTTCAATAACATTTTTAAAAATCAGTCTTGAGTTCACCTGCAACAAAAATACAGGGCAACATGTACCCATTTGTACAAACAGACGAGCTAGAAGAGCCAAGTATGTTGTTAAAAATCCTCAAATGATGATAGTCTTGGGTAAATGTTTACTTTTTATCAAAATTTTTGTGTGAGTAAAAATGATATGTTGGCATCTAAAATGATAATTAAATGAAATAATACATGTAAAGTGTATAGTCTAATATCTGAAACATAATTGGATATTTATATTTGTATATTTCATATTGTAGTACTATAAAAAGTCTCCACTTGTCCTTTTACCTAGAGAAATTTATTTCAGTTAAATAAGTAATAATTCTTAAAATTGAAGACATGAGCACATATATTAAAATGACATATAAACGGAATAAGTGATTGCTCATAGTTACAGAACTACTGTGTCTCAGAGTTGGCACATCAATCTCAGTCTTTAAATTCCAGGGTTAACGTAATTTCTGCCGTGTTTCAAAAAATAAAAATATTCCATTCTTCTCTGTCCTATTATTTTTTATCATTTTAAGCTATATGTATTTGAAAAGTAAAATAATTACGTTTCAACTAAACAAAATAAAACATTATAGATTCAATACCACCTTGAAATAATTCAAGTTGGCACAGTTCAATGAGAATTAAGTTTTTAAAATGGCATGGTGATATATATATATATATACACACACACATATATAAATTTAATGTATCTCTAGGAAAACTTCTGTACTTTTAAGACAAGATTCAAATTAAATGGGTTATTTTGTGAACTCTTCCTTACCTTTGATGGAATTAATTATTCAAATTTCTTTTATTACTAGTGAAGTAAATTTCAGTGTGTAGATTTAAAATTACTATCAACTTCAACATGCATTTCTTGCATGACTTCTGGTTTAAGGTATTGTGTTACAAATTATTACACGCTATCAAGGTATATAACTTAATGTTAAAATAGAAAAGTACTCAGGACTACTATCCTTTTATATAATTAAAATCCTTTAATTATTATCTTTATATAACATATACTGTTTTCTGGATAACATTAAAACTTGTTAGCCCAGGGACTGATTTACCATGAGGTTAGTGAAACTTAAGACACTGAGTCGTTTATTCTCCTTTCAAGAACCTAAAAAAGGTTCTAATATCTCTACCTAGTCATATGCATTTTTGTAAAATTTGTCTCAGTAACCTATTGAAACATTTAATTGGTTAAGCCATTTACATTCCACCTTACTCTCTGACGAAGGTCACATTTCATTTCATTTTGGGTGGCTTTGCAGTGATCATATTTGGCAATTTGGGGTTGTGATTAAAAAAAGCTTGATTTGGGAATATATTTAATTTCAGTTTATTGGGATTAAGAATAGCTCTAGAATTGGAGAGAGGGTGTAGTTGGACATTTGAGAGGATATTCTGAAAAAATATTCTTAAAAGAAAAATATATATTCTTAAAAAAATTGTGAAATTCCTTGGGCTTCTCACAGAGTTTTATGCAAGTTAGGGGTCCTAAAAAATTTAGGCTTCATTAGTTCAACGTTAAATTCACTTCCCTTGAGATATAAGTGTATAGCCTACAATCACATTGCTGTTTAGTTAAGCTTTTGCTAGAAGGTTTTCTAAGCTAGTAAGCAATAAATCTTACTAAGACTAATCATCTTAGAATTACAGAATAATGTATGCCTTTTTACTCAATGTATCACCAGGCTTTTGCTTTTCTAAACCAAAAACACAGTGGTCTACTTTTAGTCAATGTTGAGAACTGGACACAATTTACCACTTTTCTTTTCAAGTCCTGAACTTCTTCTCATGGTGACCAAGCCTTGATACATGTACTTTTGCCTTGAAATAGCCTCGTCTAATTATATCACTACAGGTTCTTACTAATTTTTAGCAAATTTAACATAAAATACTAAATCAATGAAGATACATTCATAGTATGCCACTCCAAGGAGGATATTGATGGCAAACAAGTACAGTCAGTTCAAAGATTAAGATTACTACTTATACAAGATGAATTGAAATATTCTGAAACCTTTCATCCATGTATAAAGAAATTCGGTGGCTTTCTCTTATCAAATTGGAAAGAAAATTCAGAAATTTTGTGATATTGTGAATGATAACTTAGGAATCCAGAAAATCTGTTGTAAACCATTGTTTTTTGTTTTGTTTTGTTTTGTTTTTTAAGTCATTAACTATGTTAGGGACACCTGGGTGGCTGTGTCAGTTAAGCATCTAACTTTTGGTTTTTGCTCAGGTCATGATCTCGTGGGTCATGGGGTCAAGCCCCGAGTCAGGCTCTGCCATCAGGGGAGAGTCTGCTTGCAGATTCTTTCCCTCTGCCCCTCCCCCCACTTGCACAGTCATGTGCGCTCTCTCTCTCTCTCTAAAATAAACAAATCTTAAAAAAAAAAAAGCCATTAACGGTGCTAGAGAAAGAGTGGAAATTTCCATTATCTCTTTAGACAATGACACTACGAAATGGTTGGTACATAAAAGACAAAAGTATGCATCCAAAAACTGTACATATAATTTCAGAGAAAATTATTAGGTATTGACTAAAGGAAAAATAAAGTTCTTATTCTGCTTTTGTTTTTGAGTATTTGCCAAGTTTTAAAAATTTGTATTTTGTTGTGACTTCAGTTATTCTGAATATCCCCTTTTATATGTAATTTTATATTTTATGTGTGTGCTTCAAACCGTACAAAACATGGATGTGTCCATTCGCTCTAGAATGACATTCTACACCCTGAATGATCTAGCTTCTCTGTCTCCCAGACTGATATATCAAATTCCTCTGGAAGACTTTGCTTATTGTTGCCACATCCTCTGTCTCTGTAGTCTGAGTTAGGTGACCTTTCACACACTCGGAGAAGCATTTGTTTATAATAATTATTCTTTACTCAATATTTGTGTGTCATCCCTGTCTTGAATATAATATCTGCATATCTTACCAATCTGTCGTTTGCTACTCGGAACCTATTTATTGAGGATTTGCTCTCTACCAGCAGCCATTGATAAATATTACATTCATTAAGTTGTTTAATTTTCAGAACAAATATCTGGAGTATTATTACCCCCATATAGTAGATAAGGAAATTAGGATTTAAGTAAACTGATCAAGGTCACACAGTAGTTAAAAATTAGAGTTAGAATTCCAATTTAAATGTGGAATTGTGGGGCGCCTGGGTGGCTCAGTGGGTTAAAGCCTCTGCCTTCAGCTCAGGTCATGGTCTCAGGGTCCTGGGATCGAGCCCCACATCGGGCTCTCTGCTCAGCAGGGAGCCTGCTTCCCCTTCTATCTCTGCCTGCCTCTGCCTACTTGTGATCTCTCTCTCTGTCAAATAAATAAATAAAATCTTTTAAAAAAATAATAAAATAAATAAATAAATAAATGTGGAATTGTATATACATGTTTTTGACCATCTACTTGATGATTTTTAAATTAGCAGTCTCATAATTAATGTACATTCTAGAGAATAATTAAATTTCCATATCCCTATCAAATGCCATTGTTTTTCTGAGGGTGTTCACTATTGAAAATAGTGTGTACCCTTCTAGTGCATATTTTTAAAAATTAACTGCATATTTGATAGTATTTCTTCCCATTCTTAATATTGTTTATTTATTCAGCCTCTATTTTTGTCCAACCTTGCTAGGGATTTTTCAATTTATTGACCTCTTTTCCCAAAGAACCAGGGTTCATCGTCTCCTGCCTTTTCGTTTTCTACATCAAAAATTTGTGCTCTTGATGGTGTTCTTTCTTGTACTTTTATTGGGTTACTTGTCTTGCTTTTTCTGTATGTTATTAAGATGAATGATTAACTGCTTTTCTACCCAGAAGAATCTCACACTCATGAGATTCATGATTGAAACTTCTTTAATAATTCTCAAGTTTGCAGTCTTAGAGGCCCATGGAAGACTTGTACTACCATGCTCTACATTAGAGGGTGGCATTGCCTATCTTTCTCATTTTTTCATTTGTTAAAAAAAAAAATTGAATCTCCTTTATTTCACCCAATCCTCCCAACACACACATACACAAACCTCTCCTCCACTAACCACCAGTTTGTTCTCTGTATTTGAGTCTATTATTTTTCTCTTTTCTTTCATTCTTTCTTGACTTGATTCTTAAATTCCACATATGAGTGAAATCATGTATTTGTCTTTCTCTGACTCAGTTCACTTAGCATAATATCCTCCAGTTCCATATATACGTATATATATATATATGAGATTTATTCATTCATCTATCAATGGATGCCTGGGTTATTTGTTTCTTAGCTATTGTAAATAATGCTGCAATAAATATAGGGGTACATATATCTTTTCAAATTAGTGTTTTTGTTTTCTTTGGGCAAATACCCAGGTGTGGAATTACTGAATCTTAGGGTATTTCTTTTTTGTTTGTTTTTTATTTTTTAAATATTATTTATTTATTTGAGAGAGAGCTGGGGGAGGGGCATGGCAAGAGAATCTCATGCAGACTCCCTGCTGAGCACAGAGCCCAATGAGGGGCTCAATCCCACAACCATGAGATCATGACCTGAGCCAAAATCACGAGTCAGACACTTAACCTACTAAGCCACCGAGGTGCCCCTCTATTTTTTTTTTATTTTTTTATTTTTTGAGGAACCTCCATACTGTTTGCCACAAAAAATTGGCTGCACCAACTTACATGTACAACAGAGCACAAAGGTTCCTTTTTCTCCACATCCTCACCAACACTTGTTAATTCTTGTCTTTTTCAGGCTAGCCATTCTGACAGGTGTAAGGTGTTATCTTATGATGGTTTTGATTTGCATTTCCCTGATGATTAGTGACGTTGAGCATCTATTCATATATCTGTTTACCACTTATATCTTCTTTGGGAAAATGTCTATTCAGGTCCTCTTCCCATTTTTTAATCAGATTTTTTGGGGGGTATTGCATTGCGTAAATTCTTTATATGTTTTGGATGTTAGTCCATTTTTTATCATTGTTGAATATATGTTCTCCCATTCCAACTGTTTACTTTTCATACGTAAAAATTTAATTGATTTTTTGTACATTGAATTTTAACATCTTTGCTGAATTCATTTATTAGGAGAATCTTCATAGACAATTATGTCATCAACAAATTATGGCACTTTTATTATCTTTTTGTTAATATGTTTATTTTTTGTTAGATTACACTCTTAAGTCCACCAAAACGCTGAATTGAAATAGAAATAGCATATTACATCATTATGTGTTCCTCAGGTTCAAGAATATTTATTGGTAAATGGTGATTAAAGTTTCTGGGAAGAAGGAAGCAGTCGCTACTGAGGAAAGTTCTCAATCATGTTCATTTATTTCCTGGCATAAAAAGCCATTTTTTCAGATTTATTCATATTAAAGGATAATAAAGATAGAAAAGGTCTCAGGGAAATTACAGAATAGTAAAGATAAAGATCCATCAGTCACTTTCTTGTAAAAAAAATATGCTTACGTGTTAGTGTAAGAAATATAATGTCTTTCCTGAAAGGTAATAATCAGATTTACAGTAGTCCTTGTGAAAAATGGGGGAGGGATGTATCCTGAGTTGAGTGTTCTTTAGCTGTGACACTGAGGCACTTTGTGTATAGCACCCACCTGGTCTGCCTTTGCATCATCCTGATGGAAAATAGAAGCAAGGGAGATTGAGATAAAAACAGGATCTCTGGCCACTACAATGCCTATAAGTAATAAAATGACTAATTTCACTTGGGCTCATTGTCTCCTTACTGGCTACCTATGTTAAAGTATGGCAGGACAACCTAGCAATAGCCACCACCGGAAATGCTTGATCACTTGACAACCATAGAACCAAAAACACAATTTATCTTCCTTCTTTCCCTCTTATCAATCCTAATGACAAAAATAGCAACTCTAGAAGCTATTTGTTCTGGTATTTCTAATTAAGTTTAATATACTGCTTATTTCATAAATTTAAGATCTGTTTGTTTATACTTCATTATGTTAAAGATTTTAACTCATACTATTACGTAACAATTCACTGATTAGTCAAAATAGTATACTATGATTATATTTTCTTTCATTTATGACTTTCATTCCACCACTGGAATTAATAATGTACTCACTGTTTCATTAGTTTAATTCTCCAGCTCCTCCTCTTCTTCTACTACTTTCTTTTTAATTTGACTCAGTCTCTTCATACCTTAACATAACATACATTAACATTATTTTCTTAGAGTCTAGTTAAACAGATAATTGATAATATTTTCCCCTTGAGATGTCTCTACTGGATTCCCTATCAGTCTTCTTCACTCTAGATTATAATTATTTCCTCATCCTGATTAACTCTGCAACTTTCTGATACTTTGCTAATTGTTTTTACCTTTCTCTTGTGTTGGTTTCTTGTTTTCTGAAACATTTATCTTCTGCTTTCTTGTTATATCATTGTGTAAACTATGTAATCTTTAAAGAATCTTTTTATAACATATTTTGACTCAGTGATTTTTCTTTTAATAGGTACGTTTAATTCATTACTTTTATGTGCAAGAATAAATGATGACAATAAAAAGTGGACACTATTCTAAAGGCTTTAATCTTCACAAAACACATTTAATCATCAAAAACCAAATTGAAGTATATTTTATTACCACTTTTATTTTATATGAGGAAATTGAAGCATGGGGAGATTAAATCACTTATCCAAGACGGTACATTTAGGAAGAAACCAGGGTAGATTTCAAATCTTGGCAGTCAGGCCCTGGAGCTTATGTTCTTAAACATCATACTCTACTGTTTCACAAAACAAGTATATTGTCTTTTTTGCATACAGTTCTTTATTCTCAGAGTTTATGCTTCTTATTTATTTACTTGTGTTCCATTTCTTGCTCCATAGCTGTATTTTCTTTCAGTGTTGTTCTCTGGTAATTTGGAAGGCACGTAGGTTATTTTTTGATAAAATAGTCGATGCTTTAAAATTTTTCCTACAGTAAATATGGACTCAATTTCTCTAATTATCAAAAAATCATACAGCATCCGTCCATGGCACCTTATGTAAGATGAAAAAATTAATGTGTCCTTTTTCTAGGGCTTTTGTTCTGTGTTTATTTTTATTTTTATTTTTTATTTTTATTTTTTTTAAAGATTTTATTTATTTGACAGAGAGAGACCACAAGTAGGCAGAGAGGCAGGCAGAGAGAGAGGGGGAAGCAGGCTCCCTGCTGAGCAGAGAGCCCGATGCGGGGCTTGATCCCAGGACCCTGAGATCATGACCTGAGCTGAAGGCAGAGGCCTCAACCCACTGAGCCACCCAGGCGCCCCATCTGTATTTATTTTTAAATGACCTAGAAATGTTACCTAATATTGTTAACTTTTAAAATATTTTTTCTTAAGAAAAATACTAATTTCGGGCGCATCTGGGTGGCTCAGTCAATTAAGCTTCTGCCTTCAGTTCAGGTCATGGTCTCCAGGTCCCAGGGTCGAGTCCCATGTCAGGCTCCCTGCTCAGCAGGGCGTCTGCTTCTCCCTCTCCCTCTATCCCTCCACTTGTTCTCTCCCCCTCTCTTCCTCTCTCTCTCTCTTAAATGAATAAATAAAATCTTTAAAAAAAAAAGAAAAAGATTAATTTTTCGGTTTCAAAATAAACACAAAGGTAAACTATTCATTAATGTCTTTTTAAATACAATTTTTGCTGAAAAAACTTATGTGAATTCATATATTTTTAATTATATGTATACACTTATATGAAGTCTTACAAAAAATTTATATGAGGTAATTTTTTCCTTGAATCCTCATTTTAACTCCCAATATGCAATAATATAAGAAGAAACACCTTCATAATAGACTGTTTATAAAATGTTTATTTTGGATGACATGTATTCAATTCTTAGCTGCTCTGAATAGAATGATTAGAAAATCCCAGCTGCATAGCGAGTTCAATCTTTTATTTATTTATAATTTATTTATTTATAATTATTTTATATTGAGAGATACCTACTCCAACATTACAAGAGTTAGATTGTCCAAAATACAGATGTACATTTTCTTAAGATGTATGTGGCCTTTACTATTCTATAAGATTTCATTTGCACCAAATCTGTGTATGTGCAATATTCAGTCTTCATCATCATTAACATCATCCACTTTAGTATCAGACTTCCAAGTAAAGATTTGACAAATATTATTAAATTTATCATATCAAGTCCTAAGGTCTTGCATAATTTTATCCAAATAAAATAGAGATAAATCCTTTATCTTTAGCTCCAGTGACATAGTGTAGCAAATCCAGATGTAGATTGTTATGAAGCAAATAAATGTGAGACATAATCTGCACTTCTACAGAGGATTTCCAAGGGACCAGTCTTCTTTCAGTCTCAAAGAGGTCATATGAATTTGCCACATAATATTTAAAAATCAATCCCAGGAAATGTTTCAAAATAACTTTCACTTATATAAAAGATAAATGGTCATATTAACCTAGAAATTAAAGTGGAATTGTCAGTACGCAAAATGTGAACAAGAAACGGGAAGTGAAATTAGTTGAGTTTCTAAAATATGCTAGACAAAATATATTATCTATATTATTCTTACAGTAACACTTTTAGGTTGGTATTTATATAACCATTTCACAAATAAAGTAATGGAAACTTAGGTTGATTTTAAAACTCACCTAAATTCATATAGATAGTTATGAGTAAATTAGGTATATGTACCTTGGCATTTAGTAATCTGCTTTATCAAACAGTAGAGAAGATGTGTGTGGAAAGGAGGTGTGTTGATTATAAACACTAATTCATAGATATCTTTTGGGATATTCTAGTTACCAAGATAAGTTCATTATTAAAACTTAAAAAATACATATTTTTAAAGAACTTTTAAAGTTTTAAAACAAATTTGAAGACCTTTAATGATTAATTATATTATTTTTTCTACAGTTCAGTTTTTATTTATTGGCTACTTCAAGGTTTATTTTTAGAATGAAACAATTCCATCGGATGTTCTTTCCTGCTTTGTCGAAGATTAGTTGACCATAGAGTGGAGGGTCCATTTCTGGGTTCTCTATTCTGTTCTATTGATCTGTGTGTCTGGTATTGGCACAAAAACATACTGTCTTGGTGATCACAGCTTTGTAATAAAGCTTGAAGTCAGGCAACATGATGTCCCAACTTTGGTTTTCTTTTTCAACATTCCCCTGGTGATTCAGGGTATTTTCTGGTTCCATTCAAATTTTAGGATTATTAGTTCCAGCCCTGTGAAAAATGCCAATGGTATTTTCATAGGGATGGCATTGGAAGTGTAGATTGCTCTAGCCAGCATAGACATTTTAACAATGTTTATTCTTCCAATCCATGAGCATGGAATGTTTTTCTTTCTCTTTGTATCTTCCTCCATTTCTTTTGTAAATGTTCCGTAGTTTCTAGAGTATAGATACTTCATCTCTTTGGTTAGGTTTATTCCTAGGTATCGTATGGTTTTTGGAGCTATTGTAAATGGAATTGATTCCCTAATTTCTCTTTCTTCATTTACATTGTTAGCGTATAAAAAGGCAACTGAGTTTTGTGCATTGATTTTGGATCCTGCCACATTGCTGAATTGCCGTATGTGATCTAATAATTTGGGGGTGAAGTCTTTTGGGTTTTCCACATGGAGTATCATGTCATCTGCAAAGAGAGAGAGTCTCTCTCTCTCAGGACTCACATTTAGGTCTGTAATGCATTTTGAGTTTATTTTTGTGTATGCTGAAAGTGGTCCAATTTCATTCTTTTGCATATAGCTGACCAGTATTCCCAACACCATTTTTAAAAAAGATTTTATTTATTTATTTATTTGAGAGAGAGAACAAGTGGAAGGGAGAGGCAGAGCAAGAGGGAGAAACAGGTTCCCCACTGGGAGTCCGATGCAGGGCTCAATCCCAGGACCCTGAGATCATGACCTGAGCCAAAGGCAGCCGCTTAACTGACTGAGCCACCCAGGCGCCCCTCCCAATGCATTTGTTTTGTTTTGTTTTGTTTTAAGATTTTATTTGTTTAATTGGGAGAGGGAGAGAGATCAAGTGTGAGAGAGAGCAGGGGTAGGGGTAGGGGCAGAGGGAGAAGCAGACTTCCCACTGAGCAGGGAACCCTATTTGTTAAAGAGACATTCTTTTTCCCATTGTATATTCATTCTTGCTTCATTGAAGACTGACCATAAATTGTGGATTTATTTCTGGGTTTTCCATTTTGTTCTATTGATCTATGTCTCTATTTTTATGCCAGTATCATACTGTTTTGATCACTACAGCTTTGTTTTATAACTTGAAATCTAAAATTGTGATGGCTCCAGTTTTATTTTTCTTTTTCAAGATCGTTTCGGTTATTCAGAGTCTTTTGCGGCTCCATACAAATTTTAGGATTGTTTATTCTAGTTCTGTAAAAAAAATGCTGTTAGTATTTTGATATGGATTGCATTAAATTTGTAGTTTGCTTTGGGTAATAAAAACGCTTAACAATATTTGCACTCCCAACCCACGAGCATAGAATGTCTTTCTATTTCTTTGGATCATCTTCAGTTTCTTTCATCAGCGTTTTATAGTTTTCAGAGTACAGGTCTTTCACCTCTTGGGTTTATTCCTAGGTATCTTATTGTTTTTGGTGCAGTTGTAAATGGATAGATTTCTTAATTTCTCTTTCTGCTTCTTCATTAATGCTATGTAGAAATGCAACTGATTTCTGCATGTTGAGTTTGTATCCTGGGACTTTACTGAATTCATTTATCGGTTCTAGTAGTTTTTTGGTGGAGTCTTTAGAGCTTTCTATGTATAATATCATGTAATCTGCAAATAGAGTTTTACTTCTTCTTTACCAATTTAGATGCCTTTTATTTCATTTTGTTGCTGTGTTCAGGACTTCCAGTACTATGCTGAATAAAAGTGGTGAGGGTAGACATCCTTGACTTGTTCTTGACCTTAGGGGAAAAGCTTTCAAGTTGTTTTTGTTTTCATTTTTACCATTGAATATGATGTTGGCTGTGGGTTTTTGATACAAGGCCTTTCTTATGTTGAAGTATGTTCCCCCTAGATCTACTTAGGAGAGGGTTTTATCATGAATGCATTTTGTACTTTGTCAAATGCTTTTTCTGCATCTATTGAAATGACCATATGGTTTTTATTCTTTCTCTTATTGTTATGTTATATCGTGTTGACTGATTTGTGACCCTTGCATTCTTGGAGTAAATCTCACTTGATCATGGTGTATGTTTTTTTTAATGTATTGATGGATTCAGTTTGCTAGTATTTGTTGAGAATTTTTGCATCTATGTTCACCAGAGATATTGGCTTATATTTCTCTTTTTTTGTAGTGTCTTTATCTGGTGATACTGGCTTCATAGAATGAATTTAGAAGTTTTTCCTTCCATTTCTAGGTCTTGAAATAGTTTGAGTAGGTATTAACTCTTCTTTAAATGTTTGGTAGACTTTTCCTGTGAAGCCAGGTGGCTCTGGACTTTTGTTTTTTGGGATTATTTTTATTATTGATTCAATTTCATTGCTGTTTATCAGTCTGTTCAAATTTTCTCTTTTTTCCTGCTTCAATTTTAGTAGGTTATATGTTTCTAGGAATTTATCTATTTCTTCTAAGTTGTCCACTTGGTATATAATTTTTCATAATAATCTCTTAAAATTGTGTGTATTTCTGTGCTGTTGGTTGTTATTTCTCCTCTTTGTGATTTTATTTGGGTCCTCTCCTTTTTTTGAGGAGTCCGCTAGAGGTTGATCATTTTTGTGTTTTTTCTTTTTCAAAAAACCATCTCCCAATTGCATTGATCTGTTTTTTTCTTTAGTTTCTATATCATTTATATCTGCTCTAATTTTTATTATTTCCTTCCTTCTGTTTTGTTTGTTGTTCATTTTCTACTTTGTTTTAGGTGTAAAGTTAGTTTGAGATTTTTCTTGCTTCTTGAGGTAGACCTATATTGCTATAAACTTCCCTCTTATATTTGCTTTTGCTGCCTCCCAAAGATTTTGGATAATTGTGTTTAGATTTTCACTTGTTTACATACATTTTTTTATTTCTTCTTTGATGTCTTGGTTAACCCATTCATTGTTTAGTAGCATGTTATTTAAACCTCCATGTATTTGTGCTCCTTCTAGATTTTTTCTTGTGGTTGATATCTAGTTTTGTAATGTGATCAGAAAAGATGCATGGTACAAAATTGATCTTTTTGCATTTTTTGAGACTGTGTTTTGGGGCACCTGGGTGGCTCAGTCGTTAAGTGTCTGCCTTCAGCTCAGATCATGATCCTGGGGTTCCAAGATTGAGCCGCACATCGGGCTCCCTGCTCAGTGGGAAGCCTTCTCCCTCTCTCAACTCCCCCTGCTTGTGTTCTCTCTCTCACCGTCTCTCTCTCCCTCTGTCAAATAAATAAAATCTTAAAAAAAAAAAAAAAAGACTGTATTTTATGATCTCTTCTGGAGAATGTTCCATGTACACTTGAATAGAATGTGTATTATGCTGTTTTAGGATGGAATGTTCTGAATGTATCTTTTAAGTACTTCTGGTCCAGTGTGTCACTCAAAGCCACAATTTCTTTGTTGATTTTCTGTTTGGGTTATTTGTCCATTGCTGTAAATGAGGTGTTAAAGTCCTCTACTCACATTGTATTGCTACCGATTATTTTGTATTTCTGTTATGAACTTTTTTTTAAATGTGTTTAGGTGCTCCCATGTTGGGTGCATAAATATTTACAGCTGTTATATCCTCTTGTTGGGTTGTCCCTTTTATTATTATATAGTGTCCTTCTTTGTCTCTTGTTACAGTCTGTTGTGAAGTCTATTTTATAGTCTGATACAAGTATTGCTACCTTGGCTTTCTTTTGACAGCCACTGCATGATAAATGTTTCTCCATCCCCTCACTTTCAACCTGCAGGTGTCTTTAGCAAAGAAATGAGTCTTCTGTAGGCAGCGTATACATAGATCTTTTTTTTTTTTTTTTAATCCACTCTGTCATCATATATCTTTTGATTGGAGCATTTAGTCCATTTACATTCAAAGTTCAAAGTAATTATTGACAGGCATGTATTTATTGCCATTTTATTACTTGGCTTTTGTTGTTCTTACAGTTTTTCTCTGATCTTTCTCGTGCTCTTTTTCATGGTTTGTTGGCTTTCTTTACTGATATTCTTGAATTATTTCTCTTTATTCTTTGCATGTACTACTGGATTTTGATTTGTGGTTACCATTAGGTTGTATATAACATCTTCTTCATATAGCAGTCTATGTTAAGGTGATGGACACCTAAGTTTGAGTCCATTCTTTACTCTTCTCCTCCCTGTATCTTAGGGATATGGAGTCATATTTTACATCCTCTTAATTTATTAGTTCCTTAGCTGATTTTTATAGAAATACTTATTTTTACTGTTTTTGCACTCAAAGAGTCCCCTTTAATGCTTCTTATAGGGCTGGGTCATTGGTCCTTAACTCCTTTAGTTCTTGTTTGTCTGAAAAACTCTTTATTTCTCCTTGTATTCTGATTTATAATCTTGTTGGATAGTGTACTCTTGGTTGCAGATTTTTCCCTTTCAGCTCTTTGAATTTATCATGCCACTCGCTTCTGGCCTGCAAAGATTTTGCTAAAAAATCTGCTCAAAACCTTAAGGGGTTGCCTTTGTATGTAACTCTTTTTTTCTCTTGATGCTTTTAAAATTTTTTCTTTATCCCTACTTTTTGCCATTTTAATTACTATGTGTCTTGATTCGGACCTCTTTGGGTTTATTTTTTGAGAGGATCTCTATGCCTCCTGGATAGGGATATCTGTTTCCTTCTCCAGATTTAGGAAGGTTTCAGCTATTATTTCTTCAAATAAATTTTCTGCTCCTTTTTCTCTTTCTTCTTCAGGGATACCTATAATGGGAATGTTACCATGCTTGAAAGAGTCACTGATTTCTTTAAGACTGTTCTGTTTGCATAGTTTTTTTCCCCTCATTTGTTCAGCTTGGTCAGTTTCCATTACTCTGTCTTCCAGAATTAATTTGTTTCTCAGCTTCATCTAGCTTATTTATTCCATCAAGTATATTTTTAGTATCATTTATTGTATTCTTCTTTCTGATTGGTTCTTTTTTTTTTTTAATCTCCTTGCTAATGGTCTCAACTGATGTCCTCCACTCTTACATCAAGTCCAGTGAGTATCCTTATGATCATTACTTTAAATTCTCATCGGGCATCTTACTCATACTGTTTCACTTAGGTCTCTTGCTGTAGTTTGGTCCTGTTCTTTCATTTGGGATGTATTTCTCTGTCTCCTCATTTTGTCTAACTCTCTGTGTATGTTTCTCTGTCTTAGCAGAGAAATGTCTTAGCAATGTCATAGCTATGTCATAGCAGAGCTATGTCTTGCTCTTGATGGCAAGGGCCTTATGAAGAAGAGGTCCTATCATGCTCTACAGTGCAGTGTCCCCTGTTGCCCAGGGCCTGACACTTTAGGAAGTGTTTCCCAGTGTGTTGTGTGCAGTTACTGTTGAATTCTGGCCTGTTTTTCCTTTAGGCCAGTTGTTTGCAGAGTCTCTCTTTGCCTATTGTGGCCAGTGTTTGGTCCCCAGCCAGGATCGGGTGTATTTTAACAAGATGTGGGCTGGTCTACTTGTGAAATGAGACCACTGTTGCTGTGACCACCACCACTGGAATTGAGATCCCAGAAAACATGTGGCTTGGAAGACAAGGTGTTGGTGGGGTTTGTGCTGGTCTTCTGGGGGGGAGGGGTCCCACAGCACCAGGACTGAGGCAAACATGACTGTAAAGGGCAGATCCACAGTGGGGCTGGGTATAAGCAACTTAGGTAGCAAATGTGGCCCTGTGCTGATCTCTGCAGGTACCCATATATTTATGCTGGGGAATCGGGGTGGGGGAAAGATGAGTACCAGATCCTGTATTCCTGGAGGGGTCTCCCTGGGATCCCTGCCTCTCAGGGCTAGTCTCTGAGATAGTAAATAACTCTCACTCCTGTATGCCCCTGGTATTCTTCAAACTGCCAGTTCATGGCTGTATCTGCAAGGGCTTTTTGTTCTGCTACCTCTTTAAGGGTGAGAAGTCAGTTAATTGTACCTTTCTGACTCTCCCACAGCCAAGCCTGCCAATTTTAAAATTCCAGGGCTTAAGTCCCACTCCTTGTAAGAACTCACAAAATTCAACCTTCTCACTTTCAAAGCCAAATGTTATGGGGATTTGTCTTCCATATCTGGGATCCCCACTTTGAAAGTCTGTTTTTGTCCTTTTCCATGGCACTAGCTCTCTCCCCACACCAGACAACTAGGGTCTTTTTCACTCATAAACCACATCTTTACCCTTACCACCTTCTTCAATGTGGTGTCTTCTGTACCTTTAGTTTTAGAGTTTGTTCTGCCGGTCTTTGGGTCATTTTCTGGGTTATTTACACTGATGTGAGTGTTAGAGACTAGCTTTAGGTCTTCCTACTCTTTCATCTTCATAGCCTCCTTCTCTCAACTCTTTGGTTCTTGCTGATTTTCTATCTACACATTCTAGTAGTAGTTGATAGAGGAATATTGACACCATCAACAAAATTGTATTTTTTGTCTATTTTTCTTCTGGTTCTATCAATTTTTGCTTCAACTATTTTGAATCTGTTATCTGAGTGCACCGATTTTAAGATTTATAAAACGTCTTAAAGAATTGACCTTTTTATCATTATGAAAATAAACTTATCCCCGGAAATAATTTTTGCTCTGAAATAAAATTTATCTCATTCTACTATAGCCACTTCAGCTTCCTATTGACTATTGTTAGCATCACATATCTTTTCCCAACATTTTACTTTTAACCTATTATTTTTTTATCGAACCATATTTCTTTCTTTTTTTTTTTTTTAAGATTTTGTTTATTTGACAGAGAGAGAGATCACAAGTAGGCAGAGAGGCAGGCAGAGAGAGAGAGGGAAGCAGGCTCCCCGCTGAGCAGAGAGCCCGATGCGGGTCTCGATCTCAGGACCCTGATATCATGACCTGAGCCGAAGGCAGAGGCTTTAACCCACTGAGCCACCCAGGAGCTCCTATTGAACCATATTTCTTAGTAGCAGCATATAACTAGGTCTTGGTTTTAATCTATACTGATGGTATTCGACTTTTAATTGATGTATTTAGTCATTTAGTCCTTTTAAATTAATGTGACCATTCATAAGGCCAAGTTTAAGGTTATCATCTTGCTTTTTAAAAAAATATTTATGCTACCTGTTTTTTTATTCCTCCCATCATTTGTAATTTTATGATCAGTTTTGTCTCCTTTGTTGGCTTATTAGCTATTATTATTTTTGTTATGTCAGTGGCTATGTTAGCCTCTATAATGTATATTTTAACTTATCACAATCTATTTTCAAGTTGTATTATCCCACTTTTACCTGAAGTATGATCATCTTACAGTATTAAAATTCCCATTTCTCCCTTCTAGCCATTATGATATTTCCATAAATTTTACTTGTTCATATGTTATAAACTATATAATACATTACTGCCTTTATAAAAGCAATTATTTAAAAATATTTAAATAAAAAGGAATCATTTATTTACTTGTGTACTCTTTCTGGTCCTCTTTGTTCTTTTGTGTTGATACCTATTTACTGTCATTTTCTTTATGCCTAAAAGACTTGACCACTTCTTAAAGGGTGGGTTTGATAATACTTAAGTTTTCAGCTTTTGTATGTCTGAAAAGATTTTTATTTTATCTTCATTTTTGGATGATTCCATTGGGCATAGAGTTCATAACATAATTTTCTTTTATCCGTTTTTTAGTTCTTGAAAAATGTTGCACTGCAATATTCTTCCTTGGATAGCTTCCAAGAATAATTCTGCTGGCATCTTTATTTTTGGTCTTTTGAATGTACTTTGGATAATTTTATAATGTTATGTTTGTCATATGATTTGGATGATTCAGTTACAGTGCACATTGATGTAGTTTTCTTCATGTTGCTTGTTCTCTAAGTTTGCTGAACTTCTTGGATCTATAGATTTATAGTTTTCATCAAATTGGGCATAGTTTTGGCCATATTTTCCTCATTTTTTCCTGTCCTTTTTCTCTCATTTGAAGGCTCCAAAGACATACATATTAAGTCTCCAGACCACTCAGTGTTTTCCTACAGCCCATTAACAATTTTTAATTTTTTTTCTTTTTTTCTCTCTTCATTTTCTAAATTCCTAATCCCAATAACTTCATGTTCACTATTTTTTCTTTAAAATGTCTAATCTGTCATTAATATTATCTGGTGTATTTTTCATCAGAGACAGTATAGTTTTAATCTCTGGATTTTAACTTTGAAGCTTTTAAAACATTTTTTTTTTCATGTCTCTATAATTTTTTGTGATTATATGGAATACAAATTCAGTACTTTTAATGTCATTGTCTGATAATTTTAACATCTGGTTTAGTTCTGCATCAGTTTCACTTGGTTAATTTTCCTCCTCATTATTGGTCAAATTTTCCTAATCTTTGCTTCACTGGCAATCTTTTATTAGATTCTATTTGTTCTACTTGATGAATTTTACCCCAGTCTTTCCTGGATTTGTTTTTTCCCTTGTAGATCTTTTATGACCTTTGTTCTCAGGTGCAGTTAAATTATCTAAAAACAGTTTATTGTTTTTGATTCTTGCTTTTACTATTTAATGGAAGGACCAGAGCTGTGCTTAACCCAGTGCTAATTATTCTCTGTTCTAGAGACAAGACCTTTTTATGTACTTCATCCACTGCTCCATGAATTATGAGATTTCCAAATCTTCTATTTTAGTTCATTTTATAAAATTTTAATTACAGTATATTTAGCATACAGTGTTAAATTAGTTTCAGCTGTACAATATAGTGATTCAACAATTCTATACATTACTCAGTGCTCATCAAGATAAGTGTGTTCTTTAGTCCTCATCAATTATTTCAGCCACCCACTCCGCGCCCCCCATAACCATCAGTTTGTTCTCTAGAGTTAAGAGTCTATTTCTTGGTTTCTTTCTCTTTCTTTCTCTCACTCTGTCTCTGTCTGTCTCTTCCACTCTTTTAAGTTCCACATATGAGTGAAATCATATAGTATTTGTCTTTCTCTGACTCACTTATTTTGCTTAGCATTATACTCGGTAGCTCCATCCATGTTGTTGAAAATGACAAGATTTCATTCTATTTTATGGCTGAATAATATTCCATTGTATATATATATATACATACCACTTCTTCTTCATCCATTCATCTATTGATGGATACTTGTGCTACTTCCATATCTTGGCTATTATAAATAATACTGCAATAAAAATAGGAGTGCGTGTTTCTGTTTGAATTACTGTTTTTGTATTCTTTGGCTAAATACCCAGTAGAGTGGTGGCTGGATCATAGGATAGTTCTATTTTTAGCTTTTTGAGGAACTTCCATTCTTTTTACCACCGTAGTTGCACCAGTTTCCATTCCCACTAGCAGTCTAAGAAGGTTCACCTTTCACATCCTCACCAATACTTGTTGTTTCTTATGTTGTTGATTTTAGCCATTCTGACAAGTGTGAGGTGTTATCTCACTGTAATTTCTTAATTTTTCAATAGGATCATGCCATATTCTCAGCCCAGTGTAAGCACTGGACACTTTACAACTCTCTGTCCCTCTCAAACACTTATTTACCAGTCCTTTGTTACTCTTCTCTTTATACAACAATCAGTACTCTGCTGAATAGTGGAGGTAAGCCCTTCACTCTTACCTAGAGTTCTTTATTTGCACAGAATTTTATTCTCCTGTATTTATTATACAAATTTTGTCTTCACCCAGAATCTCAACTTCATCTGTTATCTCAGTGATTCTTCCCAGCCTAATGTGAGTGTTGTGTTCCTGTGCCTGGAAATTCTCTCAGGGCTGTAAGTTAGAGAGATCATAGTATTCACTTTATTTCCTTTTCTGCTCTCCATGATCATTCTTCCTTTTTGTCTTCAATTTTTGGTTGTTTTCAATGAAAGTGTGAATCCTGTACAACTTACTGTATCTTGGCTAGAAGCAGAGGTCCTCAGGGTATTGTTGAGAATCTAATTTTGTTATGAAAGTAATAGTTATTAAAATTATTGAAGCAAAACCTGGTATTCTTCTTTGGTTAAATATACAGAAATATTGACACATGGATATTAATTTAGAATGTTTCAAAAGGCCTCAAAGTACTGTGTCATGGTCCTCAGTTTGTGTTTACTCACAATCCTTTTTATACAACATTGCTAACATTCTGTTTTGCGTCTTATAAGTTTGTAAAGTACTTGTGAGAGGAAAACTTCTGGACTATAAACTTTAACTAGTTGTAACTATTTTTTCTATTAAGGCTAATGTCACTCATATATCAAAAAAGAAACTCAGGACCCTGGCATGTTGAACAAATGAAAAAATTTTTTTTCTCTACCCAACACTTTACAAATCATTTGATTTCTCTGAGCTTGCATTGCTATATGAAAAATAGCTATAAGACCTAAAGGGCTATGACTACTAGTGTAGATTCTTACACAATATGTGTTATTACAAAAATTAAGAACTAACAGAGTTGGATTATAAAAGGAAGCTTTGGAATAAAATGGAGGTGTCTTAGGCAAAATTATGACAGATTGATGTGGTTGAGAAACAGTGAGTAACTTCATGACAGATATATTGAGAGTGGACTGTAATAGTACAATGTATAAGGATTTAAGGCTGAAATATATAATAAGACTTATATTAACAGGTGAAGATTAACCTTGAAGTCCAGGTACTCTCAATACGTAAAAAGCATCTCAGTCCTGAGACACATAGAAAAGATCCCAGAAATAAGAATAACAATAAGAAAAATCTTGAAAAAGTTGTGTATGTACAAATTTTGTTTTAAACTTAATTATTACCTTAAAGACTAAACACATTATATAATAATATACTTTAAAAAGTTATTTTCATATATTTGGGTATGTTACTGTAAGTGCAAGGTACCTGGGAACTAAGTTTCTACCTTAAGTACTGTATTTAATTTTGGATTTTTTGATATGTAAGGCAAAGAAGGAAGTACATTAATTGGTATTTATTTTAGTTAAATAAAATTAAGTTTATATGAGATACTTATTTCCTGATACTATTGACTTTATTTACATGAAAATATGTGTATAAGTATGTAATATTGTACACACATACACATAATATGAAATGATATAATGGTATAATAATGTAATACATATAATTCATAACTTGGATAGTAGAATCAACTTTGCATTTTTAGTAATAATAATGGCCTTAATTCGTCTTTTATATTTTAAGGTACAATGTTTGTTGATATTCTTTCATTTATTCAGTCTTTCAAGTTATAAAATGATTTTTTAAATGCCAAATTAATAAAATCTATGACAGCTAGTCACAGTTTCTTTGTTGGTTAGAGATATAGACAAATAAGTAAAGATAAATTGATAAAATAGGTTTCAAAGGACTTCCCATTTGTTTGGTCTTTTTATGAACTTGGTCATTTAAAAATCATTCCAGAATTTCAAATGTTCTTTCTTAAATATGGCAAATACTGTATAAATTAAGAGATTAAGATCAGTTCTACTCTAATTTTATTCCTTCACTCTGCTGTTTAAACCAGGATATCTAAACTTCCTAAAAAGGCATTATTGAATTTAGGCTGTTACAGTTGAGGAGGACAGTTGGCAAAACTTAGGTTTCAGTTGGAAAGTTATGGGGTGCTCAGGACCAAGTTTTAATGATCTGTATTTGTATTTTCTTCCCCCACAGTTAAAAAACCTACCATTTGTTAATATTCTAAAATTTAATACATTTTGAGGATTATTTCATTTACATTTGCAGGGATTTTCCATGTTAAACTTATATCAAACTTTTTAAAATGTACTTTGTTTTGAATTTGTGATACCCATATTACATGATCACATACATATTTTTCTTTATATGTATGGAACAGATTAGTGTATCTGAGTATGAGATTGATTTAAGCTTTGCTTGAGGTTCAAATTTGAGTTTAATTTTAAATATGAATTCAAGCTTCAGTTTAATTTTAAATGTGGAATTGATAGGAATTGAGTTATTTTTTTTAAAGTAAAACTATACTTTCTAATTTTTTGATTTGGTCCTAATGGTGCGTTATGCAACTGAAAATGATGTCATTAAAACTTTAAAACTGTGCTATTAAGATACAATATCCTGTTAAAGTCTATTTCATCTTGGGGAAAGTTAAGGATGGGGCAAAGTTTGTCAAAAAAGATACATCAAAGTTGCTAAGAATTGCCTTTCTCTATTTATAAATGAAGAAAAAAAGCCAATATAGCAAGTATCAGTTCGTCTCCCTCTTTTAGCTAACTCAGAATATTTTTTTGGATGGAAAATCATCAACTTTTTGTCTAAAAATACATGTCCCTGGTTTATAAAACAAGCTATGTATGGAAAACCTCCCAACTACCTGAACTACTCAGAACAGCCTCATGGGCAGTACTGCATTTTCTACCAATGTGGTTTGTTCTGCACAAGAAATACTGACATTTTAACTGAGGAAACATCAAAGAATGGGGATGAGAAATATGAGAAACTCTTGAGGTTGGAAGCTGGGTCTGATCTAAATTTGTAAAACATAATTATTGTAGTCCAATTCTTTTTCTCATATCTTAAAATATACCAACTACAGGGACGCCTGGGTGGCTCAGTTGGTTAAGCAGCTGCCTTCTGCTCAGGTCATGATCCCAGGGTCCTGGGATCAAGTCCCGCATCAGGCTCCTTGCTCAGCAGGGAGCCTGCTTCTCCCTCTGCCTCTGCCTGCCACTCTGCCTGCTTGTGCTCTCTCTCTCTCTCTCTCTCTGACAAATAAATAAATAAATAAAATCTTAAAAAAAATAAAAATATAAAATATAAAATAAAATATACCAACTACAGAGAGCACAAGATACCATTTAAATTGCTCAGACCCTGATTCTGGGATACTTAATAAATAGCAGTACTGTAACAGTAAAAGAAAAAAAAAGTTTCAGTATTTCTTCCTCAGGGTGACCAGGGTTTCTGGAGAAGAAGAAGGTCATCATTTAGTTGGCAACTGAATTTATTTTCTTCTTTCTATTCCTTAGCACAATTTATTAGTTGAATTTAAATCTAGGCAATTCTGTTGTCCTTGAAAGATAAACAAATACTGGAATTTTTTTACGTGCATACAAAAAGGTATTATGTGCAGTATATATTGGTTAAATAAATAAGTGGTATTTGAAATTCATACAGGGTCTTCTACTCAGAGGTTTGTTTAATAATTCAAAGTACACCAGTGATAAAGAGAGCAATGCATTGGGTGAATTGCTTATTAATTGTGTTAATAGAATTTAATGAAGGGATTTGGTTGTATAATATATAACATGTTTCTTAATGAAAGTGGTTTTATCTGTGTAATTAAAGTTTGAGTTACCTAATACAATAGGATGGATTGTTTATTTTCAGATTGTGTACCAATTTATAAATGTTGTCTCTGTGCTTTAAGCAGCTAAATTAGAAATATGGTTTGTCCCTGGAGATATAAAAATTAGAAATTTATGCAAGTAGAAAAAAGAATGGTACAGATCACAGTCC
>CM052895.1:68881417-69021166 GCA_028534135.1 Potos flavus | reverse complement strand
TTAAGTCATCATGGACTAAAAACAAACATTTTGTGATCACTAAAACATGAGCGATGTTTTGTGTAAGAGTTTTCTAGGGAGCAATAGCTCTTAAAAGATTAAGACAAAGTTTAGGGGAAATCACACATTTTAAAATAGTATCACTCTTCTATGATTAATATAGAAGGTTCTTATCTCATAATGCTTCAAGAAAATTAATACATACCTCTCTTTATATGGATATTTAAAATTTTTTAGCTTGTTATTATAGGTCGAATTCATAACAGTACTACGCTCATGAGATGCTACTTTCTATGTATGTCCATGTTTGTCAAAGTTTATTAACTGTATTTGCTAAAGTAAAATATTTTTTTATAAATGAATTTGTGCCATTATGTCTCAATCTTAACTCTCTTCAGCAAAGAGAGAGGATAGAAATAAGGAAGAAATCATTAAAATTATTAATAGCTTATGCTAATTAAAAATAATACGTCAAAAGGGTGGATATCAAAACAGACTCAATATACCATGTTTGGATTCCTTTTATATAGTAAAGGCAATAAGGATAGTTGAGAAACGAAACGAAGATTTGTGCATACCTGTTTTGTTACTGCTGGTTGCAGAACCTTAGGATGTTGACAGACATTTGAAGCACACATGATACTGTCAGTTGTGCAAGGTAAACACACATCTTTAATTTTAATGCCTATCCCAGTGTCATCTTACTCTTTAATCTCTAATGAAATATCTTCACCCCAATCCCTTTCCAAGGTGAAACACTTTTGCCCCTGTTACCTTCTTGCATGTGGTTTAGTTCATTTACATTCCATTAGCAAGAGAGGGGTGGGGACTTAGTATTGGTCAGACTTCAAAAATGTCCTTACCACACTCATTTTTAGGTTGCAAATATGTAAAATCTTCAAAAATTTTCCTTACTTGTATCTGTCTGAATGTACATTCTCAAACATCTACTTACTGTATGTTCACTAATGAAACATATCTACTCATGATGTAAAATAAAAGTATATATTATGTGTATATACTATATATACACATATAAATAAATATCTTTATGCATGAACACACATACATATACTACATAGAAACATTTGTAGAGACAAAATATATAGATATAAATACAAATATTAAAAAATAAATGAATATAAATATAAATATGGATACATATAGATATTCTGATAAATTTCTCTACCCTAGTATATTAAACTATCATTCTGATTAATAATGTGTATCAACACATATTATTGGGTAGTATGCCCATTTGGTGTAGAAATCATGTGTGATGAGTGTGAAAACAAATAATTCAATTTTCAAATGAAACTCACACAAATCAGTGATCTTACATATCAATAATGCAAGTAATTACAAGTCATTAGTGAAGAAGGAAGAAAGCAGGGACCACCACCAATAGCTATGCAGGTCCTTTGCTACATCTAAACGTACACTGGCCAAGATTTATGTCTGTGTTTTCTAACTAATGCCTGCATATAAATTACTTAAGAGGAAAGAGCTATTTTGATCATACAACATGTGCATTTTATAAACATATAATTGCATAGCTTTTATGGCATTTTCTAGAGAGCCGTGTTCCATAAATCTATACATTCCGGGTGGCCATAACAATCTTAGACTAGGTACGTCCCACTAATATTTCCTAGAAAATTTTTCCTACTAGCAAATACCATTAATGTGTTTTCCAGTAGACCTATCATCTTGCACAGATTTGTAAATGTATTATGTCACCTTTCTTTCCCAGAGGGAAATCTCTATTACAGAAAAGAACAGTTTACAGACCTCTTACGTAACTATTTCCTTCTAATTGAGAAAGTAAGAAAAATTTGAACCAAATAATGAATTTTAAAAGATATTCAATGAATGTAAATTAAATCTTGTTGGAAGTGATATGGAAACAATTGAATTGAGAAAGTGAACAACTTTTATTTGCTGCTCAAATAAAGACTTAATTCATATACACATACACACAGACATACATACACACACATATGTATACACCACTACACCAGTTAAATCATCTAAGATAAACACATGAGAATCTCAAAGAATGTAAAAATCAATCTGATGAAGTTTTCCCATGATGTATGTAAAGAAATTACATAGTGAATTCATATTTAAAAAGTGAGTATCTTTATTTTGACTGATAAAAGGTGAAATTTAAAATTGTAATGTTGAGTACCAAATAGTCTTAGGACAAAAGACTAGTAGAGAATAAAAGTCACATTTACATTTTCTTTCAAATATACTTTATTTGAGAGAAATTAATAATACTTTTATTAAAGTATTTAATATTAATGAGTATAAATACTTCAGAGAATATTGAGAAATTATATGACTATGGCATTATACCTATACTATTATTTATACTTGATCTAAATCCTATAGAGAACTGATGAACTAATTCATCTTAAAATTATTTCCTATAGAACTGTTTTCCTTAAGAGCTGGTTAGAAATTCATCTGCTTCAGAATCACCTGGGGTCAAGTAAAAAAGGCATATATTTAAGTTCCAGAGATATGAGTTAAATCTCTTTTCTTGGATTTAGAAAGCTTGTGTTTTAGCAAGTTTTGATGTGAGGTGTTTTTTTTTTTTTTTTCCCTTCCAAACTATGAGGACAACTACCATAGACTCTAATAATAAATGGGAATAGTATCACGACACAACCAGCTAATAATATAGTAGTCGAGTTCAGAGAATTGAATGAGGTAATGCATGTAAATTGCTTATCATGGCACCTATTAGTGGGTACTCAAAAAAAAGTGTTCATGTAATGTTCTCAATAGTATTAATATTTTCTCAAAAAATTTTAGAAATAAAAAGTACATTAGTTGAAGTATCAGACATAAATTTTACATTTTGTCAAAGTTAAATTAATAGAAGAGTGATATCATTCCTTAATTGTGGAGCTGGGAAAGATTACAAATCCATTTTTTAATAATGCCTCAAAATGTAGACTTGAAAGATGACATATAACAGAGGGCATTAATAGGAAATACAATTTCGTTTAAAAAAAATCTGATCCTTGTTCAAGCATTTGGTTAGTCTGAAACTTTTTACTAAAACATTTATGGAAGAAGAAATGTAACTAGAGAAAATACACAAAAGAAACAAAAGTGATGCAGATTATAATTACAATTTTAAATGTCAAAATCTTATAAGATTAAGACAAGGCTAGGAGAGATGACAATTAAGTGGACATATAGTGTAAGATGTACTGATAAGACAAAGACTTTTATCACCAAGAGATAACCAGAATACTGGAAAAAAGTATAATTTATTAAAATGAAAACACAATATTAGATCAAATAAAATAAGCCTATCAAAGATAAACATATAGAATATATATTTTCTATATTAAAATATCAAAATATGAAATCCCTTGAATTTAGATAAATTTATGCTCTTCATAATGTGAGTAGCAATTTAAAGGTATTATGTGCCTTTAAATTCTTAATTGTCAGGTCAGCATACTTCAGTAATACCTTAATAAATTATGATAAATAAAGAAGAAACTGACTTAAATGTCACGTTGTTACTCTAAAAGGGAAATAACAATGAATTGGTGATAGCTTAAGTTCAGAACAATCTGTATTGTTTCTTTGCTTTTAATAGTCAAAATTCTAAAAGTCCTATTTTCTTTAATAAGCATTTTCTATAGCTTTCTAATCAAATAAAAATTTTCCAGCCAATTACTGCTATATTTCTACATGATTAGTGAACAAGATGTTGTAGTATTAGCATTCCCCTAACTGGACTAAATTTTAGGTTTCTTCGTGACTCTTGGCCCCTGACCTTTCTTTTGTTACACCATTTACTTTAGATAATTTGCAATTGTAGATTCTCTTTCTGTCCCTTTGAGATGTAAATCTCCCAGTCTCTTGTCAGTTTTATACACTGGAATGTCAGACCTGGGATCCATCCCTTTGAAATACAGTCATCAGGAAAAGTAGAGCCTCTACCTCCTGGTCTTGGTGGATGGGTAAGGCCCTAATTCAATAAAGGCCAATTAGCAAATGCAGATCTCCTAGTCACATTGAGGAACCTTCTCACAATAGCCTGTAGTACTTCCCACTAGCTCACTACTGCTTTGAAAGAAACTCCTACCTCTTATTTCAGGAGAGTAGAGATCAATCTCTCTCTCCTATTGCATTTAGATTTATTATCATTTGGTTGTTTGGTATCAAGTAGACCAAATAAAATTTAACAACCTAGTGTTTTAAAGAAATGTCCATAATAAAAAATGGTTCTTAATAGCTGCGTAATATTTCATTTTGTGTGTGTACCTCATCTTCTTTATCCATTCATCTGTCAATGGACATCTGGGCTCTTTCCGTAGTTTGGCTATTGTGGAAATTGCTGCTATAAACATTGGGGTGCAGGCATCAAAAAAAAAAAAAATGAAATCTCACCATTTGCAATGATGTGGATGGAATTAGAGGGTATTGTGCTAAGTGAAATAAGTCAATCAGAGAAAGACAATTATCATATAATCTCGCTGATATGTGGAATTTGAGAAACAAAGCAGAGGATCATAGGGGAAGAGAGGAGAAAAAGAAACAAGAAGAAACCAGAGAGGGAGACAAACCATAAGAGACTCTTAATCTCAGGAAACAGAGTGTTGCTGGCGGGGAGGAGGATGGGAGGGATGGAGTGGCTGGGTGATGGACATTGGGAACGGTATGTGTTGTGATAAGCACTGTGTATTATGTAGGACTGATGAATCACAGACCTGTACCCCTGAAACAGGTAATACATTATATGTTAATAATTTTAAAAATGAAAAAAAAAAAAAGATTCTTAAAAAGGAATATGGCCATTCACTTAACATCATTCAAATGTTGCCTATGTTTACAAGAGTTTGTATTAAACTGAGTCATGTCAGATGAAGCAATCTTGTTTATTTTAAATGCTCATCTTTTAAAGTACATAGTTAGGAATTTGCTAATTTCGTATGTTAGTAGGAATAATCTAACATTATGGACTCCTTCGCTTTTTTTGTCCTCTATAATAGAGGTACATAATCTTGAATTCTGTGTAATTAATATCAGAGGACCCCCAACATTATTTTAGATATAGGAAAGTTTAAAAAAAAAATTTGCAACTCCATACCTGATTTCTTACTTTTAGAAAACTTTGGAATGTTCTAAAAACTGTAATGTAGCATATATCATTTTCTAATACCCAGAACTATTAGATAAGATGATTAAACCCCCATCAATCACTCCATGTGGCAGCAATAACAATGCTAGTGGAACAGAGCATTGTTACAAGATTAGTGCCTCCTGCTTTGAGAGTAAACATCTCGGCTTTACCTCATTTATTTTTCATAACTTCCCTACCTTTGACTCAGCATTTAGGAAACAGTAGGAGATTATTTTCTGATGACATTCAATGTCATTTAAGCATTCTATTTAGAGGTCAAAAAGTGTTTAATAATTGTGAGTCATATTTAAAATTCTAAAGTACTAAAGTATGTGAAGAGGTTAACAAATTAGAAGCAGTTTTGGAAATTATGAAAGGATTTTGATGAATCACTGTTATTTATGCATTTGAAGATTACTCTTAAATCCACAGAAGTCCTTTTAATCATAAAATATGTTCAGATTTAGTTTACTCCCTGGTGTTAGCCCTTGGGGAACATCCAGTAATCTCTGTGTCATCTTACCTATTTTAACACAGAACCATGCAACTATGGACAATATATAAGGAAATAAACAAAGATAAAAAGATCACTTAAGATCTTTGAAAGGTGCATCTGCTTGCAAATGTTATAGAACATTCTATCAGTCAGGACTGCTCAGAAAAGAAAAATTTTCCAAGGTACTTTTAGCAGAAAACGATTGAACTCAGGGACTTGAATGCTTACCTATCTTTGGAAGGGATAGAGGAGTGCAAGTTAGTACACTGCTATCAGGCCTTTGGCTTTCAGACCTCACCACCTGCTACTACCTGAAGGTCAGGGTTACCCGTGGCTCACTCAAGAAACTGGTGTTCAGGCAGTAGGATATACAGGCCATTTCTGGCCACCATTCACTTCTCCCAGAGGATGTATGTCTTCCTATAGCATCTGAAAGTTACTATCAGTGGTTCCATTGTCTAATTTTCACACAAGTACAGTCAATTGGCAAATCTTAATTTACGTGTATCCTAGCTACAAATTAATCTGGAATTTATTTTAACTCTCTTGTCTTTAAATGGATGGAGAATGGAATGAAACTGAGGGAGCCAGTCTAAGTACTTTGCACAAAGACCTACTGATGTATGTAGAAAGTTTTACTATTGGGGCATCTGGATGGCTCAGTAGGTTAAGCGTCTTCCTTTGGCTCAGGTCATGATTCCAGGGTCCTGGGATCAAGGCCTGCATAGAGCTCCCTACTCAGCAGGGAGTCTGCTTCTCCCTCTCCCTTTGCCCCTCCCTCTCCACTTGTGCTCTCTCTCTTTCTCTCAAATAAGTAAAATCTTAAAAAAAAAAAAAAAAAAGTTTTACTGTCTGTAATAAGGATGCAGAAATGAAGAAAGTAAACATTTCTTGTCAGTATTCAATTTCCATTTTTAAGAAAATTTCTTCCACAGAATCGAAAGCTTGGCAATTTAGGGCAATAGTATCAAAACAAATAACCTATGACATTTTGATTAAAAGCACAGGATTCAAAATTAGAAGACAATTTGAATTAACTTGCTGTTTGACCTAGGCAAGTAACTAAATTCTTTAGGCTGTAAATGTCTTATGATTCAACCGATATTACTATCACCTACTGGGTTCTACCAATACCTGGAAGAATTTTGGAGAGGTTAATACATCATATAAGTGTCTCAACTCTTAAGAATTACCACGTAGGGGGATGGGTTGGGATTTGGCGAAGGCTTTCAAAGCGGGGTTGCATTTTATACGAGGTCACCAAGACATGTGAGAGAGAACAAATTACAAAGGTGAGAAGGCCAGAAAAAATAACAGCACATTAAATTCCTTCTCCCTTTGGACCATTTCTTCCTAGTCCCTAAGCAAGGAGTATGGGAAATTTTTATTCATTCTTTATTTCTCATGATAAAGAAATTTCTACAAGGAGATTTTTCCCCCTAAAGTCTAAAACTAGTTTACATTCCCATGTCAAAATTTTTGAATCACCCTATTCTAGTTTTCAAAAACTTTCATGCTTACCTATGTCCTAGTGCATGATTTGTTAGACCTTAAGCTCTTCAAGGTTTGGTTGGGGTTTACATTTTCCAGATCCCCAGCCCCCAAACATCGTGGCATGCTTCATACACTCACTTAAGAAATACTTGGAAAAATAGGGAATAGAATAGTAAGGTGGTAGCAAGAGATCTGAAAGGAAAGGTGGGTTGCAGAAATGTTATAAATACCTTGTGAAATGAGGACTTGAAATTTTAGTAGGCAAAGGAGGACTTACAAGACTGTGAAGCAGTAGGAAGTGATTCTATATGATATATGTATAACTAGGTGGCTGGTGAGAAATACATTGATTTATTAACTTCTTTGTATGTTCAAATTGAGGGAAATGGCATTTATGAATTGCTGGCAGTTTCAGCGTCTGGAGGTAGAGAATAAATTACTTCTGGAAGAGAATTCCTAGGTTTTGGAAAAAATGACCACGGTGGGCCTTTTTAGACTAATTTAAAGCAAGTGCTTGCCTATTATTCTTGGAGAAAAGTGAGATGTCACTATAAATCTGAATTTAGAAGCTGAAGACTGGGAGATATTAATGTGGTTTGTTGAGAAACATATTTTAAGTTTGTCTTTAGCCAGCCTGTGCCCTTGAAGAATCAGAAATGCATTTTTCATCACTATGAGTTAGGCCAGATATTATTTAAAATTTAATTAATGTAAATGATTCTATTTAAGATACAAAAATATAGACCTTGGGAAATGGCACCTTCAGTTACTCTGATAATTTTGTTCTGGTCTTTGGAAGTCAACCACTTGATGGGTGTGGGGTATTTTCTCAGGAGAACAAGAGTTTCCTCTTGAGGAAACTTGAAGTCCCTCTGATATAGAATGTAAACACTTTATCTGAGAGGATGCTCTTGCTTTTGAGGTCCAAATAATTTGGAAGTTTGGTCTCTTAAAGTAATGACATAGAAATTTCTCTTGGCTCCTGTCTAACTGTCTAACTGGATTCAGTACAAAGCCCTGAGGTACACTTATTAGGACTTGTTAATCATATGGGGCCCTGAACACAGCATTAGCTGCAATTTATAAAGGACTATAGTCTTGGCCTTTACTAGGCCTTCAGGAAATTAAGGAAGTGGCTTGTGTCCCACACTTAGACTAGATTAAAAAACCAGTAACTGGATGAGAGGGTCTGAAGTTTTATCAAAGATAGTAAAGATGCACAGTAGTCAGATGTGATACTACCTTAAGTTTGGATCTGCATATAATAAAAACCTACCAGGGGGCACCTGGGTGGCTCTGTCAGTTATGCGTCAGACTCTTCATTTCAGCTCAGGTCATGATTTCAGGGTTGTGGGATTGAGCCCTGCATTGGGCTCTGCGCTCAGCCCAGAGTCTGCTTGTCCCTCTTCTTTGACTTCTTTCCTGCTCTCTCTCTCAAGTAAAAAAAATAAAATCTTAAAAAAAAAATAAATAAAAGCATACCAGGAAGGAACTACTAGAAACTATGAGAAGAAGGGAACCTCAGCATAGTAGATGTATCTTTTGCCAATAGAGACACATAGGCACAATGAAATTCATTCTTCTACTGAACACGTAAGGATTGGAGATGGAGCCATGAGCAAGGAAAGAATTGTTATTATATTCAATGAGCCTTCTTTTCAATGGAAATGCAGAAAATAAGAAAACGCATTAATAAATAATAGTTTCAAGTGGTGGTAAAGTCCATGAAAGAGAATGTAACTGAGTAAGGGACACAAAATTAGAAGAGGTCTTCAAACTGAAAATTCAGGAGCACTATTCTCTGAGGAGGAACCATACTAAGAAGTTGGATTGCATTTAAAATGTGATGAGACTGTTTCAAGTGGGTTTGAGAAGAATGAAGTGATGTATATTAAAACTTAATTCGAGCTGTTGTGTGATGAGTAAATAGATCTTAGAATACATGTGGAAACTAAGAATCAGTTTTGGCAGTAGCTCAGGTAAGAATTGTTGACTCCTGTAGGATGGTAGCCGTGATGGTGATAAAGAATGGTAAAATTTGAGAATTATTTTGAAGTTAAGAGTCTATTTTGCACACATTTTTGACCCAAAGCAGTTGAATTCATACATTATTTTTCTTCCTTTTTTTAACCACAGCATTAGGTAGCAATCAATTAAATCATGCATTGTTATTAAATTCCTGTAATAACTTTAAAGAAGTATTCTTTTTAGCTTTTAATATTTTTCCTCTTTATTCTTTGCAAGCTATTCTTCTTTATTTATTAAATGTCTGCGTTACTTATGGTTTTGTTTTCAGCCCACATCCTCTTCTAACTGGAAACAAGCTTCCTAAGAAGCCTTATATCAATAAATTCAATAACCACCAAAGTGCCTGTGTCTTCTAAAATGTATGTGTTCTGTCCAATTTTCTTTTCTGCATTCCATATACTTACATTCACATACCTATTAGTGTTCTGAATTTTGTGCTAGCATTTTGTTTATTTGCCCCTACATATCCAGTCTCCATTCTTTTCCACCAAACTCTGTCCTGGGAAGTTTAATTCTGTGGATTCAGTATCATTTTGGGCTCCCTTGCCCCCTGACTCTCTGATGTGTTAGGCCAATGGGAGGCATTGTGAGAGACTGAAAAAAAAAACAAAACAAAACCGGAGTTCAAGGTATATTTTCTGCAGATGTGTCAGGGGATTTACTTTTCCCTGCTGTGAAGAGGTTTCCCAGCATCTGAATTCATTAAGTTCATGGCTTCTGTGAGGTAGGCTTAGTTCTGGGTCTGCATCTCCAACAGAGTGCGAGTAAAATCTCTTTCCCCTTCCCCTTTAGGTCCATGAGATGATGATGAGTTTCTCTGTTTCATAATCTCTGAGTGCTTTACCTTCCCTGTTAGTCCTATTAATCTTGCCCATAACTGTGTTAATAGTCCCTTAATTAAATATTTTAATTATCCCTTAGAGAAAGTGTCAGCAAACTTTTTCTGTAAAGGGCCAAATAGTAAGCATTTTAGGAATTTTTATTAAAAATATATATTTTGATGGTGTTCAAAATATAGAAATAATTGAGTATAATGTATATATTATATATAATAGTATAATTACTAATAAGAATGGGATTCTTTTTTATTTTTTATTTTTTTATTTTGTGAAGGGGTGGGGAAGATAACATACTGCTTAATTGAATTTTATAGTTAGTGTTTCCTATCACCAAATTAAATGGAAATGCTCATCTATAAAAACCATTCTTAGCTGATGGTCCATACAAAATAGATAGCAGCCCTAATTTGGCATATAGGCCATGGTTGACCAATCCTTTCCCCAAAGTGGGCCATAGGTGACTGTTTGAGGCCAGAGTAATAATCAAGATATCCAACAGACACGTCAAGCCCGTTCCTCCTTTCATAGTCCTCTTGATGACCAATAACATCATCTACATGGTAATTACCACCAAAATGCTTTCTTCAGATGTTTTCCATTCTATACCCCAGTGCATTCTATCTAAAATACAAATTGAATTATGTCCCTATTCTATTTAATTTCTCCATCAGCTGATCAAGGTCTTCAGAACAAAAAAAAGATTATCCAACTTCCCTCTCTCAAGCCTGCTCCCCAATTGTACTCCAACATGTATCCTTTGCTCTAGTTACACTGATTCATTTGCAGTTCTTTGATATGACCACTCCTTTATTTACCATACTTCTGAATCATCTGTTGTCCCCTTCCTTCTTCCTTTCCTGTCTAATGCTTTGTGGAAGTTTTTGAGGTTACTTCATCCACAGCTAAAATAGATAATACTTTTTGAAAATGCCATTATACCTGTGTATACCTTCATCATAGGTTCTTAGGACTCTGTCTCAGATGTTGACTTATATGTAGTATCCTCTGGTTAGACAGTAAACTCCTCAACAACTGGGATAACTCCAGATGTATAGTGTGGCAACTTAATACATGCTCATAGAATTAATAAACGAATGAACAGAATAAATGATTTTTAGGCTAGATCTCAATAATGTGCAAAGGTGCTGGTGTAATTTAAAAGACTTTTTTCAAGGGAGGCCTGGGTGGCTCAGTCAGTTCAGTGTCTGCCTTTGGCTCAGGTCATGATCCCAGGGTCCTGGGATTGAGTCCCGCATCGGGCTCCCTGCTGAGTAAGGGGTCTGCTTCTCCCTCTCCTTCTGCCTGCCGGTTTGCCTACTTGTGCTCTCTATCTCTCTCTCTGTCAAATAAATAAATAAAAATCTTTAAAAAAAATTTTTTTCACAAAATTTTTCTACTCTATCTTAAAATTCAATCTACAATATAATATAGTTTGACTTATTTTCTACTAACCCGAGAAAAAATGTCACATGCACAAAGAAAAATGTTGCAGTAAGACTAAGAGACTATCTCAAAGACCTCATCTTTTGCAGTTTAAAAGTAAAAAGGAGTCCATCAGACATGTAGACTTAGAATTGGCCCTTCTGTATAAGCAACTTTGATCCTGAACAACTTTTTTAGCTTATTCATCATACATAATGTTTCAGAGCCAGTCATCAGGAGTTAGAAGTGCCCTGGTTCCTTCCCATCTGATTCTTACCTGCTCTGTGAACTTGGGCAAATTTCTTACTCTTCCTCTGTCCTCTTCTCTTTTAAATAGGGAATGAGAATAAAAAATAGAATTTGCTTATAGAAGAGACCCTTAGCACTTCAACTGGCACAATGTAAGCCTACAATGTGTTAGTTTTTAAGTATAATTATTGTGTTAGTATTGCTGGTATTAATATCAGTGAGCACCTATTGAGTGAGAGAAACTATGCCAAGCTCTGTAGATACAGAAATAGCATAAGACTCACCTCAGTGTGTTAGAAGAGAAATCTTAATAAGAGCAGATCAGAGTGAAAGCTGTAATTTAAGCAGATAAAAAAGAGCCATAGGTAAAATTTCAAGGTGCAGAATTTTGAAATGGATCTTGAAGAATATGAATTTAGATGAGAACAAATAATATTTCAGGCAACATCATAATATGTGAAAAGGCCATAGATTTAAAAAAAGCCCGGTAAGGAAAAAAAAGAAAAAAAGTTAATAAAGAATCAAAGACTAGAGTAGAAAAGTAAACTTCTACTTGAGGTTTGCTTTATTCAGGAAGTCTCCTCTTACTGCCAGAGTAGTTTAGACCCCAAGTACTACTTTATATTTATCATTACTGTTAAGCCTTTCTACCACATTGCAATTTCCAGTGAACTCAAGAGCAGGTACTGGGTTATTTTCAGTGTTGCATCCTCAAAAGACAGCACAGAATAGATGAGCCATACTTATTTAAATTGGTGCCAGGCAGCTCAGATGGAAAGCTGTTGTAAACGACCAAGTCAGAACTAATACTTAGCGTGCAGGGATGGGTCTTGATATGTAACTCATTTTTTGAAGACGAACCCAACAGCATTATCATATTGTGAAAGTTGGAATAAAAAGAAAGAATCAATATAAATGTAGAAGTTAAAACAATGACTACCAGGGCCTGAGAGGTAATGTGTCTTGAAGTAAGATAATGGTTGGTTGTTTTTTCTGTCAATTTGAAAATGACTATGGGTCATAAGCCAAGTAGGTAGTCTGGAGGTGGGAAAGTGATAAATTTTGGATGTTGTCTATTTAATAGGATAAATCATACTAGAATTCATGATATTTCCCAGAAAGAGTGTCAATGAAAATTAAAGAGGTTGGATCCTCTGTAAACACTGACATTAAAGAATGAGGAACAGAAAAAAAATGAATGTGGACAAGGGGCCCTAAATTTGTTGAAAATCTTTATTGCAGTGATACTAGAAAAATAAGGTTACATCATCTGATTTTAGCATTCTAAATATTATTGTAAAAATTATGACATTGCAAGTTAGAAAGTTTATATAACAGCCCAAAGGAAGACCTGATCCCTGAGTCAAACCAAAAAGTGTGACACCTGAAACTATATTCTTCATTCTGCCATGCTGTCCATAGGTTTCTCTGTTGTATAATTAAATTGTATGTGTTCTTTGGGAAAATATCTGTTTAGGTCCTCTGTTTCTTTTTAAGCAGATTATTTTGGGGGTTATTGGTGTTGAGTTATATGAATTGCTTATTTATTTTCATATTACCCCTCATCAGATATATCATTGGCAAAATTCTTCTCGAACTTAGTAGACTTCCTTTTCATTTTGTTTGAGCACCTTATGTTTGCACTCAGTGATACTTCTGGATTTTGTCTCCACCATCTGGAATAATAGAGTAAAAAATTTCCTGTAATGATCACTTCAATTGTATTCCACAGATTTTGATATGTGATACTTCTCTTGCTTTGTCATCCCTAAATTTTAAAATTTGCCTTAGGATTTTCTCTATAATACATGGTTTGGTTAGAGTTATGTTTTTACTTATAAATATATAGAATATCTTCATTTATATTTTCATTTTTACTTTTTTTCCTTTCTAATATATTTTCATTTTAATCCATTCACATTTTTATGGTTATGCTTTGAGTTATTTCTAATACTGTTACATACTTTCTGTGTATCATCTTTATCCTTGCTACTCCCACTCTCTGCTTTCCTGATTTTGTAATTTATTTGTATTTGTTGTTTTATTTGTATATACATTTTTATCGACTCCTTAATTGTGCCTTTTTAATTTTTGATAGCTTATGCTGGAATGTGAGTGATACTCTTGATCATTAAATCATATAGCACTTTAAAGAATATAAAATGAATAGGTATATGATGGTTTTTGCATATAGCAAATAAAAAGTATGCAAACTATAACTAAATTTGAATATAAATGTTTGACATCTCAGAAAAATTAACATAAAAATTGGAGGGGGAATGTCTTCCTTGGAGATCTATTCCATCATCTTTTGTGGTTTAACTCTGTGGTCTTGTAAGTTTAACCATTTTTCATAAAAATTACCATAGTAATTATTTTAAGATTATTTAAATAATAATGAATATGAATAATAATAATGAATATGTTGTAAATGAAATAAAATTAACCAATTGAAAGCTTCATAACAATATAATAAGGGAGGAAAAATAACATAATCATAATTAAGTTTGAAGTGTTTTATTTTTATTTTTAATAATTACTTAAATTAGGTTCCCATTAAACCCATTGAAGTGGTTGTTTTGATTATTTTTTTTAAATCTCATTTTAGATAACAGTTTTAAAAATATCTATTTACTTTAGAGACTGTGCACACGAGTGAGGGAAGGGACAGAGGGAGAGAATCTTTAAGCAGACTCCCCAGTGAACATGGAACGCAATGCAGGACTTGATCTCATAACCCATGAGACTATGACCTGAGCAAAACCAAAAGCTCATAATTGACTGAGCCACCTTAGTGCCCCTCATTTTAGATAACTTTAAACATAATTTTATATCATCTTTGGCCATAAAAAAATAACCAGGATGCATTTGCTTGGCTGCACTTTGTAGAGATTGCATTATTTGAGAGACTTAATAAAGCTCTTGAAATGAGTTTGGAAACTGATGTTTCTTAAAATGTTCAGTAGTAGTATTACAAATAGCATAGGGTTGAAAATTTAATAATTTGTAAAGAATAAGCTATCAGTATGGCATAATTTGACATGCAGTTACAAGGGATAACGAAAAATCATCTCGAATTACACTATACTGAGATAATAAATTTTCAAAATCTGCAATTAAATAAAATTAACTTATTCACAAACCAGTTTTCATCAGCAACACATAAAATGAAGTACAAAGCATGTAAAAACTTAGCAAATCCCCAAAGTGAAGTGTAGAGATTTCATTGAAAAAATAAAAATTCAATAAATATTATGTCTTTTCTACAAAGCACATTTACTACTTTTCCGTGGGAAATATAGTAATGAAAAACATAAAATTTCTGTCTATCAATAATTTAAAATCTAATGAAACAGAAAAAACTATAAAATTATTATAAATTTAAAATAAATATGTTATAGAATGCAAATGTAATATACCTGGTATTATATATAGCATTATATTTATAGTATGTAACATATATATATTGTACAAGTGTAATATATTTGTGTTATATATAGTATAACATGCAGTATAATAAAAATGAAATTTTATAACATTTTATAAAACATATCTATAATGTACTTTAAATTTTTGATTTTATAGTTAAGTTTTTCTGTCTCATTAGATTTTAAATTATTGAAGTTAGTGTGTGGGGAGCTTCAGATGTAATGCTAATACTCATTTCTTGATCTGCTTACTGGGTAAATGGATATGTTCAGTTAGTAAAAATTAAGTTGTGCATTTGTAACTTAGCACTTCTGTAAGTGTATATTTTACTTAAAAAATAATTTACTTAATCCATTTATATCACTGAAAGTAATTCAAATTTGGAACCATTTGGAATGGTCCCAGACACTAGCTGGACAAAGTTGCCTATGTGAGTTTGTTGCCTGGTGTAAGTAGTTTATGATATTCATGGTCAAAGACTAGGGTCAGGAGGGACACATGTATTGTAGTCTCTTAAGAGGGAAGAGAAAGATTTAATTTTCACATTGAACCCAGAAGTTCTTTTCTGGTATTTTTTAAGTATTTGGGTGGATGATGTAATTAAAAAGGTCTATTTTTTTTCTTCATGGCTCAAAGGATTTCATTGCATGCTCTCCAACTGTATCAGTTTTAAATGCCCTGCTTTACTTTCTTTTAATATTTTGTATGGACCATTCAGAAAGAAAATTCAGACATAATATAGGCACAGACTTTTTTTCATGAGGCGAAGTGAACACTTGCTACTATAAATCTAAATGAGAAAAGCTTGACTGAACCATTATAAAAGAAAATCAAAGTGTAGTAGCTTTCATTTCCTCTTTCCAGATCTTTTTCTTTATTTCTTAAATTATGATATTACCTGATATATCCTTTGAGGTTAGATGAATCCCAAAATAACAGAAATCAGTTCTGCTCTTTTAGTGTTTTCCCTTGGGATCTTTGAGCCATGAAACTTTCCTTTGGGATATGTGAATCAGCAAATATCAAATACATGGAGTGGAAAATAGGTCATGTAGAAATTCAAAAAAGTGATATGTCAGTGTAGATTCATCATCAGGGATGGGATTGGATTTAAGATGGTTAGGATTTTGGTATGCAGAGAAAAATAAAATATGTGAAAAGATAGCTTTAAAGAGAACTATAAACTTTATCGGAGGCTGAATATTTTAAGAGAGCTTACCAGGATTCCAAGTTTCACAAAATCTGGGAACCATCTTGGTCATCTCCAAAATCTGAGATTTTTGATAAGTGACATGAATTTCTTGTATAATTTGTATCAGGCGGAGGCACCATGGAAGGTCAAATCCATGTTATAAAAACAAACAAACAAAAAACAACAAAAAACCCAATACTTCAACTACCTCTAAGCAGATTTAAGTTGGTTTTAAAATCACATCTTGAAGATGTTTTGTTAAGGAAAATCTACCAGCAATTTAGAAAGGCTGGGATTTATCATGAACATTTGTCCTGTGAAATGAGGAGATACCTATTTACAGGAAAGGTAGAGAATTCTTATTGGTTAGTTTCTATCAGAAATGATGCAACTCCATCCACAACCATATATTATGGTAAAAATTATGTGTTTTAGAAGCTGAATTATTTGTTTCCATATACCACACTACCCACTTATGCCATACATATTTATTAGATGAATAAACTAAATCATTATGATCTCATAAATTCTCATCAGTTTTTTTAGGGTAATAGTAATAGTCTTTATCTCAGGATTTAGAATCCACTTTAATTTGATACCAAGCTATACTGTTCTGTGTATTATGGTGAGACAACAACATGTATTTTGAAGTAGAACAGACATGTATTGAAGGTGCTGCTGAGAGCTGTTTTTGTAATGCATAGAGTAAATTGTGCAGGGACTTAGATTAGAACCTTTACATTTAGTAACAAATAATTTTGTTGCTTTGGCATTGGTGAAACTATTACACAAGAAATTTCATAAAGGAAGTGTCTAACATACCAAAAAATATATGTATAAATATAATCTTAAGAGTTATTCCATTTAGTTTGTTTGAAGAGCTAATCTGCTTGAAGAAGCAATTAAAATGCTTTCATTTTAAGTGTATATTAAATAAATCAAATATGATGTTGTAAACATCCATTATAGATTTATTTTGATATTTGTTCTGCATAAATTACAGATATATGCATAATTTTATCTTTAACGATCTAATAACATTTGATAATCAAGGCACACAACCATGTACTACTTACAAGTGATGATGTTTAGCTAATAAAATGACTGTTTCATTGCCTAATTTATAAATAAACCAAAGAGATGTATTAGCAGAGCTATTCTTTAGCTTTCTTGCTTATGAACACCTTATCTTTATTAACTTCATTATGTTTAGTATTTATATTATTGATAATTTTCTATCACTGTCACAATTCAAAATGTCCTAGACAGCATGAGAAATTAATTTTATTCTTAATTTAGCTATGTTTATTTAAACTGCCAAAAATATATACTTTGTGTTTTCCAAGTCAAAGCCAGGAATTACTTGGGCGCTCAATCTTAGTATGTGATCTAATTTCAAAATAAGAAGGGTATATGCAATATAACTTTTTGGCACCTTTTGGCCAATGAAATAGGAAAGTCTTCTGAAGTGGTGCAGTATAAAAAAAATAACTCAAATTGAGGAAGATTTTAGACTCTGCCTCTGTTGCTTTATGTGCTAGAATAAGGATGTGGTAATAGACCCAAAGTGACTATATTTTACCCACCATGGGAAAAGTAATAAAACAATTGTAAATGTAATTGTAGTGACACGATAATATTGAGTTATTGGAAAAAAAACCTGGAACTGCCTACCTCTAGCTTTTCTTACAAAAAATACATACAGACATACACCTCAGAGGTACTGTGGGTTTGGTTCCAGACCAGTGCAATAAAGCAAATATTGCTAAAAAAATGAGTCAAATGAGCAATTACTCTCTCCTCTAAAGTGTTAAACCCCTCAAAGTCATTGTGGGGGTTGGAACCAACTTCTGCCAAACTTCTATCGATACTGATATTTAGACCTCTTCCACTGAATCATGAATGGCCTGAATGGTATTTAGAATAGTGAATCCTTTCAATTAACCTTGGTTTTCAATTAGCTTTGCCCAGATCCATCAGAGAAATCCTATCTATGACAGAGCATTAAAAAATGTATTTCTTAAGTAGTAAGAAGTGAAAGTAGAAATTACTCCTTGATTTATGGGCTGTAAAATGGATGTTGTGTTAGCAGGCATGGAATCAACATTAATCTGATGATTATACATTTCCATCAGAGTTCTTGGATGTTCAGGTGAACTGTCAATGAGCAATAATATTTTGAAAGGCATTTTTTTTTTTTTTTGAGCATTAGGTCTCAGCAACAGTCTTAAAATATTTAGTAAACCATGTTGTAAACAAATACGCTGTCATCCAAGCTTTGTTATTCTATTTATAGAGCACAGGCAGAGTAGATCTAGCATAATTCTTAAGCACTCCAGGATTTTTACAATGGTAAATGAACATTGGCTTCAACTTAAAGCTGCATCAAACCCTAACAAGAGAGTCAGCCTGTCCTTTGAAGCTTTGAAGCCAGATATTGTGACTTCTCCTCTGTAGCTATGAAAGTCCTAGATGGCATCATCTTCCAGTAAAAGGCTGTTTCATATACATTGAAAATCTCTTGCTTAATCTTTCCCCTTCATCAATTATCTTAGATTTTCTAGATACCTTGCCGTGTCTTTTAAATCAGCACTTGCCGCTTTACCTTGCAATTTTATGTTACCAAGATGGTTTCTTAAACTTCATGAACTAGCCTTTGCTAGCTTCAAGCTTTTCTTCTATAGCTTCCTCACCTCTCTGGACTTCATAGAATTGAAGAGAGGTAGCCCCTTGCTTTGCATTAAGATTTGGCTTAAAGGGATGTTGTGGCTGGTTTGATCTTCTGTCCAGACTGCTCAAACTTCCTCCATATCAATAATAAGGCTATTTTGCTTTCTTAACTTCCCTCAAGAACTTTTCTTTTGCATTCATAACTTGGCTGTTTGGTACCAGAGGCCTAGCTTTCAGCTTCTCTTGGCTTTGAATATGCCTTCCTCCCTAAGGTTAATCATTTATTTTGAAGTATCTTACCTGTTTTCATTGATATCCTTTGTATTTATCCGGTGTATATCAGATCACTCAAATCTTTGTTTCAAATTTCTAGCGTTAATTCCCGAAAGACTGGCAAAAGTATTTTTGCATACATGGTTGATTTTCACATTACGTAGTTAATATTTATAAATTTGATGTTTCTTTTGCACATCTTTATAGCTTTAAACTTTCAAGACAAAAATCACATACAGAAATACTACTCAAAGCATAAAAGTCAACAGTTACCTAGAGTGTGGTTTACAATACAGAATTTGCAGACAATCCAGACTATACATAATCCATCTGTCAGTATACAGAAAATAGTGTATCATACTGAACTCTGGTGAGAAGTAGTACTTCAGCCCACGAAAACCCATTTTCAATTCTCTATGTGTAGAAGATAAGCACCAAACTTTTTTCCATATATCGTATATATTTTTAACAAAATTCTGGTTTAAAAATCACAAACTGACAACATGTAAATACAAATACAAATGTTAGGAAATGTTTAACATATATAGGGGAAAACATGTATTATGCATTGTGAAGAGTTTTTACAGTCTAGCATAAAGGCAAAGGTGCTTTTATGTCCAAGTTAGAACTTTATGGTATCGACCTATTACTTGCACTGAGCTCTGCTAAATCTTTTAGGTTAATCATTCTCAGCTTTTGATTTAAAGTGAGAGACCTCGAACTCTTCCTTTCACTTGAACAATTACAGGCCATTCTAGGGTTATAAATTGGCTTAACTTCAATATTGTTGTGTCTCTAGGAACAGAGAGGTTCAAGGAGAGGGAGAGAGATGGGAACTGGCAGGTTAGAACACATACAGTTAGAACACATACAACATCTATCAGTTAAATTTGCCATCATTTATGGGCATGGTTCATGGCACCCCCATAACAATTATAATAGTTATATCAAAGATGACTGATTATAGATCACTGTAACAAATATAATAATAGTGAAAATGTTTGAAATATTGTGAGAATTACCAAAGCGAGTAAATGCTGTTGGAAAAATTATGCTGATAGACTTGCTTGACACAGGGTTGCCACAAACCTTCAATTTGTAAAAGGTGGTATCTGTGAAGCACAATAAAGCAAAATAAAATGAGATATGTCTGTATCTGGAATAGAGCCTAAAAAAGTTTATGCCTAATGATATTTTCAAAAACAAAGGGTATCTTGGTGAGCAATTAAAAGGTACTGGTAGTACTATTTTTACTGATGTAACAACAATCAAAATGGCAGAATATTTAGAAAGAACTGGGAGGAGGGAAAGCCAATAAGATACTTTTCTGGTATCACACTATTCTCTGGGGTTCTGGCAGGTTGCTATAGTATATTAGCTATACTGTACCCACTCATGAGCAATCAGATTTCCCACAACAGAAAGACTGTAAAATGTTCCCCCTGCCACTCACCATTTCAATAGCAAAACACAAGGGCCTCGAGTGGCTTACACACTCTCAGCAAACACTGGCTGAACAATAGATTATTCTGACTCAGGATAAATCCTAGGAGTTTGGGATTAAAAATAAAATCACACTAATTACTGGTATTCTGGAAGACTGTTGACATGCTCAAATCTGCACACTCTTAGAATGTCTGGAGAGAGAATCTGTAACTAGTAGTCTCTGGGTGAATGTAGTAACAAAATTGTAAACCCCATCAACTGCAAGCCACACCTACATAAAACTGTAAAGGGTAAAAATGTAATTGTCTGTGGTGGCTTAAGTATAGCTTTTGATTAATAAGTAGTTTATGTAGTCCCTGAAAAGGCAGATTAGGATAAAAATAAAAGAAAAAATTCCAAGCAGGGCCATTAAAGATTGTACAATGTGGAAGAAATAGACTTCAAAGAATTTGTCTAGCCAAGTTGAAATGAAGACAAATAAAGGCAAGTCCCAAGAAAAGGGGTGGAATTTCAGGATCCAGAGATGTTACAATATATTACATAAAATTATATTTTAGATAATATAGAAAATGATATATTAAGCTTGTATAAAATACAATGTATTTTATAAAATGTCAAAATTTTAACAAAAGTTATGAGATACACAAACCCAAAAATTTGACCTGTATGTAGGGGAAAAAGGCAATAGAGACTAATTTGAGGGATTAGTTCTTGCCCTGATGCTGGACCAGGAAGACCAAAAGTTCAAAGCACCTAGTATAAATATGTTCAAAGAATTAAAACCACTTTATAAAAATTACAGGATATAATAATAATGGCTAATCAGTGGGGACTACAAATAGAAGTTTTCAGAGGCAATTCTGGAGGTGAAAACTACAATGACCAGACGAAAATTGCACAAAAGCATCTGAGCAGTGTATTTGAGTTGCAGAACAGATTTGATCTGAAGTGGATCAACCAAGATGGTATAATTCTAAGCAAGAAAAAAGCATGAGGAAAAACGAATAGTCTCCAACATGTGGGATATCACCAAGAATATCAACATATGTGTAATGGGAATATCAGGAGAGGTAGGATAGAAAGGAGCAGGAAAAAATGTGAAGAAATATGGTTTAAAATGTTCCAACCTTGAGGATGAAAACTATTAGTTTACACATCTAAGAAGCTCAGTGAAACTCAAGAAGGATAAACACAAAGGGACCTAAACCCAGATATATCAGAATCAAAATGTTGAAAGAAAAAGATCAAATTTTGAAGGCAGCAGAGGAAAATGATTCAATCATATGAAGGAACCCTGAAAAAATTACAAAAAACTTTTCATCTGACACAGTGGAGGTCAGAAGATACATTCAAAGCACTGGAAGAAATAATCCAACCAAGAATCCTATATTCAGCAAAGCTACCTTAAAAAAAAAAAAAAAGCCAAGTAAATATTCCTATATAAACAAAACTGAGAGATTCCATTGGTAGAAGACTGGTCTTAAAAGAAATACTAAAGGAAATTATTTAGGTTGAAAGGAAGTGGCCCCAGACATTAATTCAAATCCATGGGAAAAAAACAAAGCACTACAATAAAAGAAATTATGTAGGGAATTATAAAAAACAGTATAAACACATATTTCCTTTCTCCTTATTCTTTTAACTGATTTAAAAATACTTGTACCATAAAATGACTGCTTTGAAAATGTCAACATGAATTTTTCCCTCTCAAAGATGTGTCTGGTAATGGAGAAGAGAATGAATATGAAGAGTAGAATAGACTGTGAAGACTTTTTTACTTTTAGAGAATTAGGGTGGGAAGGAGTTTGAAGGAGTTCAGATCAGAAAAAGTGAGAAACATCGAGGCCATGCTCTTTCCTGAACCCATGACGACAGGTGTGAAGAGCATTTACTAAACATGTGACTTGAGCTTTGAGTGGAGTGTAAGTCCAAGGATAGCTTTCTGGAAGCACTGTGAAACACGTGAACTTCTTTGATTCATGGTAGTCTGTAGTAAAAGTCCTCTTGTTGGAGTTTTAGGCAGGCTTATGTCTAGTAATTTGAGTCTTAGAGATTTATAGAGCTAGAAGCTTGGTCTGTCTTGGAAAGTAATTTGTTGCCTTTATATAGTTTATATAAGGTTCAATAGAATCAGAAGAGTGAACTTGGAGGGAGATGGGGTTTATTTAACACTGAGAGAAACATTCATCTGTATGAATTTATAATTGGAAAACTAAAATATTTCTAGCCGCAATAAAAGAAACTCAGAGTTCAATTTAACTTACCAAAATATTGTTTGATTCTATGCTAGGCGTTATGTTATGGATATCTCATAAAAGTGCTTTGAGGTAATTGCTTTGTTAGATAATCTTTTGGAGAAAGTATTAGAAGTCCCAGTTATTAACTGTTTTAAACTTTGTATGGAAAGCATATGTATAATAATGGGTGAAAGACAACTTGACAAGATAGCTAAGAGCTGTTTTTAAATATTTAATTTTCAGGTTTTCTCTGACAATTGCTATGCACTTATATTGTCCTGTTATAGTATTAATGTTAAAAGAGAGAAATTCAATCAAGAATACTTTTCCTACATATTTCATAGTCACCATAGTATTGATTTAACAAAGCCTCCTTGATGATGCTACAAAATTATGACAACACTTAAAACATTTCCATAGAGTTATCCTTATATACCTGATCATAAATGACTACCACACTGTTAAATATACAGCATGATTTTTGTTTGCTTACTGGGAAATTTGAAGTCAATTCATAGTTACTTTAAAATTTATTTCCCAGACAAAACCAGTACCTTGCATGCATGTTATAAAGGTGCTACAGCTCAACTGTGTGCACCATATTTGGATGTAATGGCTTCTACTTAATAAATAGCCATGTTTATCCATCTGGAATAATTGATCTCTTGATTTCACTTTTTTTCTTTTGCTTATTTTTCCCCCATCAAAATTTTATGCATACTGCTGAGTGAACTCAAACTGTCAGTCTTCATAAAATGAGAGTCAAGAACATGTTTATTTTGTTTGCTAGAATTTTGCAGCAAATTATAGTAATGTGGGACTACCTTTAGGATTTATTTTATAATGACTCCCACTGACTTAGGACAAACATGAATTGGGTACTATTAACAAGCCAACTGCAATAGATAATTGGAATAAAGACAGTGGCTAGTATTCAGGTCACTCTTTAGCTGCTAATGAATATACTTGCTTCAAACAAAAGGAAAGGGAATCATCTTCAAAAAATGTGTGGCAACACCAATATTTCCATGATGGAACAATTGTTTTTTTAATATGTTAGTGTTTATTTCCTAAGGACTCAATATAGGCTTCCTGCCATCTTGACTAGTAATGTCTTTAGTCTGGAAGTCATGCCTTCCCTGAGACAATTACTCTGAGTTGGAGCTGTTTAGTTGAAAATTTGTATATCCCAGTATTTAAAACAGTTGAATCCTCAGAATAATACTTTTTTCTTCATGCTTTTATTCTTATTGTTCTTTCTGTGTTTCATTGTTGGAAAGAACTGCAGTGATGTTTTCCTAATTAGGAGTGTATTTTTCAGCACATTTTTAAGGCCTTGCTTCATTATGAGATGAATGAATAAGTTCTGGGTCAGTAGTAAAGATTGAATACCAAACAGATAAGATCAGCAGTATGAAGTAGCTGTAATTGTGCACAAGGTTTCAGTATCCCAGGCAATTTCTCACTTTAGTTTATCAGAATACTCTAGGCAAACAAATGGCAAAGCAGCAAAGAGAATCAGATCTCAAGGGTTTTTGCAGTGTATCATTGCAGTTTAGTTTAGCTGCTAATAGTTAACATTGAAAACAAAAACAACAAAAAATATGCATTGAAAAAGTTGTGCTGACTTGCTGCAACCCTCTGTACTCACTGGCTTTTAACCTAACTTATATACATCTGATTGTGCCCCATACAATTTTAGAGTTTTCACTGTAGTAATTTGGAATTTGTTGTGTTTAATAAAAATATCGCCAGATAGCAACTATCAGTTAGAAAATTAGATTTAATTTCCCTTTATGAGTAATTAGCTGTTAGCATCTCAGCTCTTTATACGCATATAATTAACTTTTCTAATCAAATATAACTTTTTTGGTGTTGAAGATAATACTATGAGCTTTGTCATCAAATGTTACACTTCCTTTTCATGATGGACTTAAGTTAAACGAATTGTTTATTTTACTCGGATTTTTACATGCAAATGGGAAGCAAATAGGAAAGAATGTAAAGAGTTTCTAATGTCAAGGTTTCTTTGTTTGGAAAGGCACTTCAGTTCTAAATTTCTATTTTAAAGATGCCATTGAGACTGAAATTGCAATCAGGTATGTGAAACTTTGGATATGAGCAGGTACTTGGTTGCTGCATTCTACATTGTGCCTCCGGTCACCCTGAGCAACATTTACATCAAAATGATTCAGTGCAAGTCTGGCTCATTGCCCATTATTCTGGGTGAGAACTCAGAGATAGAGCTACATGATATAAACATAACAGTTTAGGAAGTGAAAAACCCAGCTACATTACTTAATTTAGCAATATATAATTTTAAAAGGTAATTGAATATTTGATTGAACTTATAAATTTAATTTGTAGAGAGGCATGATCTTTTAAACAGAAATTAATTAATGCTTATTTCTGAATTAACGATGTAATCACTCTCAAATGGTGGTTTGCTTTGGGTATTAGGAACCCCGATGTGGCCTCAAAGAAGGATGGAAATACTGTATGGCTGTTATATATTTGATATTGCAAAAGCAGTAAATGTGGGAACATCTTAACAAAATGATGGCTTATTGAAAACATGCCAATCCTATTAACATTATATGTATAGATTTTGTTCAATTAAGAAAAATCATTGCTGTCTCAAATAGTTTAAAAAGGGAAAGGATTACTACAGTAAACCTAGATATTCTTCCCCTGACCATTAAATAATTCCAAATATTCTAAGGTGCTTTTGCCAGGACCACTACTGAATTATAGCTCTTAGCTACATATACTGAAAAAGAAAAGTATATTTTTAAGAGAGTAATCGATCTTGCAGAATTTCTAGCTTTACCTGAAACAAATAATACCAAATTTTTTTCCTCAATACTGAGAGAAAAAGTTTACTCTTTCTTTAGAATAAGAGTAAGGGAAAAATCTGGATCTCTCTGAAAAAAATATATAAAACCCATTAAGATTAATATATGTTTATTTTTTCCTTAGAATCACAAAATACTTTACCCAATATTAATTAGTCACCCCTATAGCAGCATCTTATTTATTTGCTGGTTTTACTATAAAAGGTAAACTATCATCAAAAGCTTGTTACTTGTGCACAGTCCATTCCAAAAGCAAAAAATAACTATTAAGCTTTGTGTATTTGTTAAATTGTTCTGAGCATATATTAATTTTTATGGATATGCATATCTAAACATGAGAAAAAATGCATTGCTACTAAACTGACGTTTATTTTTTGCTTTCACAATGTGAATTGTTTATTCATACATAGAATGTGTTCTATGGATGCGTACCCAGGGAATATTAACTCATTTTAATAGGAGTGTTAATATAATTAGTAAATGGAGTCTTCTCTGTTAAACTTAGAGCATTTTCCAAAGCCAAACAAATTATTTTTAGATAACAGACATGGTTACCTTCCCTTAATGAAGAAAATTCAGAATTCTTCGAGTGTGTGTATATTGATCTCATTATAAATCAGTTATACTCAATCACCATTGATATTCTTTTAAATAGATGCATAAAGTAACACAGTTTTAAATTCTCTTTAAAAAATAACATTTCTGGGGGCGGCGGGATGGCTCAGCTGGTTAAGCATTTGACTCTTGATTTTGCTCAGGTCATGATCTCAGGGTTGTGAGATCAGGCTCCATGCTCAGCATGGAGTCTGCTTGTCCCTCTCCTTCTGCTCTCCCCTGCACCCCTTCACCCCCGCTCATGTGCCCCTTCCTTTCTCTCTAATAAATAAATAAAATCCTAAAAAAAAAAAAAATTCTGGATATATGGCATAACAGATATCTGAGTTGAGACAAAAGATACCTGATTATATGCTTGTAGTATCTGCATTGTACCAATAGGGAGAGATGAAATTTGCTTCAGCTTTCTACAAATAAATTACTCTTAATGTATTAATTATATACATTAATGGGGTGAACTTGACTTTTAGTACTGGTAAACTAAGAACTTGAATTGCCATGGGGTATTTAGTTCTCAAATCAAGATACACACACACACTTGAATGCTTTTATGCTCACTTCATTTCCACAAATAAAGAAAAACAAAACAAAGTTCAATAGTGATAGTCAATGAGAGTCCTGGTCCTTTCAAAAATAATTGCCAGGATGTAGTATAGTCATTTAAATTATATAACTCTCTTAATCTAGTTTTCTTACCCATTTACTGACAGTGTTCATATTCTCTGAAAGCCAGTTACAGGAATGAGGTACTGCAGAGCTGTTAATTGTGATCTGTTTTTATAAATTGTGCCATGATATATTTTCACATCCTCTATGAACTGCAAAAGAATTCATAGAAAGGACTGGGTCAAAACTGTATTTTTCAGTTGCTTGTTCATCATAGATAAAATTATGTACTTGTGGTCAAAATTGTTTTGCTTAGAAATGGCCTTTAAACTTACTAAATAGTTACTGAGTATCTACCAGATACCAGAAATGTTGGAAGTGTGAGTAGTATAAAATACAACTTTTGACTTAGAGGAGTCTGTGGTCTTGGTTGGGGATATATTATATTCCTAAAAATATTAAATGGTAGAAAGTGGTGGACAGCATAATTATTGGAATGATGAATCTGATATTATGTAAAGTACTTTTAAATGAGATTACAGCAGACTTGGGGGTTCAAGAAAAGAATAATGTAAAATTTGAGAGTTAAGCTGAATTTTTTAGAAAGAATGGAAAGACTTGATGGAGTAAAGAGAACAGTGGCAGACATTACAAAGAGTGCAACTTGGAAGTAAATCAAAAAAATCAGGATTTCATAGAGCGTATGGGTTTCACAGGAAAGGAGTCTCTTGTTGGGAAGTAGTAGCAGGTAAATTACATGTAGATTAAAAAGAGTTTGAAAAGTCAGTTTGAAAAGTTGGATATCTTCCTTTTAAGAATATGGATTCTTCATCATTCTGATCAGAGGGATGAGAGTGATGGTCCGTTTTGGGGGGCTTTGTTTGGTGAAACTGACTTCTAGATCAACAAGTGGACAGACTAAATTAAGATTATGTGTTTATCGAAAAAAAAAAAAGGTAAAGAGATTATCTTTGAGTAGCAATTCCTTTTTTCTCTATAATGTATTTGTTTCCTAAATTTTTATTCTTTTTTTTTCACACACACAGACACACATGCACACACACATGGTGCACTCAGAGAATCAGCCTTTATTTACCTAAATTGTTCAAGGGAGCCATGATCAGGGAGCTCAAAATTGAAAAATAATTTTGGTTTGGCTTTGGAATGCTTAGTAAGAAATTATGAATGCATATTCATTTTATCAATTGCTTTTTTTACACTGATACTAAAATGAGTTTTTATAATAAGTTTAACTTATGTTGTAGCCACACCAGGCTTTTTGCCATTCCCTGAACACATCATCTCTTCAGCTGCTTCTGCACGTTGGGCCTGGCCAGTCTCATGCCAGGAATGTTAACTTTAGCTACTATTACATTCTTAGAATGTGCCAAGCACTATGCCAAGTGTTTTTTATTGATCAGCTCATTTAATCCTTACAACAGTCTGAGGATGTTGATTTTACAAATGTGGTAATTGAGACCCAAAAAGACCAGTAACTAATTCTTTCCCACGCTAGGTCATGAACTCATTGAGGGCTGACTCCCTGTATTCATCTTTCTTCTGTCAGTGACTGTCACAGTGATATTAAGTGTTGGCTGATTAAATACATAGTTGATGAGAAGGAAGACACAGCAATTACACTAACCTGGAAAGATCCAGCATTATGTAAAATGACATCATACATACATGGGCAAGGCCTAAATGTTAGGGAGTAGAATGTTCATGTAAAAGACAAGTAGAGATCTAGTCAAGTTACGATGCAATTATTGGAGAAGATCTCACAGCACTCTCAGAAATCATTAACCCCAACACAGAGCCACATTTTAATTTAGTTATCACCTAGATTAATTCATTTTTAATATTATAAATGCTAGTACCACAGTTTCTAACAAAAACCTTTAGTGTTTAGTTTATAATCCATTGAGGTATTCTGTGCTATTCTCAACAGTGTTCTCCAAGAAAACATGATCACCTTAGTCTAATTTCCCCCTCAGACTGGTGATGAGTCGTCTACTACCTTATTAATAGTCTCAAAATTACAGTCCTTGATTCCTTTACAGCATCCATCATTCAACCCACAACACTCCTTTTCTATTTTCCTGCACTAAAAAATTAAATACTTTTGGAAAAAACTGCAAAAATATTTGGAACTGTAGATTGATACGACTTCAATATTGTTTTTCAGTTCTAGTTGAGCGATCTACAGTACATGCCAATCATTTTTAAAAAAAAAATTTGTTCTCCTTTTCCATTAAGTCCTTCTAACAACTTTAGAAATCTTTGTGGTCCTTTACCAAACTTCCAACCATTGCTCTCAGAAGCCATGCATCCTCTACTTGGCTCACAGGGCAGTGGCCTACAATTCCTGACTCAAGTGTCTCCTCAGCAATGCTCATTAAGCCTTTATACTTAACCTTTTACTTACTCATTCCTAACTCCCTAGAACCTAACACATTCTCTGATATACCACAACTAAATTAACATATAATGTATTATTTGTTTCAGAGGTACAGATCTGTGATTCATCAGTCTTACACAATTCACAGTACTCACCATAGCACATACCCTCCCCAATGTCCATCACTCAGCCACCCCATCCCTCCCACTCCCATCCCCTCTAGCAACCCTCAGTTCGTTTCCTGAGATTAGGAGTGTCTTATGGTTTGTCTCCCTCTCTGGTTTCATCTTACTTCCTTTTTTTCCTCCCTTCCCCTATGATCCTCCATATTTCTCAAATTCCTTATATCAGTGAGATCATATGATAATTCTTTCTCTGATTGACCTATTTACCTTAGCATAATATCCGCTAGTTCCATCCACATCGTTGCAAATGGCAAGATTTCGGTTTTTTGATGGCTGCCTAGTATTCCATTGTATATACATACCACTTCTTCTTTATCCATTCATCTGTTGATGGACATCTAGGCTCCTTCCATACTTTGGCTATTGTGGACATTGCTGATACAAACATTCGGGTGCACGCGCCCCTTTGGATCACTACATTTATATCTTTAGGGTAAATACCCAGTAGTGCAATTGCTGGGTCATAGGGTAGCTCTATTTTCAACTTTTTGAAGAACCTCCATACTGTTTTCCAGAGTGGCTGCACCAGCTTGCATTCCCACCAACAGTGTAGGAGGGTTCCCCTTTCTCCGCATCCTCACCAACACCTGTCATTTCCTGACTTGTTAATTTTAGCCATTCTGACTGGTGTGAGGTGGTATCTCACTGTGTTTTTGATTTATATTTTACTGATGCCAAGTGATGTTGAGCACTTTCTCATGTGTTTGTTGGCCATTTAGAAGTCGTCTTTGCAGAAATGTCTGTTCATGTCTTCTACCCATTTCTTGATTGGATTATTTGTTGTTTGGGTGTTGAGTTTGAGAAGTTCTTTACAGATTTTGGATACTAACCCTTTACCTGATAGATCATTTGCACATATCGTCTCCCATTTTGTCAGTTGTCTTTTGGTTCGATGACTGTTTGATGCTTTTGATCTTGATGAAGTCCCAATAGTTCATTTTTCCCTTGTTTCCCTTGCCTTTGGTGATGCTTCTAGAAGAAGTTACTGTGGCTGAGGTTGAAGAGGTTGCTGTCTGTGTTCTTCTCAAGGATTTTGATAGATTACTGTCTCACATTGAAGTCTCATCCATTTGGAGTCTATTTTTGTGTGTGGTGTAAGGAAATGGTCCAGTTTCATTCTTCTGCATGTGGCTATCCAATTTTCCCAACACAATTTGTTGAAGAGACTTTTTTCCATTGGACATTTTTTCCTGTTTTGTTGAAGATTAGTTGACCATAGAGTTGGGGGTCCATTTCTGGGCTCTCTATTCTGTTCTACTGATATATGTGTCTGTTTTTGTGCCAGTACCATACTATCTTGATGATTACAGGTTTGTAATAGAGCTTGAAGTCTGGAATTGTGATGCTGCCACCTTTGGTTTTCTTTTCAACATTCCTCTGGCTATTCGTGGCCTTTTCTGGTTCCATATAAATTTTAGGATTCTTTGTTCCATTTATTTGTTCCATTTCTTTCAAAAAGGTTGATGGTATTTTGATTGGGATTGCATTAAATAGTAGATTGCTTTAGGTAGCATAGATATTTTCACAATATTTGTTCTTCCAATCCATGAGCATGGAACATTTTTCCATTTCTTTGTGTCTTCCTCAATTTCCTCAATTTCTTTCATGAGTACTCTAGTGTTCTGAGTACAGGTTCTCTGACTCCTTGGTTAGATTTATTCCTAGGTATCTTATGATTTTTGGGTGCAATTGTAAATGGGATCGACTCCTTAATTTCTCTTCCTTCTGTCTTGCTGTTGGTGTATAGAAATGCAACTGATTTCTGTGCATTGGTTTTATATCCTGACACTTTACTGAATTCCTGTATGAGTTCAAGCATTTTTGGGGTGAAGTATTTGGGTTTTCTACATAAAGTATCATACCATCTGCAAAGAGTGAGAGTTTGACTTCTTCTTTGTCAATTTGGATGCCTTCTATTTCTTATTGTTGTCTGATTGCTGAGGCTAGGACTTCTAGTACTATGTAGAATAGCAGTGGTGATAGTGGACAGCCCTGCCATGTTCCTTGCCTTAGGGGAAAAGCTCTGTTTTTCCCCATTGAGAATGATATTCGCTGTGGGTTTTTCATAGATGGCTTTTATGATATTGAAGTATTACCTTCTGTCCCTTCACTGTGAAGAGTTTTGATCAAGAAAGGAAGCTGTACTTTGTCAAATGTTTTTTCAGCATCTATTGAGAGTATCACATGGTTCTTGTTCTTTCTTTTAATAATGTATTGTATCACATTGATTTGCGGATGTTGAACCAACCTTGCAGTCCAGGAATAAATCCCACTTGCTCATTGTGAATAACACTTTTAATGTACTGTTGGATCCTAATGGCTAGTATTTTGGTGAGAATTTTCACATCCATGTTCATCAGGGATATTAGTCTGTAATTCTCCTTTTTGGTGGGTGTCTGGTTTTGGGATCAAGGTAATGCTGACCTCATACAATGAGGTCATTGTAAGTTTTGCTTCCATTTCTGTTATTTGGAACAGTTTCAGGAGAATAGGTATTAATTCTTCTTTAAATGTCTGGTAGAATTCCCCTGAGATGCCGTCTGGCCCTGGGCTCTTGGGAGATTTTTGATGACTGCTTTAATCTCCTTGTTGGTTATAGGTCTGTTCAGGTTTTCTATTTTTTCCTGGTTCAGTTTTGGTAGTTTATGTGTCTCTAGGAATGTATTCATTTCTTCCAAATTGTCAAATTTGCTGGGGTATAGTTGCTGATAATATGTTCTTATTATTGTTTGCATTTCTTGGGTTTTGGTTGTGATCTTTCCTCTTTCATTTATGATTTTATTAATTTGGGTCCTTTCTTTCTTTCTTTTTTTCTTTATTTCTTTTTTTTTTTTGATAAGTCTAGCCAGGGGTTTATTAGTCTTATCAATTCTTTTAAAGAACCAGCTCCTAGTTTCGTTGATCCGTTCTACTGTTCTTTTGGTTTCTATTTCACTGATTTCTGCTCTGATCTTTATTATTTCTCTTCTCCTGCTGGGTTTAGGCTTTCTTTGCTGTTCTTTCTCCAGCTCCTTTAGGTGTAAGGTTAGGTTGTGTACTTGAGACCTTTCTTGTTTCTTGAGAAAGGCTTGTATTGCTATATACTTTCCTCTCAGGACCGCCTTTGCAGTATCTCAAAGATTTTGAATAATTGTGTTTTCATTTTCATTTGTTTCCATTATTTTTTTTAAAATTTCTCTTTAATTTCCTGGTTGACCCATTCATTCTCTAGTAGGATGCTCTTTAGCCTCCATGTATTTGAGTTCTTTCCAACTTTCCTCTTGTGGTTGAGTTCTAGTTTCAAAGCACTGTGGTCTGAAAATAGGCAGGGAATGACCTCAATCTTTTGGTACCAGCTGAGACCTGATTTGTGACCCAGGATGTGATCTATTCTGGATAATGTCCCATGTGCACTAGAGAAGAATGCATATTCTATTGCTTTGGGATGGAATGTTCTGAATATATCTGTGATGTCCATAAGGTCCAGTGTGTCATTTAAAGCCTTTATTTCCTTGTTGATCTTTTCTTTAGATGACTTGTCCATTTCAATGAGGGGGGTGTTAAAGTCCCCTACTATTATTGTATTATTGATGTGTTTCTTTGATTTTGTTGTTAATTGGTTTCTACAGTTGGCTGCTCCCGTGTTAGGGGCATAGATATTTAAAATTGCTAGATCTTCTTGTTGGAAAGGACCTTTAAATATGATACAGAGTCCTTCTTCATTTCTTGTTATAGTCTTTGGCTTAAAATCTAATTTATCTGATATAAGGATTGCCACCCCAGCTTTCTTTGGATGTCCATTAGCATGGTAAATTGTTTTCCACCCCCTGACTTTAAATCTGGAGGTGTCTTTTGGTCTAAAATGAGTTTCTTTAGACAGCATATCGATGGGTCTTGTTTTTTATCCATTCTGATACCCTGTGTCTTTTGATTGGGATATTTAGCCCACTTACATTCAGGGTAACTATTAAAAGATATGAATTTAGTGCCATTGGATTGCCTATAAAGTGACTCTTACTGTATATTGTCTCTGTTCCTTTCTGGTCTATGTTACTTTTAGGCTCTCTCTTTGCTTAGAGGCCCCCTTTCAAAGTTTCCTGTAGGGCTGGTTTGGTGTTTGCAAATTCTTTTAATTTTTGTTTGTCCTGGAAGCTTTTTATCTTTCCTTCTATTTCAATGACAGCCTAGCTGGATATAGTATTCTTGGCTGCATATTTTTGTCATTTAGTGCTCTGAATATATCATGCCAGTCCTTTCTGGCTTGCCAGGTCTCTGTGGATAGGTCTGCTGCCAATCTAATATTTCTATCATTGTATGTTATAGACCTCTTGTCCCAAGTTGCTTTTAGGATTCTCTCTTCGTCCGTGAGACTTGTAAGTTTTACTATTAGAGGAGGAGATGTTGACCTATTTTTATTGATTTTGAGGGAGTTTCTCTGTGCCTCCTGGACTTTAATGCTTGTTTCCTTCCCCAAATTATGGAAATTCTCGGCTATAATTTGCTCCAAAATACCTTCTGCCCCTCTCTCTCTTTCTTCTTCTTGTGGGATCCCAATTATTCTAATATTGGTTCGTCTTATGGCATCACTTATCTCTTGAATTCTCCCCTCGTGATCCAGTAGTTGTTTGTCTCTGTTTTTCTCAGCATCTTTATTCTCCATTATTTGGTTTTCTATATCACTAATTTTCTCTTTTGCCTCATTTATCCTAGCAATAAGAGCCTCCATTTTTTATTTCACCCCATTAATAGCTTTTTTGATTTTAACTTGGTTAGATTTTAGTTCTTATTTCTCTAGAAAGGGATTTGATTTATCCAGTAAGGGATTCTCTAGTATCTTCTATGCTTTTTTCAAGCCCAGCTAGTATCTTTATAATCATCATTCTAAACTCTAGTTCTGACATCTTACTAATGTCCGTATTGATTAGGTCCCTAGCCATTGGTACTGCCTCTTTTTTTTTTTTTTTTTTTTTGAGGTGAGTTTTTCCGTCTTGTCATTTGTCCAGGGAAGAATAGATGAATGTGAGAACCAAATGCTAAAAGGGTAACAATGACCCCAGAAAAATATACGCTAACCAAATCAGAAGAGACCCGAAACCAGGAGGAGAAGAAAGGGAAAAAAAATTTTAAAAAAGGATTAGGTTGGTGAGTAGAACAGAGCCACACACTTGATTTTGGGTGTATTTTGGTCTGTTAGAAGAAACTGCCTCCCAAAATTTTAAAGAAAGAAAAAAATATTTTATATACATACATGCACACACACACACACACACAAATAAGGGTACACATGGTGAAGGGATGGAATGTGACTGTAAAGATGAAAATTAAAAAAGATTTTAAAAAAAGAATTGATAAGAAGTTGTTTGAAAAAAGAAAAAAGACAATGTGATCAGGCTGGTGACTAGAACAAAGTCTAGATTTAGGGTATATTTTGGTCTGTTGGAAGAAACTATATCCCAAAATTTTAAAGAAAAACTTACACGTATACAAAAAATAAGGTTAAATACAATGAAGGGATAAAATAGGAGTATAAAAATGAAAATTAAAAAAGATTCTTAAATAGGTATTGATAAGATAAAGTAGTTAAAATAGGTTAAAATAGGAAAGAGGAAAAATTAAAAATTTAAAAATTTAACTTTGAAAGACTAAAGAATTATGGGGAAAAAGGCATGAATTTTATGTGCTGTTTTCCCCTGGCACTGGTGTTTTGCAGTTCTCATGGATCAGTAAATTTGATCTTGGCTGGATGTTCTTGCTGATCTTTAGGGGGCAGGACCTCTTGCAGTGATTCTCAAATGTCTTTGCCCGAGGTAGAATTGCACTGCCCTTCACGGGGACTAGGCTAAACAATCTGCTCAGGTTTGCTCTCAGTAGCTTTTGTTCCCTTAAAGCTTTCTGTATAGCTTTGGAGGATGAGAATGAAAATGGCGGCCACCCAATCTCCAGCCATGGAGGAGCCGAGAGTTCAGGGGCCTCCTCTTCAGTGAGCCCTCAGAGAAAAGCAGTCAATCACGCCTGTCTCCCTGGTCTCCAGCCGCACTCTGAGCTCACCCAGCCTGTGACCTAGGGTCTCTGGCACAAGGCCCCGTATGGAGTCTCCAAACCCAGGAGATTCCTGCAGTGTGCTCCCATGCTACTCCTCCCAGTGGAGGAAGGGGGGTTCTCCCCAGATCTGCCACTTGTGGGGTCCCTGCTTGAAGAACAGTGACCTGACTATGCCGGGGATCATGGTTTATGGCAACCTGGAGCTGAGAGCCCTTCCTTGCCTCCGTCTCTGCAGCTGGCTTCCATGCTCTGATACCTGGGAGCTCTGCCACACTCAGGCAGCCCCGGTCTTTCTGTGACCCCAAGGGTCCTGAGACCACACTGTTTCAGTGAGGGCTCCACCCTCTGCTTAGCCTATGGAGTGATGTCCCTCAGTGGGGCAGACTTCTAAAAGTTCCGATTTTGTGCTCTGCTGCTCTACCAGTTGCCGGGAGCCGGCCCCTCCCCCTGCAGTCTATCTTCCCATATATCATCTCAGATTCACTTCTCCGTACATCCTACCTTCCAGATAGTGGTTGCTTTTCTGTTCATAGGATTGGTGCTATTCTTCTCTTTGATCTCCTGTTTAGTTTGTAGGTGTTCAGAGTGGTTTGATAACTATCTAGCTGAATTCCTGGGACTAGATGAAATTTGGGTCTCCTACGCCTCAACATCTTGCTCCTCTAGCAAAGCACTCTTGAAGCAAAAGTGGCCTAATTATATGAGATTATTGAGCAGCTATAATGTGTGACAAGGAAAAAATGGAAATTGTTGGTATTTGTAATCACCTCTCTATTCTGCCTTTTAAGGAGTAAAATGACTAATCTCTGAAGCTATGTTGAGGGAATAGTGGGTCTAAAGGAGAATTGGGGAAGTCAAGAAGAGGCTGAATTGTTCCAAATGGAGCTAGATTCAAACAAACCCTAAGGAAAGTTATGTAAAGTGAGCAAAGGAGCAGTAAATCAAGAGTTAGAGAAGAGGTATTGAGAGAAGTAGACATAAGAGATTCTAAAAGCAGTAGAAGTTTTAAGAAATATTGAAAAGGGATTCTTTTATGAAGTCTTATTGTAATTATTGAGTTGTACTCTCTAATCTGACATAATTAGTAAAACTTGGCCCATATCTTTCAAGTATTTTGATAAGGATTTGTGTGTGAGAGTGTACATTTTGTGTGTCTACAATTAACCTCTAAAGAGTAATGCAAAGGGATAGCTAAGCTAGTAATATGTAATATCTGAGATAATAAAGACAATAACAACATAAGAAAAGACTTTAATAGATAAAAAACTAACAGAAACCACTGTAGGTATTTATATTTATGAATCAGCATACATTTACTAATATACCACATTCTAAAATCATACTTTTAAATCTCCCATTGATAAAAATAAAAGTTGACACTCATTCTTTTAATCCTTTGAGCTTATTGAACAAAGTTGATGTTATTGATTAGGTAATGATAAATTGGTCTCTAAACTTTTAACCATAAGCGTTTATTGCACACTTATTTTCTTCCAGGTTTATATTTTTCTCCTTTCTATCTTTCTAGTAACTAGAGGCAGGAGAGCTGTTATACATAACTTCAAAAAGAATATTTTATTTTCTCATTTCTGTGCAAAATATTTTAAAACCTCAATTTTTCTGATCTTCTATGTATTTTGTATAAAATATTTGTAGAGGTACTGTGTATTTAAGTATATAACTAAACATCTTTCTTCAACTCTGGCATAAACATATGGACTTAAATTTAAAATGGAAATGTTTAATTTTCATGCTAAACGAGAGGACAATATACATTTGGCTGCTCAGTTATTTAAGTTAGATAAATTTAATAGTGGCTAGTAGAGTGCCTGCTTGAAATTGAAAAGGAATGGAAATCAGTAACCCCTGGTGATTGATCAACTTAGCACATGCTTTCCTTACCTGGTATACTCCTCATGCATTTTCAGGCCAAGTGACTTTTCCACTATTAACTCCTACTGTGTTTTGGCATATAATCTAAGGATAAAATAGCAACTAAACATTTTATATGAGCATGTTTGTATTGCTTATATGTTATATTATGTGTTCTTTATTGAGATTGTAATGGCTTTCAAATTTAAATCTAAACAACTACAGTAGTCTCTTGGCATTCAGGCATTAGCATGAAATTTCAAATATTCATAATCAACCTTAGGCTTTAAGTAACAAATAGTAATCAGTAATTTTACTGAAGTACTAATTTGAATCACTCTTGAAATGAGGCCTTTGTTGACAAAGAAGTTGATGGTTTGCCTAGAAAACTCATCCCAGGGCTGCTTTGTGGTTCTTCACTTGTCATGTGCATATTTTATGCTTATTTTCATCAGGTTTCAGTACAAAAAAGAGAAATTATACCAAGCATTTTAAACAGAAAGTGATTTAATAGAGTTAATTAAGAGCATATTGACACATTAGAAAGAACAGGAGCAAACTTCATATTAGGCTTCAGGAGAGATTTCAGAAAGCCTGTAACTGTCCATCAAGGGAGCTACTAACTCTGTCACTGTCAGAAAGGCAGGAAAGCAAGAAACCAACTCTAAACAATTTAGTTCAAGAAAACCCCATTATAACTGCTATCCAGGAATGAGCCTCCACATCCAAAGCTGTTGTCTCCAACACCCATGATGCCCATGACTGGACACTGGAAGTCAGCTGCAGAAAAAACTTCATATGTCCACAGTCATACTTGCTAGGAGATTGCCCAGATCATCAGTGAGATAGCATCTGCCTTATCTATTTGCTTTGAGTCTTTTGGAGTACACCAAGTGTTGAAACCTAATTTCTATTCAGAGGGACTTCAGTGAACATAGGTTTCAAACCTGTGTAGTATAGGAAAACACACTAGAAAGTTATGGGAACGGATGCTGAGAGTAAATAGTCCACATTCCAAATGCGGAATTAGATTTGGAAATTTGATATTTTTTAAAGATCTTAGGATGATTCCCCTTGAATGTCAAGGATCTTATACTGTACTTAATTATGGGCTGTACATAAGTTCCATTTAAGGAAAATGTAAAGGCAGGGAGAAGATGGACTCTTCATTGGACTACATTAGTGTAAGAGACTGCAGCCTTACAGCAAATGAGAACACTAAAGAACAGAGACCTCTCAAGTGAGTTTTTAACATCCCCAGACAGTGTTCAAGATGATTTGTGATGACGGAAGAACTTTTGTGTGTATTCATGTTTTATCTAATCCTAAAGGATGTACAACATACATCATTTATTAGATTATATGTGTCTATTTAAAAGTAGATATTGATGACATTTACTCAAAAACATTGTAACAGTAGTGAGCATGATGAACACATTTGGAGACTACTAGCCTAAAATAATTTCATTTAGCCATATATGTCATTGGTGGATTATAATAACCTTTACATGCCCTCTACATGTTGCAGAAAAAATACAATTTTAAAAATTTCAGGAAGATTATTCTTGCCCTGTATGATTGGAGGACAGGCCTCATTTAGCATGGAGTACTGTATTCCATTGCCTTTCCAGTGTCTGATAGTAATGTCCATGGACATAAAGCACCCTACATGTCCTATGCCTAAAAAATAGCAAAGGAAAGAAAGGAAGAGGGAAATGCTCTTCAGATCTTTTTATTTTTACACAAAAGTGACAAAAAACACAGTCTTCACTGCCTGATTTCTCAAGCACACTTTCCAGCTCTCAATTAAACAAACAGGAACTTAAAGGCCATTCAGAGCTCCCTGTTCTTTGGCAGATGCACACTTGTCCCTTCCTGGCAGAGCTGCGCATATTGTCTGCAATACACAACTGGATGTATAATGGCTTTTTGCAACCTTGGATTGTTCTCTGGGCCTTGGCCACCTACACTGAGCAATAAGGGAACAAAATTGAAGAAGCTTTTTAGCTTTTATAGCTTATTGATTTTTATATTTTCTGATGTATTAGAGCAATTTTTCAAACGTATCCTTCTTACCTTGATATCTTGAGTGCAGAGAGAGGATTTCACATTTATTAGCTTAGCGTTGGTAAAAAAAATATATATGTGTGTGTGTGTGTATTCTCAATGTTATCTCAGAGGTATAAATGGTTTGGTATGAAAAAAATCAATTCTCAGAGTAAAATTCAAAGACTGTGTGCAAGTGTTACATAAAAAGCAGACAACGAGAAATATACCCTTTCCAACCAGGTAACAAAGATGGTTTTGAAAAGTAGTTTCTGGACTGCAGTTAAACTCAAAGATGCTTGATACTTTTCAAATAGAAAAGTTCTATCATAATGGAGAGCATATAATGTGGTAAATACTTTTTATTATCTCTGATCATCCGTGACAGCATTAAACAAAGAAGTGCAGCAGAAATGTCTTCTCCAGGGGGAGTAATCTTTTCTCAGAGCTCAGACACTGAGACAAGGTGTGAAGCATTTCATGGTAAAGACTCTTTGAAGTTTTGCATTTTAAAATAATAGGTGCAAAAGGAAATTACTTTGTGGTATACTAGTTCCCTGTTTCATACAAAAGAATTAATACTTTCTATTTCAGAGAGAGTTTATTACTTTATAGTCATGAATTTAACTTGAATATTTTCTATCTTTAAAATGGTTTAGCATCAGGCCGAATGTTCCCCCTTTTAAATTTTTTTGGAAAATAAATTCCATGATGTATCAGTATCTTTTAAAAACTTCAAAAACTGCACTTGTAATGTATTTGGATAAGAAAAACCATTAAAAACATCAAAGGATTTTTAGAAACCTCGAGTCTTCCTTTCTCCAAACATGTCTTCTATTATTTTGATATCATGAGTCAACTTTATTGCATTTTATTTTCCTTGAGTGCATTTTTCTCAAGAGTTAACTATTACAATATAGAGAGCAAATTAAGTTAAACATATACTCCTGATTTAAAACAAATTACCATTTTAGATTCCTTTTTTACTGGTGATCTAAATAAGGCTTTTTTTGATAAAAGGAGTAGGGAAGATAACCTTAAATGATAGTGCCAGTCAATTACTGCATGACCTTTGTAAGTTAGTAAACCTGAGGATATTAGTTTATCTATAAATTGGGTAAAATGATACTTAAACATGGGTTGTTTTGAGATCAAATAATATGACAGTGCATTATCTTCATTGTTCCTTCTCATTGCTTATGAATTTATATTTTAGAACACTTTTTTTTTAGATGTTTTATTTGAGAGAGAGAGAGAGAGCGCAAGCAGGGCTGAGCAGAGGGAGAGGGAGAAGCAGACTCCCTGCTGAATAGGGAGCCCAACACGGGGCTTGATCCCGGGACCCTGAGATTACTACCTGAGCTGAAGGCAGACACTTAACCAACTGAGCCATCCAGGTGTTCCATTTATGAATATACTTGATCTGGAGGGTACAGCACTTGGAAAATAGTTCTGATGGTGATTACATGTGGTGTAAATGTACATGTGGTGTAAATTGAGTCAAGGGCCCTAAACTCATCTCAGGAAAAAGCTAGGCACTGTATGAAAGAGAGAAGAATAGGTCCTGGAAGGAAAACATGGTAAAAAGGAGTAGATAAGTTCATTGGCATCTTAATTTTATCTAGGACTTACCCTGAGCTTTGCTTTTATATGCACAAAATATTTGATAGAAGCTCTAAAGCCTTGAGCTGCTATGACATTGGTTTAGAAGCATTTCTTTCAGCCACAATGTGGCTCTTGCCATCCTTAGGTCTTCAGTATAAATGGATTACATCATTTCCTTAGCTTCTGAAGTTATTGAAGGTTGTCCATTTTAATTTGCTCACTTACATCTTCTGGCAAAGAACAATATGCCAGTGTGGAATATGCCCCCCTTTGGTTCACTTTAGTGAATCAAGGTAGGGGTCGGGTATGGTGGTTGAAAAACTGTCAGTTAATTCTTAGCAGCTGTGTGAATGCTCTGAATAAAGAATGAGCACCCCTACGCTCTCTGTACAATGGCGGGAAATCTCCATATGGTCTCTACCTATTTTCCTATCCTATATCTTCTTTTTATCCTTGGAAAGAAACTGCAAAGCATTGCCATCAGTTCTGCTTTAGGAGCAGAGAACAAAGATGATCTGACAGCCCATTCTGTGATCATCACACAACAGATTTCTGGAGTCCAGCCCAGTCTTTGGAATTATCACTGAAGTTCTTAGCAGTGGTAAAATCCCCTTTGCCTGACCCTGATGGTTTTGACTTCAATTTTCTTGACAAGCAAGTTTGTTTTGAACAAAGGACTGGGCAAAGAGGATTGGAGTTGAAGTGAAGTAGGCTTTTTAATACATTGATTGAGAGCAGTACAGCCTTGAGTAAACATTGAGCTACCATGATGCTCAGATCACTACCTGAATGGATTATCTGCCAGATGTATACTGGTTGTATAAACTGGGGCTTTCCAAATATGGTTTAGCATGAACTATCTTAGATAGAATTTGTAAATGGTCCCCATTTCTTCTATGGCTTGCTCGTATTCTATATCATTTGTTTTTCATAAATGTTCCATTTTCCTCAGCAAGTATTCCACTGTTTAATATTACATGACATGTAGTTTCTGGCTCAAAGCAGGATACACTTGAAAGTGAAAAGGGCGGGACAGATAATATACCAATAAGAACTCTGAGGCAATAGGATGAATAGTCATAAACTGGGACATCCCAGGCAAACTGGAACAAACGATCACCCTTACTTACTGCCGATTTTCATTTTATCTATCAAGAAAGCGGAAGGATTTTGGCAATATTGGTCTTGGATTAAACACTTAGATATAATTTTATTTAAAGGATTATCTGTCATGGTGATTTGCAGCAAGAAGAACTCGAGGTCAAAGATGTGGCTTTTAGTCTGCTTCTAATATTGCCCTGATAAAAATTATGGGGAAATACATTTAATAATGCCTATACTTACAGTTGTAAGAATTAAATGAGATAATATATTTGAAAACACTTTATAAACTGCATAGCCATTTCAAAATTTAAAAATGTTATCTAAGACCAAGGTGTATTAAAATGGAGAATCATGGATTGGTGACTACCTGCCAATAAAATCACATTAAGAATGTAATTCCTAATAATGGAGATAAATTTTGCTGTTGAAGATCTAAAATTTATACTACTGGTAGTGATATATTGGGAAAACTATCCCCCAGGTTCTGTATTAGAAAAGCAGAAATCTCTTTTAGACCACCAACCTTGAGGATCTTAAGTCTCTTGATACCTCAAAGGACATCAAGAAGGCAAGGTAATAAATTGGCAGCACTAGAGAAAACTGTTAAGCCAGTTTATATGCCTTCAAAATACCTCACAAAATATAGTGTGTGTGTGTGTATATATATTTATATATGTATATAAATATATATATTTGAAGAACCAACATAAAACTTTTCCTTAATACATAAAATTGTTACCTGGCTAAGAAGTTGCTTACTGAAATTTCTAAATTCCTATGGGAGAGGAGACGTAAAATCATCACGGTGGAATGATTTGGACATTTTCGTATGGAAGAGTTTAACTTGTATTCCTGTCCCATTGAGGTCTAGCACTGAAGTGTACTAGAGGGACTCTGGCTCTGTATTTATACTATTATTCAAAAAGGTCACATGAACACTGTGTTGTGAATTAAGTATAGTAATAAGCCCTCACAAGACTTGATAGACTCGAATGAACCTAGTTTGCATAAAAGGGAGCCCGTATCTTTATAAATATCAAGTGTTCCTCCTCTAATGTATTATGATATTATGAATCTCATCTGCAGTTCAGTTTTAAGCTGCTGCTTCCTTATAAAGTAAACTACAAATATACACCAGTTCTTTAAAAATGAAGGTAAGGTGTTTGGAAACTTTTCTACACTGATGCTATTGGCTTTTGTTTCAAATGAAAATTAAAAAATAGGGGTGCCTGGCTGGCACGGTTGGGTAAGCATTTGGCTCTTGGTTTCAGCTCAGGTCATGATGTCTGGGCCATGAAAAATCAAGCCCTGCATTGGGACTCTGTGCTCAGCGTGGGGTGTGCTTGGGATTCTCTCTCTCCCCCCCCCCAAAATAAATAAATCTTAAAAAAATAAAAGGGTATATGTATTAGTGTGTAGAGAGAGAGAGAAAGAGGGAGGGAAAGAAAAAACAGGAAGGAGGAGGAGGAAGCAGTGGAAGGAGTCAACAAAGCGATGTCACACCAGGAGTTGAGTATGCTTAGAAAGGATGGTCAGTGAAGACTTCTGTGAGGCAACAGAATTTTCGCTGAGCTTTGGAGGATTAAAATGAGTGTACCATGTCAAAAGCAATGCAAAACTCTCAGCTTATGGAACTTTGGCATATTTGGGGGGGGGAAAAAAAGCCGGAGTCAGGAAGTGAGGCAGAGAATCTAGGAGACAGAATCAGTGAGATTGACAGGGATTAATTAGTTCCTCCCCTCTGCTCAGTAATTTGAAAGTTCCTTTGTACTTGGGGGCCATTTGGAAAAAATGGGGGTAAGTGTCTGCTGGAATACCACACTCTTGAAACAGTGATGATAACCACCCTGCAATGCCAGGGATCATCCCTCACAACGCAGAACTCTTCTACTCACTTTTTTCTGCCTCTAAAGTTGAATATGTGCCTTAACTGAAAGGGGAAAGAATGTGTTTAAGTAGTGAAGGACTATTTTAGTTCCTATTTTTATTATCTTTAGGATTTTGTCAGCATGACCCTAAACAACAGATCAAATACTGAATCAGATAAACCCAGCTCCTATCTCTTCACAAAGAAAAAGTAAAGTGCCAGTGATTTTGCATAAATCTCAGAGGCTAAATTAGCTTTTATTAGCATTTTAAAAGCTAACAGCAACACTAAATTCTCAGTCAAGCAACATTTAGTAGTTTAACCCAATGACTCATTAACATTTCTACCAGATACCAGGCTGGCTTGAGGCACACAGTTGAGGAGCTGAAATCTCCATGACAGCAGACTGCCTTCTACCTTTGCTAGAGTGTTCGCATTACGTTGCTTTCCACATTCAGGTACTGTCTGGGTTGAATGTTAGGCTCTCCTTTACCTCTTTGACCCCATTGGCACCTTAATCCAGGCCCCACTGGCCCATTAATCCAGGACCTCATGTCAGAACTCATTCATCATCAAAACCAAACTATCTCTTGTCTCCTCTCAATAAATGTATTCAAATTCTCTTAACACATTTCCATCCTTTTAAGGAAGTTCCGAGAAGTTCCCAAAGGTTTCAGCTTAGTGTTACAGACTAGCTATGATTTGCTTCAGTAGGAAGTCAATGTAGCATTTTAAAGAAAAGTTACCAGAAAATCCTGTTTTATAATAGGAAGGGACTGAAGAAATCATTTAGTCTATGTGTTGCAAATACAAATATATACAGAGGCAAGTAAATAACAAAAATGAGTAAAGTGGGCCCTATGTATTTTGCTCAGGAGAACTGGGGGTGCGGTAGCTCAAGAGGGTGGCCCTCTGAGAGCAAACATTGTTGCCATGCCTGGCAAGAATAGAAACAAAGACATTCCCCACCATCTGATATTTTCTCAGAGAAAGCTAGAAATCCAGACTATTTTAAGAACAATATTCAATTTCGTACTTAACAAAAATATAGCTTGCCAGTTTAAAATCTCCAATAGTCTTACCTCCTGATTTCACTGAGCTGTTAAGCATGTTTTTAGAGTTAATAGAGGAAATGGGGGGATTAGTGGGAAAACCAGAAATAGAATAAGAGGTTGTCCTGGTTTTCAGTTCACCGCTTTTAATGTGTGTATGAGTCTTTCTTTTTTTTCTCCACCATACTGTAGCCAACTGACTCCCAGCACGCCTTATAAGAATGTTTTTAATTAACCAGGATACATTTGTATAGTACATTCTGGCATGATGAAATGTGCATCATTTCTTTATTTTACCAGCAAGTTGAAAATTGGGACAAGCAGAAATGTGATTGATCTGCACAATAGGATCAAAATATATATCTTCATTTCCAGGTATTTTCCCATGGGCATGTATTAGAAGTTAGAGAAAAATACTTTGGAAATAGAGCATGAAAAAACGGAGTCACAGATATACATAAAGGATGAGTCAGGTGCAGATTAATGTTGATTTGTCATATGCATGGAGCTTTGGAAAGCATAGACAAGTGAAAAGAGCAATATTTGCCAGTTAAGCCAGTTTAATATGTGAGACAAACATGTGAGCAGTTATTAAATACAAATTCAGTAGGTCATTTTTAAACGTATTTTGAGTAGCTGTGAATAGTATTTCAATTATCATAGTAATAAAATCACATCATTGTAGTTACATAAATCAAAGATAAATAAGTTCCTGTTATATCTAAATTTTATATGCATTTTTTTTTTTTAATTTCAGTAGTTGGCATTTTTCTTAAAGATTGGGTAAAATGGCAATGTTGCAGAAAGTGTGCTGTAAACTGTATTACACAAAGGCTCCTGGGTGGCTCAGTTGGTTAAGCATCTGACTCTTGATTTTGGCTCAGGTCATGATCTGAGTTATCAGGTCAATCCTTGTGTTGGGCTCTAGGCCCAGGGTGGAGCCTTCTTAAGATTCTTTCTCTCCCTCTCCCCCACCTCCCTCTCTCACCTTCTGTAAAATAAATAGTAAACAGTATTCTCCAATAATTCATATTGAAGAGGGCAATTTATGTGTAAGGAGGAAATATGCTTTGCTCAAATATTTAAAAGGGAAAGAATCAAGTTATTTTGAAGAAAAATACGTATGTGTATATATATGAAATCACTATAAAAATGTAAAAAGTTGGCAAAAGTTGGGAAATAGCTTAACTGTTCCATGCATCCAGTGGTTCTGTGTTTTGTGTGTACGTGTGTGCAGCGCATATGCACATGCTTTTAACTACCATAAAGCTAGGCAGCTAGGTGGTAAAGGACATGCAGAAGTGATAGAATTTGTTCAAAAGATCTTTTATTGTAATCAATTACCAGTCTCATATTGTATTTGAATGTTAGTGCTTTGGAATTGTTCAATTTCAGTTGCTCATTGATTATAATTAAAATAAGTATATAGAGGGGAGCTTGGGTGGCTCAGTTGGTTAAGCCTTTGTCTGCTGCTCAGGTCATGATCCCAGGACCCTGGAATCAAGCCCCTCATTGGGCTCCCTGCTCAGTGAGGAGACTTTATCCTGTCCCTCTGCTGTTTGCCCTGCTCGCTCAATCTCTCTCCTATCAAATAAATATCTTTATTAAAAAAATAAGTATATAGAAAAACTCATGATGGTGTTGATAGAAAAAGAATCTGATCTGCATAATTATAAAATTTGTTTATTCACATCTTTATGCTAGCATTTATTAGCAATAAATAACGTAATTAATAACTTGTTTACAAGCTTTTTTTTTTTTTTTAAAACATCTTGCTTTTATTTTTTTCGGTGTTCCAAGATTCATTGTTTATGCACCACACCCAGTGCTCCATGAAAATGTGCTCTTCTTAATACCCACCACTAGGCTCACCCATCTCCCCACCCCTCTCCCCGCCATAACCTTCAGTTTGTTTCTCAGAATCCACAGTCTCTCATGCTTTATCTCCCCCTCCGATTTACCCCAATTCACTTTTCCTTTCCTCCTCCTAATGTCCTCCATTTTATTCCTTATGTTCCACACGTAAGTGAAACCATATGATAATTGACTTTCTCTGCTTGACTTATTTCACTCAGCATAATCTCCTCCAGTCCCATTCCTGTTGATACAAAAGTTGGGTATTCATTCTTTCTGATAGCTGAGTAATATTCCATTGTATATATGGACCACATCATCTTTATCCATTCCTCTGTTGAAGGGCATCTCAGCTCTTTCCACAGTCTGGCAATTGTGGCCATTGCTACTATGAACATTGGGGTACATATGGCCCTTCATTTCACTACAACTCTGTCTTTGGGGTAAATACTCAGTAGTGCAATTGTCAGGTCATAGGGTAGCTCTATTTTTAATTTTTTGAGGAATCTCCATATTGTTTTCCAAAGTGGCTGCACCAACTTGCATTCCCACCAACAGTGCAAGAGGGTTCCCCTTTCTCCACATCCTCTTCCAACACTTGTTGTTTCCTGCCTTGTTAATCTTTGCCATTCTAACTGGTAAGGTGGTATCTCAATGTGGTTTTGATTTGCAGTTCCCTGATGGCTAATGATGAACATTTTTTCATGTGTCTGCTAACCATTTGTATGTCTCCATTGGAGAAGTGTCTGTTCATGTCTTCTGCCCATTTTTTGACATGATTATGTGTTTTTTGGATGTTTGAGTTCTTTATAGATCTTGGATATCAGACCTTTGTCTGTCTGTAGTGTCATTTGCAAATATCGTCTCCCATTCCCGTGGGTTGCCTGTTTTTTTTTTTGTTGACTGTTTGCTTTGCCTTTGGAAATGTGTCTTGAAAGAAGTTGCTGTGGCCGGTGTTGAAGAGGTTACTGCCTATGTTCTCCTCTAGGAGTCTGATAGATTACTGCCTCACGTTGAGGTCTTTCATCCATTTTGAGTTTATCTTTGTGTACGGTGTGAGAGAATGGTCAAGTTTCATTCTTCTATATATAGCTGTCCAATTTTCCCAGCACCATTTATTGAAGAGACTGTCTTTTTTCAAGCTTTGTCGAAGATTAGTTGACCATAGAGTTGTGTGTCCATATCTGGGCTCTCTACTCTGTTCCACTGGTCTATGTGTCTGTTTTTGTGCCAGTACCATGCTGTCTTGGTGATCACAGCTTTGTAATAAAGCTTGAAATCAGGCAACGTTATGTCCCCAGCTTTTTCTTTTAAGTCCACCCATTCTTGAATAACTTGGTGGAAGCTTACCTGAAAACACAGAGCATATGTCTTAAAAAAAGAAAAGAAGGTGGGGTGCTTGGGTGGCTCAGTTGGTTAAACATCCCACTCTTGATTTTAGCCAAGTCATGCTCTCATGGTTGTGGGATCCAGCCAGCATCAGGCTACATGCTCAGTGGGGAGTCTGCTTTAGATTCTTTCTCCCCCTCCCCTCTCAATCAATCAAACAATAAAATCTTCTTATAAAAAAAAAGAAAAAAGGAAATAAATGTCCACTACATATGCTGTAATTTATCTGAACAATTATCTTTTGCATTATTTCTTAGTGAAAATAATGAGCAGTAATAAGAGTATCCTATACTATTTTTGAGATAAGGCAAAGGATATATAATAAAACAATATTTTAATAACCATTTAAAAATATTTTTGAAAATCTATTCAAATGAAGACAGTATAAAGAATAGATGTAACATCATCCAAAAACATTAGACCATATATTTATTGAGAAAGAACAGCAAGTATTTATGTTGTTATATTATCATCATTGCTATACATATTCTTATTCAAAATGCCTTTGGATGGATGGAGGATGAACCTAAATTATTCCCCAAATTCCAAATATGCATCTTTTCCCACTAACAGGATAAAACTATAGTCAGTCTTATTGTATATTTAGATAACTTTTCTTGTCCTCTTAATTCACTTAAAGATTACCACTTTCAAAATGTCTCAGTGCTTTGGCGGAGTTTTTTTTTTTTTTTAAAGATTTTATTTATTTATTTGATGGAGAGCGAGAGATCACAAGCAGGCAGAGAGGCAGGCAGAGAGTGGGGGGCAGGGAGCAGGCTCCCTGCTGAGCAGAGAGCCCGATGTGGGGCTCGATCCCAGGACCCTGAGATCATGACCTGAGCCGAAGGCAGAGGCTTTAACCCACTGAGCCACCCAGGCGCCCCTGGCCGAGTTAAATACGAGATAAAAATCATCAATATACTTCTAATTTCCTAATAAAGTGATTATCATTAACACATATTGAGGTCTATTCTAAGCACTTAACTTTAGTTAATCCTGTTCATTGATTTGACATATGTATGGTCCGAAGAAGTTTGTAAATGTTATTTTTAGCTCTTTTGACACATTTTACTCTTTTTTAGCTTAATACTGCCTTGGTATTACCTCAAGAGGAATTAAAAATAATACACATATTCAGGAAATATAATTCACTAAAAGAATAATTTGTACATTTTGAGAATGTTTCCAATATTCTCAAGAGTACCATCTGATATTTGGTGGCACTCAAATTAATCCATATTTTATGCCCTTTGGGTATAAGGAGCAGCGTGTTACTCTTGGAAACACTGTCTACTGCCTTGGCATTAGTGAAATCCACTTGGCCTGAATTATGGAGTTAGGCCAGCCCTGAAGATCTGAAATCATTCAGGTTTCTAAAAGGGAATAAGAATATTATTATCCCCAATCCCTCATTTCATACATCATCACTCAAAATATCTTCACGTTTTACAACCTGTTTTAAATTATTTTTTATCAGCATTCTTAAGATTCGATTCAGGTCCATTTATGTTGTTGTAAATGGCAAGATCTGATCCTTTTTTATGGCTAAAAATACATACACACCTATATAACTGTATATATTTTGGATATTAACCCCTACTGGATACATCATTTGCAAATATCTTCTGCCATTCAGGATGATGCCTCTTCATGTTATTGTAGTTTTTTCCACGGGGCAAAACCTTTTTATTTTGGTGAGTCCTAGTAGTTTATTTTTGCTTTTGTTTCTCTTTTCTGAGGAGACATATTTAGAAAAATTCTGCAACACATCAGATAAAGTGTTGGTTATGTCTTCTTCTAGAATTTTTATGGTTTCATGTTGCTCAATTAGGACTGTAATCCATTTTGAGCTTACTTTTGTTTTTAGAGTAGAAGGGTGGTCCTGTTCTCCCAGCATCATTTATTGAAGAGATTGTCTTTCCTCTGTTGCATATACTTGTCTTCTTTGTCACAGATTTATTCACCATATAAGTGTGGGTTTATTTCTGGACTCTATATTCTGTTTCCTTGATGTATGTATGTATTTTTGTGCCAGTGCCATACTGTTTGATTACTAGAGCTTTGTAGTGTATCTTGAAATGTGGGATTTCCTCCGAGTTTTATTCTTTTTTCTCAATATTGCTTTGACTATGTGGGTTTTTGGTGATTCCGTACAAAGTTTAGTATTATTTGTTCTAGTTGTGTGAAAAATGCTGGTGGCATTTTGATAGGAATTGCATTGAAGCTATAGATTTCTTTGGGTAGTATAACTTTTTAACAACATTTTTCCAATCCATGAACATGGAGTATCTTTGCATTTGTTTATGTTATTTTAAATTTTATGCTTTTTTGTCACAATTGTAAATGGATTTGACTTAATTTCTCTTTTTGCTACTAGAAACACAACCAATTTGTGCTGTACCTTTACTAAAGTCATCAGTTCTAGTAGTTTTTTGGTGGAGTCTTCAGGGTTTTCTATGTATAGTATCATGTCATCTATAAATTTGGATGCCTTTTCTTTTTTTTTCTTGTCTGAGTGTCCAGGAAGTCCAGTACTATGTTAAAGTGGTGAAAATAGAAAACCTGATCTTATCTTGAACCTGATCTTAAAAGGAAAGCTTTGAGTTTTTCACTAATAAGAATGATGTTTGTTATGGGCTTATCACATATGGCCTTTATAATGTTGAATTATGTTCCCTCTATACTCAGTTTGTTGAGTTTTTATAAACAATGTTGAATTTTGTCAAATGCTTTTTCTGCATCAATTGAGGTGATCACATGATTTTTTTATCATTTTTCTCAATGTGGTATGTAATATTCATTGATTTCTTGATGTTGAGCCATAATGCACTCCCAGGAATAAATAGCACTTGATCAAGGTGTATGATCCTGTTGAATGCAGCTTGCTGTATTCAACTGAGGATTTTTGCACATATGCCCATCAGGGATATTGATCTGTAACTTTTTTTTTTTTCCCCTGTAGTGTCCTTTTCTGGCTTTGGTCAGGAGAATGTGGACCTTATGAGTTTGAAAACATTCCTAGAGACATATAAATTACCAAAACTGAAACAGGAATCATAGAAAACTTAAACAGACTAATAACCAGCAAAGAAATTGAGTCAGTAATCATAAAAACCCAACAAACAATATTCCAGGGCCAGATGGCTTCACAGGCAAATTCTAGCAAACACATAAATAAGAGTTAAGGCCAATTCTCAAATTATTCCAAAAAATAGGAAGGAAAACTTCCAAATTTATTATAGAAACTACCCAGATACCAAAGCCAGATAAAGAGAACCATAGGCCAGTATCCCTGAAGAATATGGATGAAAAAAATTTCAATACAATACTAGCAAACCAAATCCAACAATACGTTAAAATAATCATTCATCATGATCAAGTGGGATTTATTTCTGGGTTCCAGGTGTGGCTCAATATTCACAAATCAATCGATGTAATATATCACATTAGTAAAAGGAAGGATGAGAACATATGATCATTTCAATAGTTTCAATAGATGCAAAAAAAAAAACAAAACAAAACCCAAAAACACCATTTCATAAAGTCCACCCATTCATGATAAAAACTCTCAAAAAAGTAGGTTGAAAGGAAATATACCTCAACATAATAAAGGCCATATATGAAAAACCCGCCCTCAATGGGGAAACACTGAGAGCCTTTCCTCTACAGTCAGGAACAAGACCGGGAACTCCACTTCCATTATTTTATTAACATAGTACTGGAAGTCCTAGCTGCACCAATCAGACAACAAACAAGAAATAAAAGGCACCCGAATTGGTAAGAAAGAAGTAAAACTCTCACTAAAACCCAAAAGATCCCACCAAAAAACCTGCTAGAACCGATAAATGAATTCAGTAAAGTCACAGGATACAAAAATCAACATACAGAAACCTGTTGCATTTCTATATACAAATAATGAAGCAACAGAAGAAGAAATTAGGAATCAATACTATTTACAATTGCTCCAAAACCAGTAAGATACCTATGTATAGTTTTCATATAACTATACTATATAGTCAGACTGAAAACTATAAAACACTGATGAAAAGATATTCCATGTTCATGGGTTGGAAGAACAAATATTGTTAAAATGTCTATACTACCCAAAGCAATCTACATATTTAATGTAATTCCAATCAAAATACCAACAGCATTTTTTCACAGAGCTAGAACAAACAGCCCTAAAATTTGTATGGAACCAGGAAAGACCCCCAAAAGCCAAAGCAACCTTGAAAAAGAAAAAAAGCTGAAGGCATCACAATTCCAAACTTCAAGTTATATTACAAAGCTGTAGTATTCAGAACATTATGGTACTGGCACAAAAATAGACATATAGATCAATGGAAAAGAATAGGAAACCGAGAAATGAACTCACAATTATATAGGCAATTAATCTTCAACAAAGCAGAAAAGATTATCCAGTGGGAAAAAGAAAGAACTGGACCACTTCTACCATATGCAAAAGGAAATTCAAAATGGATTAAAGACCTAAATATGAGACATGAAACTAAAAAGAAAAAAAAAAAAATCCTAGGAGAGAACACAGGCAGTAACTTATTTGATATCAGCCATAGCAACTTCTTTCTAGATATGTCTTCTGAGGCAAGGGAAACAGAATAAAAACTATTGGGATTTCATCAAAATAAAAAGCTTTTGTGAAAGAAACAATCAACAAAACTAAAAGGCAACCTATGGAATGGGAGAATATATTTGCAAATGACATATCTGATAGAGAGTTAGTATGCAAAATATATAAAGAACTTATATAACTCCACACCCCCAAAAGATGAATAATTCAGTTGAGAAAGGGCAGAAGACAGGAACAGATATTTTTCCAAAGAGGACATCTAGATGACAAACAGACACATGAAAATATGCTCAACATCACTAATCATCAAGGAAATGCATATCCAGACTACAATGAGATATAACTTAACACCTATCAGAATGGCTAAAATCAACAAAACAACAAACAACAGGTGTTGGCAAGGATGTGGAGAAAGGAGAACCCTCTTGCATTACTGGTGGGAATGCAAACTGGTGCAGCCACTGTGGGAAACAGTACGGAGGTTCCTCAAAATGTTAAAAATAGAATTAACGTAGGACCAAGCAATCACATTACTAGCTATTTACTCAAAGAAAATACTAATTCAAAGGGATACATGCACCCTGATGATTGTAGCAGCATTTTACAGTCGGGAACAAGACTGGGTGTTGACTAATGAATGGATAAGGAAAAAGTGGTATAATGGAATATTATGCAGCCATAGTAAAGAATGAAATCTTGCCATTTGTAATGACACAGATGGAGCTAGAGAGTATTATGCTAAGCAAAATAAGACAGCCAGAGAAAGATAAATACTATATGATTTCACTCATATGTGGAATTTAAGAAACAAATGAGCAAAGGGGAAAAAAGAGATAGGCACACCAAGAAACAGACTCAACTATAGAGAACAAGCATAGTGACCAGAGGGGAGATGATTAAGGGGACGAGTGAAATAGGTGATGGATATGAAAGAGTATACTTGTGATGAGAATCAGGTGATGTATGGAAGGGTTGAGTCACTATATTGTACACCTGAAACTGATATTACACTGGAATTTAAATAAATTCTTTCAAAAATAAGTTAAATGTATTTAAAAGGGAAAAATTTGGTAATGGAGATAGTGACTGGCACTATAATAATGAACAAAATTAACATTCGTGTATTTTTTGTCAGAGTTTGTAGTAATAATAAAAAAAAGTATTCCTTTCTTTTCTGTATTCTGGAAGTTTGGAAGAATTGCTATTAATTCTTAAAATTCTTAGAATTCACCAGTGAGGCCATCTGGTCCTGGACTTTTCTTTCTTGGGAAACTTTTGACAACAAGAGTTATTAAACATTTGACTAGTAATTGGTCTGTTCAAATTGTCTTTTTCTTCATAATTCAGTCTTGATTTGTTGTGTTTGGGGAAATTTATCCATTTATTTCATATTGTCTACTTTGCTGGCATATAATTGTTCCTGATAGTCTCTTATGACCCTTTGTATATTATCAGTTGCAATGTCTCCTCTGTCATTTATAATTTTATATAAGTTCTAATCTTTTCTTGGTATATCTAGCTAACATTTTGTTGGTTTTATCTTTTTTAAAAAACAGCTCTTAGTTTCACTGATCTTTTTGTCTCTGTTTCATTTATTTTTGCTCTATTATTTCATTCTGATAACTTTGATCTCAGTTTGCTCTTGTTTTTCTTGAGGAATAAAATTAGGTTGTTTGAGATATCTGTTTCTTAATGTAGCATTTATGTCTATAAATATCCTTCTTAGGACTGCTTTTGTTGTATACCGTAAGTTTTGGTATGTTGTGTTTCCATTTGTCTCATGATTGTATTTGATTTCCCCTTTGGTTTTTTTCTTGATCCATTTGTTGTTCAGGGGCATGTTAACTTTCCAGCTTATAACTGATTTCTAGATTTATACCATTGTGGTTGGAAAAGATACATGGTACGATTTAAATCTTTTTAAATTTATTAAGACTGCAATGAAAGACTATGTAATGGGCAATTTTGGTGGCTCCCTCTGTGCTGAGCCCTGGTGAGATAGCTGGTTAACAACTGCTTCTTTGTTGGCTATAGTCCTGTGGGACTCATGAATGGAAGCCCCTTCAGCTATCAGAATCAGGCATTTGTGGACCTGTTGTTTGGGTGCAGATGTGTATGCGAGCTCCTTCTAAGGATTTTCTGGTGACTTGGGGGCAGGCTACAGCGAGACAGAGACCAGGTAAGCCGGCGGACACCACTCCTGCTGAGTAGAAGTACCTTAGCTCCTAGAATGAATTTTGATGTATCTATTTTCTCATTTGTCTCATGTGTTGGAGTCCCTCAGCTATTTTCTGGATCTCTTTCAGAGACAATTGCTCCATGTCTAGCTGTACATTTGGTGCATCCATGAGAATTGGGAATCTTAGGAGCCTCCTCTCTGTTATATTCTTAGGCATAGTTGTCACCAAGTGCTTGATCTCTTAAACGTTCTAACTACTCATAGTCCAACAAGATGCTCAACAGATGATACAACTAATTCATCAAACCAAAAAGAAAGTTAAGGCCAATCTAACCCTGCAAACTATAAATTTCAACTCCACAATTCTTATCCATCTTGAATAATACTTAAAGACAGAAAGGGGATAACCAAGATGTGCACAAGTGCCTAGTTACCTAGTCACTGATGTGGCTTGGCCAAAATTTAGTCAGGCTTCCCCTCTCCCCACAGTCCTAAGATTCCAGTCCTCTGGATTCTAAGGTAGTATTAAAGGGGTAGAACATAATCCCTTTAAAGCTCATTCTGTTCATCAGCTGGCAGCAGGAAGGAACATTACCTGTTAGGCCATCTTTTTCCCCTCTCAGTTCTTGCTGACTCCGTTTGACCCTGCTTCCTATTCTCTATAAGAGTCTTTCTGTTTGATTTTGAAATACTGGCAGATCTCATTGTCTGGATTTTCACTCTATTGCAGTAGTCTTTCCAGATAGATCTGAACTCAACCAAGGAAACACTTTTTATTTAAAAACGTATTTAGAATATTATGCAAAATAAAACAATCTATTATGATTATTCTGTTTCATATCCACTGAATATAAAACCTGCATATATAAATATTTATTTAATGTAAAATTTCTTGGGTATGATAACCACCTTATTAAAAATTGTGGCTGCATTTTGAAGGAACTGGTTGTTAATGGACTATATTTGTATGAATTATGTAAAGAGCCTCAACGATTTGGTAACATTTCAAATTTTAAGCTGGATTGTGGATACATAAGTATTAACATTCTTTATATTATATCTCTAAAGTACTTCAATTTCTTATTAAAGCTTTGATAATGTTAAAAAGAAACAACAGGCCTGAAATGGAATCACTTGTGTTTAGCCCCACATTAGCAAACCAAGATTTAATACCTAATATAATTGCAGTTTCAGCCTTTCCCAGGAATGTAACCTTTACCTAAACCCCCGGGAATTACCTGGTCAGCACTCATGAAGTAATCTCTGATATTCCCAATCAATCAGTAGGTTACCTAGCTTGCAACAATCTACCCTGTGCTAATAAATTTTTTCCACTTCCTCTGTGCCTTTTAAAAACCTTCTCTTTTCTGTAGCATTTTGGAGCTCCTTTCTGTTTGTTAGAAAGAATAATGCCTGATTAGTGAATCATTAAATAATGCCAATATCATCTTTAAATTTACTCAATTGAATTATTTTTTTAACAATAGTAAAAAATGGAACAAATTAACAATAGAAGTGGAGATAAGGCAAGGCTGTTGTTGGCACTTAATAGCTTTACATATTTCTTTCATTAGCAAGGGTTAAAAATAAATTGAAAACTAAGATTCAAACTGTTCTCAATCAAAAGCTTAGGTGCGATAAGTTTTCTCTTGGCATAGTATTCATAAATACAAGATTTAGTGTGAAACAGTTCCAGTATTAAATTTGTTGTTGACACCTTCTAGATGTCACTCTCTGAGATGATGTGGTATAAGTGCTAGTTTTTAGGCTATTTTGAGGTGTCAAACAACAAATTCCAACTAAGTAAATTTGAAGATCTATTTGGCTTTACTAAACAATCCATGAATCAGGGAGCATCCCACCTAGCAAACAGAAAGGAACTCCATCTAGCTGCAGAAAAGGAACAGTTTTTAAAGGTAGAAAGGGAGTGGTAAAAAGGAAATTATTAGAAAAGAATGTATTATTTTAGGCAAGGTTGCTCTCCTAAGGGGAACAGGAGGGGTCTATCAGTAAATTTCCTAGTGATGACCAAGAAATTCCAGGTTACCTGGTTAAAGGTTATGTTCCTGGGGGAGTTGAAATTATGGTTAGGTATTAAGTCTTGGTTTCCTGACATGGAGCTCTTAACATAAGACTCTCAGCTTAAGTGAGAGATGTGATTAAAATATAAGGCATTAGCGCCACTCTGAGCTACTGCACTGTATTTCTTGCAGCTTTTGTTGATGTTTTATGTGGGATTCACAGGTCATAACTTCAGGTTCACAAATTTTACGTCAGTCAATTTCTTTGGTCATTAGGTTGATCATTGGCTTGGTGGTTACCAGCTGCAAACATACATTTAAAACTTTTCAGAGACTACAACACATTAAGGAGATCATTAGGATTACTGTAAGCAGGAGTTCCCAATGTCTGGAATGCACTTCAGAGCTACGGTTCCTAAAACCCAGATAAGTCAAAGAAAGACCCCACTGAAGGAGTCACTGTTTAAAGCTGAGTGGCTTGTTCAGTGTCCTTATGTAATTGAGTTTCAACTTTCATAGATGTGCTAACCCAGGGGCAACAAATTGGCCACGACGGACACCTCCTTCCTCAGCTAAAGTATAATCGGGGGCTTCCCTATTATCAAAAAAAACCTTGGCCTAGAGTTTAAGGATCTTCGTTAGGCAGCTGTTGTCTTAGCAATAAATTTCATAATATCTTCAGGATTTAAGGAGAGGTTGTTGATGATATTCTCATTTACTCCTCAACACTGAAGTATTGCCTGGTGAAGGAAAGCAAATATGGTGCCTGGTAGGTTTTTCTTTGTTTTTTGGGGGGAGTTTTTCCCCCAACTCAATGATGTAAATCCAGAGGTCACGACCAATAAGATATCTTTTTATCACTTGTGAGAGGTATTGCCCAGCTGTGTGCCAGTCATCAAAGCATAAATAGGTCCAAGAAAAATGACAACCATTACAAGGACAAACCTTGTTGGGGCACTTTGCAAATGGACAGAGAGCAGTTTTTGATGACAAATCTAGTATTCTAAAAGGCAAATGTTACCCCATTAGCAATGGCCTGGGAAAAATGGATTAAGGCCAGTGCCTAAGTAAAGGAAAGAAAGGGTTTCATGTTTGAAGTATGAAGTTGTAATCTAGTGCCTTGGAAGATGGAGTTTACCTCAACGTCAGCTACTTCTCCTCCTAGGCAATTTGGTTGGCGGTCTCCGGAGACATTCAGGTGGAGCCTTTTTCAGTTGTGCGATGCATGTCCAAGGGTTAAGTCCCTGAGGTTGGGCTTCTACCTGTTAGTGAATAATATTTGGTAAGGTCCTTCTCAAGGAGATTCAAGGGCAGTCTTTCTTTTACTGATTTCAAATCTGAAGGGTGGGATACAATTGGAAATGTTTGGAGAGTCATAGATTTTTACAGAAACTAGAAGAATTTATGAAGTAGTTCAATTTACAAATATACCAGAACCTCAACAGGATTAGAATCTAATACAAGGTGTAAAGATATTTTTTCTCTCTATAATTACCTTCCATTTTTTATAGTAAAACTAATTTGTTTACATTAAACTTTGTCCGATTATATACACGTGTCCCAGGAATAGTAACCGACCACTTAAACTCTTTTTAAGACTACTTTGCTGGAACCTTGTGAGCAAGGTAACAGGTCAATTGTTTTTTTTCCCCTAAAGGGCTTTATTGGCTCTGTAAATCAACCTTAGTTTTTTAAAACTGTCATATATGAGTCTGCTTATCTCTCTCATATAGGATATTTAAGTCAAAGCTTTGGTAATATAACCATTATTTCCAAATGTGTTCAATTATGGGACGAATAGATTCTCTTGAACTTACGTAAATATTTTGTCATGATAAAGAATACTCAAGAGATTTTGAATTTTGGAGGGATCAGGTAAGGAGAAAAAGTACATGTTTCATTTTTGTTCACATAGTATATCTTACCAAATTGTTGATAGGAAGCCTTTTTCTCTTCTTTCTTAAGCTCAGGTCTAAAAAAATAAAACATAAGACAACCAGTAACATTTAAAACAAGAAGTCAGAAAAATTATAATCATCTTCCTCATTTCATTTTGACCCATGTTATTCATTCTTATTCTGCTTGAATCGTTTTTCTACCAGTTCTGGAAATTCTCACCCAGTTCAGTTGCATGATATGCAAGTTATCAAAAACCTGAATTCTAGAGTACTTGTCAGATTGCTTTCCATAAATTTATCTAAAGATGAAACACATTTGTAGGAATCTTTTGTAAAAACATCTGAGTAAAATGATAATGGTCTGTAAATAACCATTTCGTTTTTAAGTTAAAGGTCTAATTAGAACGCATAATTGACCAAAAAATGACAAATAACCCAGAATTGACTGATAACATTAAAATTCTGATGTATCCAGATATAGAAATATTTTATAATTTCTACATTTATATTAATAATATTTACCCATACAATATAAGTTAAGAAGGTTTAGCATGACTTATTTGCATACCAAATAAGCTTAATTGGTTTAACATTTACCTTTCTATGAGAAAACAAATCCTTGAAATGTTCCAGGTACTCTTTGCAATATTTCGAAGTTAATTTGTGGTTAAACGTCTTTAGTTTAAAAGTCGGTTTTGGACACTTGACTAAAGAGGATCTTAGTTCACTGTGAAACAATACTTTATTATCTAGGCAGCCAAAGTGACCAAGACTTCACAGGTAAATACAGAAGCTTACAAAGTTCTGAGCAAAACTTAGTTCTTTTAATATCAGGAAGGCTGAGTTTACTTAAGTAATCAAAGACTTGATAAAGACAAAACACAGAATCTTTGTTTTTCTAGCAGATTACATTAAAGGTAAAGAAAACTCTTTATCGGTCTGCTTTTTAAAAAGAAATAGTAAACAATCTAAGAAAATTTTGTCCTTTTTTAAATTTTGTACCAGTGTACTTTAAATATTAAAACTTATTTTTATCTTAGCCAGCTTGACTACACATTAAAATTACAGAGATTCCTTTTCCTACAAATCTATAACCTTTTTTTTTTTAACATTTGGATTTTGTCCATATTTTATTCTCTTTAAAGAACTAGCTTTGCTTTAGGACAAAATTATTTCCTTTTCACTCAACAAAAATGCATTTCCATCCCTATCTTCTAATATTGAAAGCATACACCTTACTTTTTTTTGCATTCAGAGAGGTTTCTCTTATTATTTCTAATAATTTTATTCACATATGTTAATTAGAACTCTTAACTCTGAGGAACTTTTAATTTCTAAAATTAAGTAAAATTAAGAAAACCAAGTAGTAATCAATTGTGAACTATTATAGTAGCATTCTTTAGGTTGACAAATTTATGAATACATTTCATCATTTCTAGAAACATGCTTCTTCATAGTACAATCTTTGACTAAAGGTCAAAAAATGCTTACTAACAAACCCAAATTTATCTTTAATGTCTCTGTGATAAAAGTAGATAAACCTATGTTCAGTGAAGACTGTCATTATTTTACTTATCATTCAGCAAATTTCCATTATTTAAGCTTCAGGTTACAAAGAAGATTTTGGAAACTAGACATAAAACATAATTATTGTTAAAAAAGTTAATCTAAAAACTCCTATCTAAACATCTCTCTAAATCACTTGCTCCCAACTGTTTAGTTTACCCACAGAAACCTCATGAGACATTAGACCAAATCAGCCATCATTCAAAGCCATTTTTTTTGACAAATTTTCCAAGACATAACATAAGCTCATTCAACTAATAAACCCAAAATAAGATGTTATCTCTGCATTATATCCAATGCTGATAAGTCTGGCATGTCTTTATTAATTAAACCACCAAATTAGTTTTTATTTACTGAAAATTATCCTAGATTATGTGAACTTGAAAAACTTGGGTTAGTTTCTACTATATTTCTAAGATAAATGCTTAATTTACTAATGGTCATTTTTAAAACAAATAGAGCTCTTAGAAATAAATTTTAGTGACATAATTCAGAGGTAGAAAATGTCACACATCTGCAATAAACACATATAAACATACAGAGATCTTATTGTTTTAAATTTTTTAGCCATGAGATAGCTATGATAATGTAAAATTCATGTTTACAGAATAACAGTTAGACCCAAACTGTTTTTCTGGCAGTTGTAATAAGTTAAGGATACCTGCTCAGATGGCTCCAGATTTTTCTACTTATTTGTTTTAGAGAAAACATGATTTTTCATTCATGTAAATTTCAAAGGACCTTTCCCCATTTTATTTTACTTCTGATAAGACTTACCTCCTTAAATTTTCAAAGACACAGAGAAAGAATGCAAGTTCCTCAAAGAAGAATTTCGGTTTGTAAGGTCAATAATTTACAAGCCCTTTGAGATCAATAGCAGAGGTTTTAGGATTGGTGAACAGATAAACTTTGGATTGCCTCATGAGCTGCATCTCCAGTTTTATTAACATAAAGACAGTTGCTTTTAATTACTCAAAGAACTGAGTTGTAGCCTGGATGTTAAAGAAATGACATAACCATCTATCTATGTTGGAATAGATTTATTTTAGTTTTCCCTTTGCCGTTTAAGAGACTAATGCAGGAGTTTATCAGAAAACCCCTCAGAGTCTCATCAACTCTCGGAGAGGCACATAGGGGCCCTTCTTCGAGGGTAGATATTGAGGTGTTTTTAGGGTCATTAATTCGGTGGACTTTAGTGTACACTTGCTTAAAGGGCATTTCAAACAGAGCACTAGAATGAGTACTGAAGTAAAGAAGAGAGGGAAGCAGTCATAATAGAGTCAATCTTTTGCATATGGCACTTCTTGTGTCTTTTTAATTTTTTTATCAGCTTCCTCCAGTGAAACTATTTTTGGAATTTTGAAGTCTGCTTTTAAGTGTGCTGCTTAAATGATCTTATCAAATTGGGTTGTTCCTCTTAAGGGGCTTTGGGACTTTAGTTTGTAATTATCCTGAGGGCTGGCAGCAGTTTGGTTGGAACCCAGCTGTAAATGGAGTGTAACCCACATTTCTGTCTGGCCTTACTTTGAGGCCCCCAATGTAAGAGTTACCAAATTCTTCAGGACAAAAAACAAACTTAGTAAGATTTTGCTATTTTTGAAAATATTTATGGCTTCTGCAACTATAGTTCTAAGACATAAAATAAGCAGGTGTGCCAGAATGTGTCACGCTTAACTCTTTGGATTTTTAAAGATACCATTTAACACAAATTATTTTCACCTGAGGCCTCCCACTGGCCTCAGTCCAGCCTAAATGGGGCCCGGTTCAGTTCCTAAATTCACCACAATCCAGCTCAAATCAGACCCAGTCTAATCCCAGACCCAGTCCAACTTTGGCAGGTAACCTCCAATAATTCCCAATATGGCAGGGGCTAAGGTTTTCCACTAAAAAACCTGGGAATTGTGTCTGCCCATTTAAGCTGCCCTGCATTGCAAGGGAAAGCCAATTAGACTGAGTGCTGGAAGCAAAGAGAATGGAGCTCAGAACTGAAAGCAAACTTACTCAAGGCCTATGGAAACAATAAGAAAGACTGTGAACGCAGAGCATTAATAGGTATTTCTTATTGTCCCCCAAAGCCACCAGAGGTCTGTTTTGCATCCTGTTGCTGCCATCAAATCCATTAAAGAACAAAAAACCAGCTGAATAAATGTGAAGATCTAATTGGTTTATTTAAAATTTATTAAAATGGTTCACTAGTCAGCATCCCATCTAGCAAATAGGAAAGAGCTCCATCAAGCTTCAGAAAAGGAAAGTTTTGTTTTAAGGTAGAGGGGAAGTGGAAAAAAGGGAAATTGAAATTATTAGCAAAGAATATATTGTTTTAGGCAAGGTTGCTCTCCTGAGGGGAACAGGAAGGGACTATCAGTAAATTTCCTAGTGATGACCAGGAAATTCCAGGTTAACTGGTTAAAGGTTATGTTCCTAGGGGAGAAGAAACTGCAGCAGTTTTCACAGAACTGGAACAAATCATTCTAAAATTTGTATGGAACCACAAAAGACCCCAAATAGCCAAAGTAATGTTAAAAAAGAAAACCAAAGCTGGAAGCATCACAATTCCAGACTTCAAATTAGTTACATTACAAAGCTACAGTGATGGAGACAGTATGGTACTGGCACAAAACCAGACACACAGATCAATGGAACAGAATAAAAAAACCCAGAAATGGACCCACAACCATATGGTCAACTAATCTTCAACAAAGCAGGAAAGAATATCCATAGGGAAAAAGTCTCTTCAACAAATGATGTTGGGAAAACTGGACAGCAACATGGAGAAGAATGAGACTAGACTACTTTCTTATACCATACACAAAAATAAACTCAAAATGGATTAAAGACCTAAATGTGAGACAGGAATCTATCAAGCTCCTAGAGGATAACACGGACAGAAACCTCTTTGACCTTACTAGATAGGTCTCCTGCAACAAGGAAACAAAAGTAAAAATGAATTATTGGGACTTCATCAAGACAACCTTTGCAAATGACATATCTGATAAAGGGTTAGTATCCAAAATCTATCAAGAACTTCTAAAACTCAACACCCAAAAAACAACCCAGTCAAGAAATGGGCAGAAGACATGAATAGACATTTTTCCAAAGACAACATACAGATGCTAACAGACACAGGAAAAGATGCTCAATATCACTCATCAGGGAACTACAAACCAAAACCGCAATGAGCTATCACCTCACACCTGTCAGAATGGCTAAAATTAACACAAGAAACAACAGATGTTGGCAACAAAGGAGAACCCTCTCCCACTGCTGGTGAAAATGCAAACTGGTACAGCCACTCTGGAAAACAGTATGGAAGAACTACCCTATGATCCAGCAATTGTACTACTAGATATTTACCTAAAGGATATAAAAATACTGCTTCAAAGGGACATATGTACCCCAATGTTTATACCAACCTTATTAACAATAGCTACAGTATGGAAAGAGCCCAAATGTCCACTGACTGATGAGTGGATAAAGAGGTAGTATACATATATACCATCAAATATTACTCAACTATCATAAAGAATGAAATCTTGCCATTTGCAATGACATGAATGGACCTAAAGTGTATTATGCCAAGTGAAATAAATTAGACAAGTAACGTATGATTTCACTCATGTGACCTAAGGGAAAAAAACAGATGAATATATGGGAAAAAAAGAGGGGCAAACCATAAAACAGACTCTTATGTATAGAGAACAAACAGAGGGTTGATAGAGGGAGGTGGACAGGGAATGGGCCAAATGGGTGATGGGGATTAAGGAGGGCACTTGTGATAAGCAGGAGGTGTTATATGTAAGTGATGAATTCTAACCCTGAAACTAATATTACACTGTATGTTAATAAATGGAATTTAAGTAAACACTTGAAACAAACAAAAAGAGAAACTGCAGTTAGTTTAGGTATTAAGTCTTGGTTTGCTGACATGGGGCTCTTAATATTAGTAGCTTCATTTAGGGACTGTGCTTTCCTATTTCTAAACAGAAATAACTAGGTACTTAAAATGTTAAAGGTAATTCTTTAAATAAAAGATTATGACAAAAGGGGCACCTGTGTGGCTCAGTTAAGCATTTGCTTTTGACTCAGGTCATGATCCTGGAGTCTGGGGATCAAGCCCAGCGGCTGCCTCCCTACTCAGTGGGGAGTCTGCTTCTCCTGCCCTTCCCCCTGTTCATGCTCTCTCTCCCAAATAAGTAAAATCTTAAAAAAAAGATTGACAAGAGAGTCATAATAATCTGTCTTCCACATGATTTTTACAGCCAGACTCAGGACTATAACAGAGCCTGAGATTCCAGATTTAAAGAAATTCAGTCTCTTAAATTAAAAAAAAAAGATTTAAGAGATCTTTTTAGAAGTTAGGAGACTTGCATCATAGTACCAATCCTGACACTAGAAAGATAGATATATTATTTTGGCCTCTATAGAATATTTTTGTTGAGCACACACAGTAATATGCCACAGTAAAGGGATAAATGCTGAAGACAAGGTATTAAATATAATTAATTCATTTGTTTTAGGAGCTTACATTTTGTCATCTATAAAATGACTGCCCTTAAATTGTTATTGTTTTACTCAACCTCCAATAATTCCCAAATAACAAGTGCTTTGCCAGAGCTGATCTTGATGTTTTGATTAATACTGAATTACCCTAAAGAAAGAAGAGTCAACTATATGTACCTAAGATGTAAGTTTTCACATCGGCCTAAGGCAAAGATCTGTGATCCTATATGTTGATTATCTAAAAGGAGGGTAATTCCCTCTCTCTAGCTCCAGGTGCACTATGTAATTTCCAGGTCTTAACTCTTTAAGAATAAATGTTCCCCCTGCACTCTGAAAATACCTAGCATGATGGCTTTCCCTTAAAGATTATGATTTGTGGGAGTTCTGGTCCAAGACGGCACCATAGAAAGGCCCTGAATTTACCTCTTCCGCAGACACACCCAATCTATACCTATTTATAGAGTAAGTCCTTCAGAAGAACTGACTTAACAGTTTCTGCACGACCAAAGATAAACCACATAGAGAACAGCAAAAAAAAAAAAGTAGGCACAGTCACAAACAGAACTGCTAGCACAATGCTGCAAACTGGGGTGGGGGGTGGGGAGGAATGGTAGTGAGGAATCATAAGCAGATTCCTGTGCCCTGGTCATAAAAGAAAAGCCACCATTTTAAAAAAGCAACAAGCATATTAAAGATCCAGCCTTAGAACCCCACCAAATGGCAGGGGAACTTCCAGCTTGGAGGGGTTGTAAGTGCTGTGTTTTATGCTCCCCCTCCACCTTGACAACGTAGATGGGAACAGAATCTGGGCACCATAACCAGCTTGCCTCTTCAAGGAGTACCAGATTCTCTGAGGCAGGGGAAAAAAGTTCTGGCTTAAAAGAGACAGGCCTAGAACTCCTCCAAATGGTGGCCAAGCTGCTGTAACTCTCTCCATGTCAGATGGGCTAGGCATCAAATTTTATGTTCCCTCTCCACACTGATAGCATGGATGGAGGCAGGTTCCAAGCACCAAAGCCAGCCAACTGCCTCAGTTACTCAGAGGCCCCTACCTCACACCAACACCTGCCATCCCACCAAGACAGCCACAGAACAGCACATACCTGATCCCCCCTAGTCAGTGCTCAGTATAGCTCCAGCCATCATGCCAAAGTGACAAAGGCACAAAGCACTCCAGAACACCCCAGACTGTCCCCACTTCACCTCCAAATGGCTTGCTAGGGCAATCGATCCCAGTGCAGAGCACTCTGGAACCTCTGGCTCATGCCTGCTTCAGCAACTAGGTGTCCCTTGCATGGAGCACCCTGGGAACCTCCAGCCTGGCACATGCCAAGCCCCCCAAGACACCCCAGCTTGCATCAACTTCTGCCAATGTGATCTCTGCAAAGAGAGCCCAGAGACCATCCTGACCCACACCCTGACTTGGATCCAATCCCTACCCCCACAATATGTTGTCTGTGCAAGCCACGTTAGGATACTCCAACCCAAGCCAAGAACCCTAAGGAGCCCCCATTTGCACCCACTTCAACTTCAGCTATCCTGCCAGGGTACTACCCTCTGCACAGAGAGTCTCAAGACCACCTCACCCCCACACCCACTTCAACTCTGGCCATCCCATCTGGGCAGCTCCAGCATGGAGTGCCCAGGGACCCTCAGCTCTTGCCAGACACAACTCCAGCCAGCCAAAGTCACCAGGCACACATAGTCCACACAGGGGATGACCATACATAAGACCATTTCTTCAAGTTAAGTTTAGGAGACATAACTGCTCTGCCTAATTCATAGAAGCAATTAGAGAAAGTCAAGCAAACTATGGAGACAGAAGAATATGCTCCAAACAAAAGGACAAGACAAAGATGCTCATGCAACTGGAGAGAAAAGTGCAAGAACTCGGTGAGAACTTCAACAAAGAAATAGAAAATATAGAAAAGAACCAGAGTTGAAGAATGCAATTATTGAAATGAAAAATACACTAGAGGGATTCAACAATAGGTGAGCAGATGCAGAAGAACTAATCAGTGATATGGAAGATGGGGTAATGGAAAGCACCCAAGTTGAAAAGCAAAAAGAAAAAGAATCAAAACATGAGGACAGATTAAGGGATCTCTTGGACCTCAAGTGCACATTCTCATTACAGAGGTCCCCGAAGGAGAAGATAAAGGGGAGAAAATGTATTGAGGAAATAATACCTGAAAACTTCCCTACCCTGGCAAAGGAACCAGACATCCAGGTTGAGGAAGCACAGAAAATTCCAAAAAGATGAACTCAAAGTGGTCCATACCAAGTCACATAATAATTAAAATGCCAAAGTTTAAAGATACAGAGAGAATTATAAAAGCAGCATGGAAAAGCAAAGTGTTATATACAAGGGAAACCTCATAAGGCTATCAGCTGATTTTTCAGCAGATAATTTGCAGGCAAGAAGGAGTGGTGTGCTATTTTCAAAGAGCTTGAAAGGAAAAACCTACAACCCAAAATACTGTACTTGGCAAGGCTGTCTGTCATTCAGAATTGAAGGAGAGACAAAGAATTTCCCAGACAAACAAATGTTAGGAGAATTCATCACCACTACAATGGCCTTATAAGAAATGTTAAAGGGACTTTTCCTTTCTGCTTAAAAGAAGCCATAGTTAGAAGAAAATGATGGATAAAAAGATATAAAATATGAAAACATATATATAAAATGAGGATATTTAGAGGATTTTAGAGTCATGAGAACTGGAACCTTTAACTTTACTAGATACTGCAGACACATTTTGAAAATGATTGTACTCATTTTCACCATAAAAAGGTATACACTTGGTCCAGATCCTTATGACATTTAGTATTGTGAAACTTGTATACTTAATCAAACAGAGGGTTTGGGCTATAAATCGGTCTCTTATTGCTTGTGGTTTTAATTTTATTTTCTAAAGAACTTGAACATTTCCCCCCTTGGATACCTTCTTAATTATATTGCCTATTTGTATTTTCGACTATTTTTCTAAAGTCTATAATTTTCTTATACTTTTGTGAAGATTCTTTAAATATTCTAGCTGTGAGCCGTTTGGTGGTCCTAAATATTGCAGATGCCTTCTCTCAGCCTGTAAATTATCTTTTTACTTGTTCAAGTACTGAATTTTGAGGACTATGGTAGGCACATGTTTCCACTTTTTCATTTTATGATTTGTGCCTGTTAAATCATCTTTGTCTACTACAGAGTCCTAGATATATTTTTCTGTTTTCTTAAATTTAAAAGAAGTGCTTTTCATGCTAAGATCACCGTGTCCTTTTGAACTGATTTTAGAAGTAATAATAACCCTCTATTCGAATCCAAACCTTCATCAGCAGCATTAGGTGGGGGCTCCAGAATTCATCCTCAATTTCTACAAGACTTCTCCAATCTCGTCTTCTCTCTTGACATCTACAGGATTTACTCTGTCATTCCTTTTCTTGTACAAGAGGAAGCACAGGATTAGAGGTCGTACTGTACACTCTGGCCTATAATTGTCATGATCCTATACATAGTCTTCTCTTCCCCATCTGCTACATTCCTCCATTTCCTTACCTTTCATTGTGCTACCTTAAATTCAAGGTCAGTAATAAAAACCTCCTTAATCTTTAAACACTTGTAAGCATTTCCTTCGATCTCTTTCTCTAGCTTTACTCTCATGTCATATGCATTCTATCTTCTAGTGCTACTCCTTGTAGTCATCTGCAACTGACCCAATCTTTCTTCTTCCCTCCCTGAATATTTTATTTCCTGGGTCATTAGTCCTCTCTCCAATAATACTCCTGTTATTGCTCTTGATAATTTCAATCCATGTAAATTGTACTCCTTTCAGTTACATGATCAAATTTCCTCCAGTGATCTTGCCTTCCATCCTACCTCAGCCATTCATTATCATATCAATGTTTTTCCAAATCACTCACTATTACTCCACTGACAGCAAATGTTTAATTCAAATATAAGTTTAAATCCAATGACACAAACACTTTTTATTCACCTCTTATCCTCCCCATGAACCTTATTCCCTTTTTACCTAACTTTATGCTGTTGTCAATCATTTTGAATATTCTACTCTATTTACTCTTCATGCCAGCCTTTCTATCCTTTTGCAGTATTTGTTTATGCCACATAATCTACTTATATCTAATGGCTTACCCATTCTTGTTTTAGTCAGTTGCACTTTACCTCAAAATAATGCACAATATTATTACTAGTGTCACATTAATAATTAATCCCCCAGAGAGGATTTTGATTCTTAGTCTATTGTCTTTTCTGTGAAATATGAAATAGGATTTATTTTTTGTTCATTTCTAAAAGGTATAATTTCCTACAATCACCTCATCCTCATTATAGGCTGATACAATTTTATTCTAATTCACAAAAAAACGTGAAGCAATTATAAGAATTTCTGTTCTCACTAGCTCTTCCTATTATGAGTTGTCCAACAATACCCATCTGGGCCCTTTTACTATAGCCTATATCTTTTTACCTAGAATGCACTACCAAGCTCCTCATTCTTTATCATGCCCTCAAAGATATCATTATTTCACTTCTTACTGCATCATTTCTATCAGAAAACAAACATATCTTTATATCTCACAATAATCAAACCACAGTAAATTATTTTAAACCCATTTTATCCTTCAGCTATCACTCTTTTTCTCTTTCCCTTTAAAGTTAACTCCCTGAAAAAAACTTATACGCAGTTTCCAATTTCTCTCCATTTCCTATTTAACCCCTTCAAATAAAGTACATTCTTAACTCTTGCTTCAACTATCACAACAGCATTTGACATAGTTGCTAATTTGTAGGACTTTTTTCCCTGAAGGAAAAACTATTTCCTACTTTAGTTTCTATTACTACCACACTCAGTAGTCTGACACTGGATATGTCAGATTTTTCACACTAAGCAATTCTCTAATTTTTGGTGGACATCCACTGGGTTTCTCACAATTTAACTCAATTTAGACAATAACTGCCAGAATTAGAGCAGAACCTAGAAGTTAAGACTGCCCCTTACTTTGGACACCAATAACAAGTCTGGGTTGCCACCTGTACTTCTGACCAACTAGCTATTTAATGGCTATTTAAATCATAAGTTCCTGCCACCCCTTCATAATTTCCTAAAAGTTTACCTACTAGATAAGTAGTTTATTATAAAAGGTTATATGACTCAGGAGCAGCCAAATGGAAGAGATACATATGGCAAGGTGTATGGGAAGGGGTGCAGAGGACCTCCAAACCCTTTCCAGGAGTGCTGCTCACCTAACACTATACCTGTTTGGCAACCCAGAAGTTCTCTGAACCCCTTCAGTGAGAATTTCTTAGAGAGGCTTCATCACATAGGTATGATTGATTGAATCATTGTCATTGATGATTTATTCAACCTTTAGTCCTTATCCCCTCCCTGGAGTTGGGAGATGGGACTGAAAGTTCAACCCTGCTATCACATAGTTCCTCTGGCAATAAACCCTCATTTCTGGGGCTTTTCAAAAGTCACTTCATTAACATAAATTCAGGTGTGGTTGAAAGCTTTTCATGAATTTAAAGACTACCCTTTCACTTTTATTGCACTTATCACTTAAGAAATTCCAAGGCTTTTAGAAGCTCTGTGCCAGGTACAGGGACAAAGACCAAACACATACTTCTTATTATAACATCATGTGCCCTAAACCCATCCACCCATTTCCAGCATCTCTTCTTCTTTTTTTCCCTATCATTCCTCTTAACACACTATTTCCACTGGTAACTTCAGAATTTTGCCATGTCCTACATGTGCCATGATTGGGCTTCATTGAGTTAATGAAAAGTCTTTTCCTCTCTTTTCTAACTTTTGATATCCTACCAAACCTTCAAGATACTCATTAACTATCATCTCTGCCAAGAATTTCCTATTTTCTCATAGGAAATTACTAATTTCAGTCTCAAAGAATTTGCAGTAGCCTTATTTTGTATAATAATTAATTGAATATACTTGTTTCCTTTAATAGTTTTCTTGACGACAGAGCCACTCTATTATTAATTTTGGTATCTTAATTACTTAGGCCAGTATTTGGACCATTTATGTGCTGAGCATATGTTTTGGATTGAATTTAGACTCCAGTAACATGGCACATTTTCTAGTAGTATCTTTGTTTTGTATAGTTTCCTAGGAAGATCTAGATCTACCATATATGATTATTTTTTCTTTTTTTTTTTTTTTAAAGATTTTATTTATTTGTTTGACAGAGAGACACAAGGAGAGAGGGAACACAAGCAGGGGGAGAGGGAGAAGCAGGCTTCCTGCTGAGCAGGGAGCCCGATGCGGGGCTTGATTCCCAGGATCCTGGGATCATGACCTGAGCTGAAGGCAGTTGCTTAATGACTGAGCCACCCAGGCACCCCTGAAATACAATTATTAAGTTCACTTCTAGACTTGTATGTAGATCAAACCCCAGATCAAAAGGTCAAGTAGAATATATTTTGCTAGGCATGGTGACTATCATCGGTTATTCAAATTGTTAGTCTACTGACTTAAAAGGAAATGTGCATGTTTTTGGTAACTAGTTCCTATCTATGACCTAACCTCTTCTTCAAGTAGGACTTGGTTCAATTCTTATTTGTTAATAATATACGTAAAAATTTTTCAACTTAGAAAATAAAATCTCAGTATAAAAGTTTTCGTTGCTTTAAAATATATATATATGCCTACACAACCCCGTATGAATATTATACTGACACATGAATATAGAAAGCATAAGTGTGGCTAATTAGAAATTCCAACTTTTATACAAAATTAATGATAAGAATATTCTCACAGCTCCCTCTATCAACTCACATAATCTTAGCAGCTATGATGTCCTTTTTTATATTAATTGAAGGCTTTTTATTTTCCACAGCACTCAGTTTTCTCTGCTACAGTAGCTAAATTCATAGTATTTAATATTACAGAATAAGAACAAAATTCTTATATCTCAGTACAGGCAGATGAAAACAATCCCAGTGACCACCATTTCTCAAATATCATTTCTATTATGACCAGTCTGAGACAGAACTATTAGAGTAGTAGAGAATTAAAGCAAGTAGGGAATAGATCTGAATAATAATTCTGAATATATCTGCTATAGTCTGAATACTTGTGTCCTCCCCCACCAAATGATGTGTTCCATTTCTAACCCCCTAAGATTATGGTTTTGCAAAGTGCTGAGGTCATGAGAGGGAATGGAATTAGCACTCTTTCCAAAAACCCTCAGAGATCCCTTGTCTTTTCTGCTTTAAGTGGTAGAAGACAAGAAGGTACTGGCTATGAACCATGAAGAGGGCTCTCAAAGAATGTGACCATGCTGGTGCCCTGATCTTGGACTTCCTAGCCTCCAGAACTGTGAGAATAAACTACCCAGAGTGTGGTATTTTGTTACAGCAGCCCGAATGGACTGAGATAGTCTCTGCTTCTAACAACAGACTTGCAAATTTATTAAATTTTTACCTCATTACTAAATTTGTAGATAGTGTCACTTCTTTGGCTCCCAACTTCTTGGAGAAAAAAAAAAAAAACCCAAAACAGTAGTAGTATTTCTGACTCAATGAAGTATTAAGGACAAGCTGATCATTCTGGTTTCATTCCATATGGTCTACTCATAACCCACCCAAATAGAATAAGCTATGGATAAGACAATGCTTTTCTTTGTAGAATCAATGTGACTTTGGTACTATAGTTCTTAACTAGGCTTGGGGTGGGTCCTAAGATTCTTCATTTCTAATAAGTTACCCAGGGATACGAACACTGTTGGTTTGAAAACAACACTGAGCAGTAAGGTTCTTTAGATTTTCTAAGATCCTTTAAGAAATATTTTCTCACATCATACTTTTAAAATTTTTCTTACCTGTCCCACTTGATTGCAAGCTTCTGGAGGAGAATGAAATAGTCATTCATATTAGCACGTGTGTGTGTGTATTTTCTTCTCTGTTCTCTAAATTCTTAGCAAGTATCTCAGATTTCGTAGTTCCTCACTAAAGGCCAATATTGCAGACTGAGTGGATACTTCAGGGCTGGAAATGACTGGGGAAACCTCAATATGGACAACCAACTATCCCATAATGGTAGGTTTTATGTGACTTTGTATGACAGGGAGAGTAGCAATTTATGTTTGTAGGGAATGGAAGTTAATGAAATCTTTTTAGTTTGAAATAAGTATAGTGGTTCTATGAGGGGAAAAAAAACAATGAAAGAAGAAAATAGGCAGTGCATGTGGAGAGGCAGATCTTTACAATTTGGCTTAAACTACATGAAAACAAAATACAAGCAAAGCAACAACAACAACAAAATAAAACACAAGAGCAAAAATTTCAGTTGGGTTTCTCCAGACTTCTGATAGCTTTTACGAAGATCCTAAAGTCTATCAAATGTGACCAACTCTGATCAAGAAAGAGGACCAAGTGGCTTTACTTGGACAATCATTTCTAGGGAAAATGTTTTTAACCTTCTAATGAAATAAACATCTCTATCCACAAACACAGTAATTTAAAACAAAACAGGCAGACATAGTGAATTAATGATGTAGAAATTAACTTTAATGAAAGCATCTTAGGTATACTAAAGATCTTAATAGCCCTTAATCTGAAATATAGCTGAAGTGAAATGACTTCTTAAAAATATGAAGGACCTGCTAAGATAAGCCATTTATTTTTCATGGACGGTTGGTGCCAAAACATAAATACTGAGATCATCTCGACCTGCACAGGGCCTTTGTACTCTATGCCTATGCATGAGTCCCTATCAGAGGACTGGGAATTTGCCAAGCCTCATATAAAACTTCAGTGACTTTTAAGGCCACTGAGGCCATTCCATCTACTCAAAAATGAAATTAGGTTTTTTTATTTTTTTTATAGGCTTGAAGCCACCTAAATTTGGCCTCTATCTAGCACATCTTTTTATCCATCAAAATTATCAATACTGTGAGTAAGGGTAGAAAGTTTTGAGTCAGTCACCTGAACATATCATTTATAAGGTCTTTTGTCAAGGTTTCTCAAATAAATTGGTTTTACAAATGCATTTAGGGAGAAATAATTAACTTTGAGGGTCAGAAAGAGAATATAGATGTAGGCAATACAAGATTTTCTTTTCCTGTCATCCAATTTTTTCTTTGGAGTGTCTTTTTTGTAAGATGGGTAGAGATATTTTGTTAAAGGAATTAAAGTTATACTTTGAGAATTTTTTGATATTAGTTAGGAAAATACAAATAATTGCCTGTAGGTGTTTTACTCTGAACATTCTGAAGTCCTTAAGTCTTACCCAGCAAGTCATAAAGGTGTAAAGATGTGATGTTATCTGTGTTCTAGGTCCTGGAAGAGGAACGAAAGGGTAGAAAAACAAAGGGGGTTTCCCAGAGAACATAAAAGTCTAAGAGACCAGATTAATAGGAATATTTATGATGAAAATCCAAGATAATTTCCCTATGTACTTTATGGGAAAAGTAAAAAAATATTTTACACATGAGACTTCAGGTGTCCTATGAAGACCTAATAGGAATTATGTTGTCGGTGTGTACTTAATGCTTCTTCCCAAACCTTTTGGGCATAATTAAAGGTTTATGTTGTATTAAAAATAACAGAAGCCAGGGACACCTGGGGGGCTCAGTCGGTTGGGTGGCTGCCTTCAGCTCAGGTCATAATTCGGGGTCCTGGGATGGTGTCCTGCATCACACTCCTTGCTCAGCGGGGAGTCTGCTTCTCCTTCTCTATCTGCCTGCCATCCCCCCTGCTTGTGCTCGCTCTCTCTCTCTGTGTCAAATAAGTAGATAAAATCTTTAAAAAAATTAACAGAAGCCAACTTTGGTCTATTTCTCCAAATTGAGCACTGAGAAGTGGAGCTAGCAGTAATCTTTAGGCCATCTTTCTAAATTTTGAAGGATTTCAGAGCAGCAACAGTGTTAGTTTTGCATTGTCCTTTTCTTTTTTCTAGTTAGAACTGTCCTAGAATGAAGCTGGACCAATGAGTGACCAAGTAGCAAACCCTAATGGACACTCTTCCTTTCTTAGAGTAATAGCTTGGCTCTCTTTTAGGGTCAGAAGAACATAGTGAAGTATCAGGACAGGCATCTATCCAGACATTTCCCAGGCTTCCTGTGCTCCTATAGGGTTAGGGCAGTCATTCTCTACACAAAATGAGCATAAACTCAATTTGAATGAGCCATTTAGGAAATAAAGATTTAAAAAAGATTTATTATTTTGTGGAGAAAACAGTAAAATTTTAGTGGTTCTACCATTACCTTTCCAAATAACCTCAGGTGAAACTGCTAAATATAACTACATGGATAAACAGTAAGAATTAGGTTGGGTTCTCAATATGATATACTGCATATGTTGATCAAGTTGACTAAATATTTTCTAGTACACTTTGTTCTGTGCAAACACAGTGTACATTTTATATGGCCCTGAGTGATACCGTGCATTATCAAAATGATTCCTTTTATGTTTGCTAAGTCATACTTTTACATAGACATTCATTCTAAGTCTCTTTTCCAGGACTCTTCAAGTATTTTGTTTTTCTGAAACTCTTTTTGGTCCTTTTGTCCACTGTGTCACTCAGATTAATTACCTGCCTCCCCCCTAATACAACCATAACTTAAATATGGAATCATTCTCCATCTGCAATATCAAATAATAAACTTATATAAATCTCTTTTTTAAGGGTAGCAGCAGTGGCACTAGCAACTCAAACACTGATAACGTGACCTAGGATTGCAATAGAGAGCAGCAGAATACAGAATATACTGTAACTTTTGTCATTGCAGCATCATTCACAAATGGATTAGTAGGTATTTTAGTAGAGGAGCATCCTGAAGTACAACCATTGTTGGCTAGAGCCCAATTTTTCAGGGTGTCTAGCAGAGGTGAAAGGCTATTAATGATTATGGATGTTACATTCTTCACTTTATACGGTGTACCAGGCACTGAAGTGTATTATCTAGATCATGGTATTTATTTCTAATGAAAAAAAAACAAACAAAACCGATGGAGTAGGTATCATTATACTGATTTTACATATAAGGAAATGAAGACCTAAGAAAACCAAGTAACTAATATTAAATCTCACAGCTACTGAGTAAAGTTAAAGTAATACTAACTTTGATTCCCTAATTTTCAGTTATGCTTACTAAGTGTGGTGAACATTACTTTCTGTCCATCTAGCATACATTCCAATATTTAAAATAACAGGAGATATTCTAAAAGAAATGTTATAATGAAAGATACTACTTTTTTTTTAAGATTTCATTTTTAAGTAAACTCTACACCCAACATGGGGCTCACACTCATAACCCTGAGATCAAGAGTTGTATGCTCTGTTGACTGAATGAGCCAGCTGCCCCTGAAAGATGTAATTAAAAAAAAAAAATTCTTTTCCTCAAAAACTGGCCAAGTTAATGGTCTCTTTCTCCCCTCCTTCCTCCACACCTATAAATTAAAATGTCTCTACCTTACCACGCAGCCTCATCCAGCTGTGAAACTGGATAGAACTGTGTGAATAACAGCTCAGCCTTCTCAGAAGAAAAGGGAATATACTTGATAGTACAAGGAAAAAAAATGTTGGTAGACCTCAAGGGTATAGGAGAAAGAATAAATATTATCCTAAGGGGAGAAGTTTCCTAAATATCCAAGACAGGAATGTTCATCAGATGTACAGTTCTAAGTCTAGAGTGACTACTGTCATGTTAATTAAGTAGCTGACCATATTGTGAGATAGAGTTGCCTCTCTTTGTTCTTAAACCTTGTGGATTTTAGATGAGTTGGCAAAGATAAATACAATGTTGATATTTAATATGAAGACTGTGTATGTCTGATAACCCAAAAGAAAACAACACAGTAAATATTTTTGGTAAAGAACTGTACTGTTCTTGACTTTATGCAGACGTTGTTCATCTTAAACAGCTATTCCCACAATCTGGATTAAAGATAGAAAGAAAATCTCTTGCCAGTTTAACTAAAACTATTATTTCTATCAATTCCAAGTTTACATTTAAAATAAATTTAAATTATGAATTCTGATTTATTTACATGTGATACGTTCTCCATTTGAGGTAATAAATCTCCCAAAGTTAACTTTATCTTTCTTTCTAGGATTTTAGAACGTTTTGAAGTACTGTTTCATTTAAAAACCATCTGCTGGATATCTAACATATGTGTATCTGGGAAAATACTAGGTACTAGATTAATAGTTTAATGGAAGAGAAAAATAAATATACTAACAATTAAGCATAATGATTGCTCAGATAGGATAAGCCCTGAATGTTAAGAGTGTGCATATGAACGCACTTAATCTAGCTGTCAGAATCATGGAAGGCTTCCAGAAGGAAGTTGAGTAACTGTGAGCAGTCTGTCATGGCAGGAACAGAAGTTTACAGATGGGGGTTGGAATTCTAGGAGGGAGTTTGGGTGCTGAGATTTGAAGTTTGAGAGTTAAGTGGGGGGCCAGTCTATGAATGTTCATATATGCAAAAGTAAGGAGTTTGGAATTTGTTCTAAGTGCTATTGGAGCCACTGAAAGATTTTTGGCAAGGAAAATTAGTGTCTAAATGTATATCTTAGGTAGATCTATCCATCATGTCTTTGGAATATATTTTGGAAACTTGAGATTGGAAGGAGGCCGATTAGGAAATGATGTAGGTTTGATCAGTTCAAGACACATAAAACCAGTGGAATCAACAGACTTGAATGAATGGTTGAGAGAAAGAGGTAAAGAGTGCAGAGTTAAGGGTAACACTCATGTCTTTCATTTGGACAACAGATATTAGTGCTGATAACCAAAATGTATCATCAAATACAAAAATCAGTACATTTAGGGGAGGTTTTGGAAGGGTATATATTTGTTATTTTGACTGTTCATTATCCATTCTAAGTATATTTATTGAGTTTAGGTAGAATAAGATGCCTTGACTGGACACCTGGCCCTTGCCAGTCACTCTAACAGGGGTATGAAGATGGTGCTTTGGATCTCCAGGTGGTAATGTCTATATACAACCTCACCCTAATAGATTTTACAACGTCTGAATATCCTCTCTCCTCTTTCTCTAATAGTCAGTGACCTGAGTAAATGGGTATAATCTCATTTAAAAAAAGAAAATGAATTATTATGATAGATCTTGGCACAGTCTTGCAGAGTCCTTCCTCCTTGGGATATGACCATATCTGCATCTGGGAACTGTGCAAAAAATTATGAATTTTTATTTGTGGCAACTGTTTTCCATCTCCTGGTTTTTTTTTTGTTTTTTTTTTTTACTATAATTTTCTGGCTATAGATGTTAATAGATACCCTTTCAGGCTGCCTGTATATCTTAACCCTAGGGGTACTACAGTTTATTAACCATCTTCAAAGTTCCCTATAGATCAAGCCCCATTGGCTGTCCCTTCAATTTTGCAGGTCAGAATCACAAACAAAGCCTACTGGATTTGACTGTTGAATATTTATTGCTCTAGTATCTAAAAGACCCGGAAATGACAGAGACAATAGAATAGTGGCAAATATTTTAAACATCTATTATAAATATACTCCATATACTTAAGAATGTAGAGGAAAACAAGATTATGAAGAGGTGAGACAGAAGATATAAATAAAAGGATCAAAACATTTGGATTTAAAAATAAAATACTTAAAATAAAAAATATACTGAATTCATTCAAGTATACTGAGAAAACACCACCACCACCATTCTATATAATCCATGGGTCATAGAAAAAAATCCAAGAGAAATTAGAAAATGTTTTAGATGAGTAGAATTAAAATACAACATATTAATATTTGTGGGATATAGCTCAAGAAGTACTTACCAAAAATGTTTATATAATTGTATGCTTATATTACAAAAGGAAAAAGGACTCAAATTAATGATCTAAGTTTCCATTTTAAGGAACTAGAAAAAAAATGAATTCAATCCATCCAAAGCAAGTAGAAAGAAGAAAACACTAAAAGAACCCAAAAATACAATCAATGGAACCAATGGTCAGTTCTTTAGAAATATTAGTAATTATGATAAACACCAGTCAGACTAATCATGGAAAGAAAGAAATCTGGGGGGGAATAATTCTCCATGTGTAGCTTACATTTCTATGTCTTAAGAGAAAACCATCAACAGGTTTTTTTCTGGACTATTTTATAAAGATATTTGTACAGCAAACAGCTCTGAAAGATAGAAATGATGTCTCCTGTGCAGAAGGCAGATTTGTTCATAAAGATAGTATCTCCCTGTGGGGTAAAAGATTTTTAGTTCCTTTGAGTTCCTCAGTTGTGATGCAAACTCACTACATGTGTAACATCCATTTTAGTCCTTCCACATTGCCTCACTGAAACTGGGGACAAGGCAAATAGATGAGACAATGAGCTCTGTTTCTGATATAGGAATTTCCCATCTTCTGCCAGCGTCTATAAAATTGTGGCAACCTAACCAGTAATAAGAATAAAAACATGGACGTGACTATAGACCACATAAATATCCTAGTATTATAGAAATATATTATGATCAATTTTAGGCCAAAGATTCAAAAACTGAACATCAAATGTAACCATTTTTTTGAAAGGCAGAAACTACCAAACATCATTCAAGAAAAACTATACATGTGGAATTATCCTAGATATCTGAATTACCCTATGTCTTTAACAAAAGAAACTGAATTTTGAAATAAAATACTCCTTTAATTAAATGGCTTCACTGGTAAATTAACTAAACATTGAAAGAAAAAATAATTTTTACACAAACTCTTCTGGAAAGTAAAAGAAGGCAAAGTACATCCGTACTTATTTTATGAGGCCAGTACTAAAACCAGACAAAGACATTAATAGGAAAACAAAACAAAACACCAGAACCAAATTCCCTCATGAAATACATGCAACAGTTTTTAACAATATTTTACCAAATGAAATCCAATAATATATAAAATTGATAACACTTTGATTGTGTTTGTCTCATCCAGGAATGAAGACTTGCTTGGAATTTGAAGAATAAATGTTATTCACCATAACAGATTAAAAATGAAAATCATAATATTATCAGATGTAGAAACTTAATGGCAAAATTCGACATATTTTTATGATAAAAATTCTGAACTAAGTAGGAATAGACACTAATCTTCTTAGTCTTCTAGAGAGATCCATGAAAAACTTAACACTAATATCCTACTTGTAAAAGGATGAATATTTTCCCCTAACATTGGGAGCAAGTAAAAAATAATTTCTCATCACTTGTATTCAACATTGACCTGGAAGTCCTACAGAGTAAATGCAGTAATACGAGAGAAAAAGAGTGGGAATTTTTCTTCTAGTTTTATGTTTAATCAGCTTTGTCAACTCTGACCTTTCCTCCATGAGTAAAATGTTACTCATTGCCCCATTTGACTCATCATGCCCCCCTCGCTTTTTTTTTTTTTTTTTTTTTTGAGAGAGATGAAAGGAGAGGAGGTTGGGCAGGGAGAGGGAGAGAAGGAGGGAGGGAGAGAGAGAGAATCCTAAGCATGCTCCAAAGTCAGCATGGAGCTAGACGCGGTACTTGACCTCACAACCCTAAGATCATGACCTGAGCCAAAATCAAGAATTGGATGCTTAACCCACTGAGCCTCCAGGTGCTCCACATCATGTCCATTCTTAATAACATCAGTATCTATAATTGAGAAGTGACTTAGGAATTGTTTCAATCAGGATAGTCTAGATTATGCTGCACCAATAGCCAAGCCCAAAATTGATGCTACAGATATTGTTTTATTTTTTATTCAACCTATATGTCTATGATGAGACATTGGCAAAGTCTCTGATGATTATATTTGTTCAGAAAACCACGCTGATAGGGCACCTTGCACTTCAAATATTATCCATAATTATGCCAGAGAAAAAGAAAGCACTCCTCAGTGTCTTACACCAGCAATTAAACCATAGGCCTATAAAGTAGCAAATCCAACTCCTACCCACAAGTCCTCAAGAACTAGTCACAGGACCCTAATCAAGCATAAAAAGATCAGGAAGGTAATCTCTGAAAATGGAATCTAAGAAATATTTATTAAATACCCTAATATCTCATAATTATTTGTCTCTCCCAAATAACAAGTGAAATACATTTGATTATCATCTAAAACAACTTTATATATTAAAAAATCAATATTAAAAATATCTGTAATCTCAACTGTTAAATATACAAGGAACAAACAGTATTTTAGGTGAAGTACTCTTATTTTTCTAGTAGCTCCACTTATTCTTTTAACATGTATTTCCTCATAATTTACTTAGTTATTCTAGTTTAATGCATAATTCCTCACAATTTATTCACATAAAAAAGGCCTGGTCTCATAATAAGTATTTTAAATTCTACATGTGGCTTTTTGTAATGTCACATATACCATAAGATGGCGATCTATGGACTATGTAAACCAAAACCAATAATACTAATATTTTTATGTTGAAAAATATTTATACACATATGCATATATATATACACTTCCGTATGTATATATAGATGGTAAATGGTAATAAAAAACTTTTTTTCTGAAACTTATTTTCCTCATGTATATCATTAAGTTAATTTTTACTGTATACTAAAATTTGTAGCATATATAATGATTATAATAATTTTGTTTATATCATGGACATAAATATATACTAACAAAAGCATAGTTTATAAAAATATTCATTCTGATGTTGCTTTGCTATTCAGTACCATTAGTGACTACCAAATTCAATAAATAATCTTCATGGCTAATTTAGTTTTCATTTAATTTATATATAAAAAAGATGTACCTGGGGCGCCTGGGTGGCTCAGTGGGTTAAAGCCTCTGCCTTCGGCTCAGGTCATGATCTCAGGGTCCTGGGATCGAGCCCCGCATCGGGCTCTCTGCTCAGCAGGGAGCCTGCTTCCCCCTCTCTCTCTGCCTGCCTCTCTGCCTACTTGTGATCTCTCTGTCTCTGTGTCAAATAAATAAATAAAATCTTTAAAAAAAAAAATGTACCTAAGAAAATACACTGACCATTTCTACCATGTCACACTGAATTTATATTGTACTTTTATATGCATAACTTAGTGCATGTATGTCTTAGATCAGGTTTCCTCAGGCTTAGATTAATACTATTACCAAATGTTTTCACTTAATTCTCAAGCCCTTTTGCTTGCATGGCAACACTCTTCACTCTGTCTATATTTATATAAATATATTTATATATTATATAATTTATATATATTTATGTATATTATTATATTAAACGATATATATATAATATATATAATATAATCATATATATATTATTTTCCATCCTTGGGAATAAAAGAGAAATCAATGTAAAGAGAAATGAGAACCAGGAAATAGGAATAGATGAGGGAAGTAATAGAACGAGCAGTTAAAAGGAGAAAGTAAGATAGAGTCATATTGTTCCCTCATCAAATGATTTAGAAGAAAAATTTGTTTACAGAATTAAACACAAATGAAACTTTACAAATTAACATTACAAAATTGAACTGGATAATACAGTTAGGACTTAATTTTGGTCTATGCAATATGAAACAATGTCTAAATTTTCAATTACTTTTTGATAATATGAACATGATTTAAGATCATAAAATAATTTCTGGCTGATAATTTACTCATCTATGGATACAAAGACATATTTTTCAATTACTGAAATGACATTGGCATGAAGTATTTGTAGTATGTACTCTGAAACAAAATTGATCTATATAAAAATTAAAATTTTTGAGATCATATAAAGTATTGGATAGAACTAATTCTTCAACCTCATATCACTTCTATGTATTTTTAATACATTTTATTCATTATATTAACCTCACATACAGATGCTTATTATCACCAAAAGCAGGAGAACATGGTTATTACTTGATGTTACCTTTTAAGTCACAGAACTATAAATTTTACTCAAGTCATTAAGCACTAATAAATAGAATCACTAAATTTTCCAAACTTTAACATACAACAATGTGTATTTGTTTTTAAATTTAAAATAATAATGTAAAATTTTCTTGAGTTGCTCATTTTGGAGGCTCTGTGGATGGGTTGACATAATTATTTAACAAATTTATACATAACTTCTTGATAATTATATTTTAATATGAATGGTCTTTAGTCCAATAATTGCAAATGATACAAAAATGGAAATTACGGAGTATACAGAAACTGTAGAAATCATGAGAGAGCAGTCTCCCTATACGCTACGAACTTCAGATCCAGGACTTAAAGATAACTCTTTTGTATTCTCTACATTTTTCATCTTGTGATATCTGCACTTACTGTGCCCCAGACACTGTGGTAAGATATAAACTTATAGAGCATGTCAAAGGAATTCCCCTCTGTGAATATCAGGATGTTAAACATTTAAAGTACGTTCTCTTTCCTTTCTTCCTTCTTTTCCTAGTACTTGTTTTTTTTTTTTTTTTTTAGTTTTTCCACTGATTTTATAATATTAAATAATTACGACTATATTTAAAAATCATGTTTATGCTTACCTGTATTTGCTAGTGTGTCTGTATGTTTAAAGGCATCACAACCTTTTGAAAACTGGGGATGGATTTCCAAGCTGTTTTATATCCTCAGATATTAGCAAATGAAGTAATTCACATGTGGTTGTAAAAATAAGCAATGGAATTGGAAAGAGAAGGAAGCTTTGAAAAGTTTTTCTTGACTATAAGAAACTGCATACATCCAGTTTGCCCTGCTGTCCAGCATATGTGATGAGACCATATCTATTTTATTGTTTTTTTTAGTGAAACTAAAAGCAGCTTTTCCCTATACAAGGGCGAAAAAAAGTGGACAGTATCAAGAAGGTAGCTTAGCATTTTTATCCTATTAAGTTGGTGAACAAGCAATTAAATATTTTTACCCCAGAGATAATCCACACAGGAAGGCTTTACCACCATGTTTCCCAGAGCATCAGAGTTTACCCTCAAAGAGGATGGTAATAGAATACCATATGGTATGTTAGTAATTCTTTGGGGAAAAAAAGAATCATTTTATTGAGTATAGAGCAATGATCAATACATTTGAATTTTTTCCACAATTTGGGGTATGAATATTTCAAGAAGGATAAAAATACATTAAAAATTTAAATATAATGTTGCTTTAGATTCGGCTCAGAAAAATCTGTAAAACAACAGTGGAATAACTCCTGCTTCCTATAGCCATTGACCAAGAATTAGATCATTGTTATGTGGTTTATCTACAGAAGAGACCTAGTTTTCTGAGATATCCTTCCATTATGGGGTAAAAAATATAACTTATAATATATGTGTTTTACATATGCCTGAAACATACAGATAAGCCTTCATTTTCTTGATGGAAAATCTGTAAGAAAATAGTAGCTCCATCAAATCAGTGAGTAAACAAGATTACGTCAAAATAGATTTTTCTTATTTACTCTGACAAATATAGCAGTTTAAATTATTTATAGTTCCACTCTGAATGGATTTAGTAGATGCCCCATAGTGCATCTTGTAAATTCAGTAGAGTCTTAGTAACTACTTTATTAATTACATTTATAAATTACACTCCTTACAAAAGCCCTGGAGCATGTAATTGATACATTTATTTAAATATTTAGCAACTCAGAAGATACTGCATTTTTATATATAGACATATTTAACTAAATATGTAGATTCTTCCTTTTGGTAAAAGAGTAATGATTTATTAGGAAACGAATTATAAAATAAAGAAATACCTTGGAAGTTCTCTTAATTATGGTAGAAGTTAGTTATGCCTTCTAAGTCTTTCTCTTCTCCCTTCAGGAAAGATGTGCTCATAGACATCATCAACACAATACTCAGTACTCTGTCAACTTCTGAGATTTCTAATTATAGTAAGTCTGATAAATTATCTCACATTACTATATATCATTATGTAATAGTTAACATTTATTGAGCTCTACATAGCCGTTCAGGAAGAAGATGGGAGAAATGCTGCACAGGATCCCAGAAGGTGGGGGCCCTAACAGTGTAATAAAAACTCCCCTAGTCTATCTGCCCATACCTAAATGCAAATACACAAAGAGAAAAAAAATTACCTGACTATGCAATGCTATTTTTTTCCTCCACTCTTCTTACCACTTTCATGCCATTCACAATTTAAAGTTTTATTTATTATTTTTTTAAAGATTTTATTTATTCGTTTGAGACACAGAGATACAGAGAGTGAGAGCATGAGCAGGGAGAGTGGCAAAGGGAGAAGCAGACTCCCTGCTGAGCAGGGAGCCTGAGGTGGAGCTTAATCCCAGGACCCAGAAATCCCGACCTGAGCTGAAGGCAGATGCTTAACCATCTGAGCCACCCAAGCACCCCTTGCAATCGAAAGATTTTAACTCCCAATAAGGCAAGAAGACCTGAGATAGAAGCAATGGATGGTGAGAGATCAACCATGTTTGGATGTCAGTTCTGCAGTAGGTAGTGGAGAAGCAGGTAGAATACTCGGATCGATGCACTCAGAAGCTTCTGGCTTCTCAAATATCATTTCCAGATAAATAAAAATGGCAAACCATTCTTATTTTGGGGGAATAATTTTGCTACTTGTTCACAGAGAGCCATGCAAAATATACAGTACAGAAAATATACACTGTATAAAGCATTGTGTGTGTGTATTATATATATGCATATATTTATCACTGCCTTTGCTAAAATTTGAAGCTAAAGAAAAAACATGAACTTGCTAAAGCAGTAGGAGTTTTTCTTTTGTTGTTGTTGTTGTTTTTTAAGGTTTTATTTATTTATTCATGAGAGAGAGAGAGAGGAAAGAGAGAGACAGAGGCCAAGTCCCTGTGGAACAGGAAGTTTGATGTGGGACTTGATCCTGAGATCATGACCTGAGCCAAAGGCAGACACTTAACCAACTGAGCCACCCAGGAACCCAAAGCATATGAGTTTTAAAAAGGAAAACACTGTTTGTGAGTTTTCTCTTTGGTTCTCTTTCACATGCTTGGTAGTCATATTTTAGTAAGTCTAAAGACTGCTTAGTTTTCTTAAAGTATTATTTACAATCTCTTAAACTTGGCAGGTAAGGAAACCAGAGCAATTATCAGCTACTGTCCCATACTTATAAAGAAGTTAAATAGATTAATCCATTTAAAACATTCAGAATCAACCCAATTTTGAGGGCATATAATCATTTTATTGCTAATTACAAGAAATGGGTTATTTTTAGATAGTAACTACTTTAAGAATTGTGCATCATTGTTGACTGCAGCTTTAAAATGTAAAATTATTGCTTTTCTCTTTACTATACTCCTTTCCAGAACTAAAGGGCTATATCCCTATTTGACCTCTATCTAGGCTGTGTACATGGAGAAAGTGGTACAAATCTTTTATAGTCTTTGGCTAGGAATAGTGAGTAGACTCAGTTGCTGCTCTCCAAGAATGTTAATGTGACATGATCTATAAGTCAGTATTTCTTTGGATCTGAGTATTATAATTCTTTCCATTTGACAGTCATTGGATGAAAAATGGAAATAAAACTTCGTGAAATCAGGAATTTATCCAATAGATATTCTTAATAGGAAAGAGGGAATTTTGAAGAATAAATTATTCCTCTCTAGTAGATTCTCCAGATCATAAACCCTTACCCCAATCACCTTCTCTGGTGATGAAGCACTGATTTCATCTGCCCTTGCACACAGGCAGTGACAAGGGACACAGTGCCAGAGTGTACAGAGAGTTACAGGTATATTTAATGGAAAGATGAGAGAGGAGACACTGACAGAGTGAAAATGTGTGCAGAATGTGGAGTCAGAACAGGAGGAGAGTATGCTGTGGAAATTGAAGTAAAATAAATCTTAAGGCCAGCAGCTAGGATGACACCTAGACTGTGTCTTTCCTCAACACTCTTGAACCCAAAAAGAAAAGTAGGACTAAGACTATAAAAATAGAAATAGAAAGAATCTCTACTACACTTGGAGTTGTTACCTTGAGAAGGAAAAATGATAACAACTTACAGCATTTCCCCGACAGAGCAAAGCGGCGGTAGGGCTGTATGCCCGTGTCAGAAAGAAATGGACTATTGATCCAGTTTTGTGAGCCCTTTAAACAATAGGAGTAGATCACCACACAAATGACTGTGAAGATGGCTTGCCTGGAGACCCAACCTGTAGCACAGATATTGGGTACTGGAACAGTAAGATGAAGAAAATGATGACCGTGGACAGAGGATGAAAGGGAGGTAAAGAATGCATAATGCTCAGGACAGGCTATTAATGTATGTCTTATGTGGAGCCAAAGGCCTGCTCTCTGTTAAACTGACTATAAAAAGCATGCACATTGGTAAATTTTCTGACTTCAAGGTACAAACTATTGCATCAGCTTCTTGTGCCTAGTTCATACATATGATTTAACACATAGCAGAAGATTAATTTCTGGGGACAATTCAGAATGAATTTCATTTCTTGGCAGAAAATGAACCCTAAGCCAGAAAGCACTAGGAACCTGATATCGGTGCCTGTTTACAGGCAGCTCATGGACTTGGTATTGCATAATGTACACGTTCAGCTGAAGGCTTACTCATTTGCACCTCCACTGTTTACCTCTCATTTGTGGTCTTGCACAACCACTCTCTGTTTAGGGAAATCTTCATACTATGAGTCATCGGTCACTCTGATTCCTGCCAGATTCCTAGGGTACATTTTACCCTAAAGTAATAAAAATAATACATCATACATGATAAATTCAAAATCAAACTGGCTGAAAAAATTCTTACAATAGTTCAGTTAACCTGTGGATGTTTATATCAGGTCTGCACTTCTGTAAGGTGAGGTATATATAAATTATGCTGTTTGAGAAAAAGACTCATTATGAGTTCTTAGACATTATTTATCTTTACCATTGAAATACTATAATATTTTCCCATTAATTTTAAGTATTGTGGTCTTATCGAAGTTATTTTCAGTAGAAAGGATATGATTGCATTTATTTTAATAAGGTCCTAATGAGACAGATTTATTTTCTTGAAAAGTAAATTTCTGTAGTAAGTTAGTAACTATGTTAGATACACTGAAGTTAACCAGTTCTTGCACCTTGGTCTGTTTACCACATATGTGAGACCCTCAGCTTTCAAAATCAGTTTCTACTGGGATCATGAAACTCTGGGAAACCTAGTTTTGTAACCCACACTTACATGCAGTTTAGTTTACAACAAAAAACTAATTAATGTACACAAAAATATTGTTGCTAAGCAGGTCAGAATACATAATACATATGTCAGCTAGTCGTTATATTATCATACCGGGTGGGAAAGATACTTAAAGATCACTTAAACACACAAACACACACACACACACACACGTTTGTTTGTTTTTTAACTTGGTGAATATGTTACAAGAGTGGAATGATTCTGCAATGCATTTCCTCAGTCATCCTTCTTTCATGAAAATATGATTACCGGGACAATAGATTTGTGTTTATCAGTGTGATAAATCCTCTCTTCTAGAATGTGTTAAAGATCCCGTAAGAATCTATTTGTTTTTCCATTTATTCTAATTCAGGAGAAATGAATCATTGAGTGCTCCATTTTGTGACCTTTGTCATCTTTCAGCATTTAACATTATTTCTTTTGTAAAATTTCAATATTCTTTTATAACATGCCATAATTTCCCGTACTATATCATGTTTTACACTGATTACATTTCAGGATGACTGCTTCTCAATAGCATTTTGAGGAAGAGACAGGGCAACCGACTTCATAAAGAACACCAAATGTGTTTTCATACACTTCTCTGTTGGGAAGTATACCTGCTAAATACAACATAATTGTTATTGTAAACCATAAGCTATGTCCTCTTCCTGAACTTTGCCTCTTTTTCACTTTTTTTTGCAGCTCTTTCCTCACATCTCTGCTTTAGCTCATTCTACTTCTTCTGTCCTTCTCACTCTTATTCACTCATTTTTAAAAAGCGAACTCAAAGAAAAGCTTATTTGTACAGCTTTCCACAGTTTGGAACCTATACATTTTTGTTACCAAATATTTTGGAGCCTAAAATGTTCCTCATTCACTTTCATTTTTTTTATGGAAGCAGGTTTGAATATATACACATTGATTACAGCTACAATCTAATTAATTCCCAATTTTTGATGCCAAGATAAAGAAACTTTACCAAGTAAATTGTGCTACATTAACTGCCAGACCTTGTGCCAGAGAGAACACAGGTATTCAGTGTTAGGTTACCTTTCTGAGAGTATCAAACTCCTGTTGCTTGGGGGGAAACATGAGGTAATCAAGACTCTATTCTTACTGACAAAGTTGGCATTTGGAACCTAATTAAAAAACAGCCAAACAAAATTAACTTTTATAGAAGTAGCATAAAGTCCTAAAGATTTCAATGACTCACAATATCCCCCCTTGCCATTCTTCATATATATATATATATATGACCAATAAAAATGAATCATCTTTAATGGACTTCACAAAGTCCTCTTTCTTCTTGTGAAAACTGCCTGATAGATGGTATTATCTAGAGGATTTTCCAAAATTTTTTAGTCTGGTCAAATTCCCAACTTTGTGGAGGGGATTTTTATTTATTTTTTTATTGAGGTACAATTTTATATTAGTTTCAGATGCACATAGTGTTTCATGTTTGTATACATTGTGAAGTGGTCCCCATGATAAGTCTAGTTCCCATCTGTCACCAAAGTTGTTACAGTATTATTGATAATATTCCCAATGCTGTATATTAGATCTCCATGATTTGTTTTATAACTGAATTTTGTACTGCTGTATCCCCCTTACTCATTTTACTACCCCCAACCCCTTCCACTCTGGCAACCACCAGTCTGTTCTCTGTAAGTCTTGCTGTGGTTTTGTTTTTTACAATTCACATATAAATAAAATCATGTGATATTTGTCTTTCTGTGACTTTTTAGTATTCTACCCCCTAGATTCATCCATGTTGTGGCAAATGGCAAGACTCATTCTTTTTTATAGCTGACTACTATTCCATTGTGTTGTGTGTGTATGTTTGTGCGTGCATATATACAAATATACCACATCTTCTTTATTCACTCATCCATCAATGTACACTTTTTCCATATCTTGGCTATTGTAAATAATGCTGCAAAGAATATAGCGGTGTATGTATTTTTTCGAATTAGTGTTTTTGTGTTCTTCACATAGATAACAAGTAGTGGAATATATGGATGAAACAAAAGTTGTTTTTAATTTTTGTGAGGAAACTTCATGCTGTTTACCACAGTGGATGCACAAATTTACATTTCCACCAATAGTGCATGAGGGTTCCTTTTTTTTTCCACATCCTCACCAACACTTGATATATCTTGTCTTGTAGATTCTAGTCATTCTGACAGGTGTGAGGTGATATCTCATTGTGGTTTTGAGTTGCATTTCTCTGATGATGAGTGATGTTAAGGATCTTTTTTGTGTTTGTTGGCCATTTGCTTGTCTACCTTAGAAAAAATGTCTATTGAGGTCCTCTGCCTGTTTTTTAATTGGATTGTTTTTGGTGTTGAATTGTATGGATCCTTTATATGTTCTTAATATTAGTCCTTTATCAGATATATGATTTGCAAATATCTTCCCCCATTTGGTAGTTTGCCTTTTCATTTGTTGATCATTTCCTTGGCTGTGCATACACTTTTAAGTCTGATGTAGTCTCAATTGTTTATTTTTGCTTTTGTTTCCTTTGCCTTCCCTTCTCCTTTCCTTTCCCTGATCCAAAACAACATTTCTGAGACCAATGTCAAGGACCTTACTGCCTATGTTTTTTTTCTAGGAGTTTTATGGTTTCAGGTCTTGCATTCATGTCTTTCTTCATTATGAGTTTAATTTTGTATATGGTCTAAGAAAGTTGTTAGGCTCTTTCTTTTGCATGTTGCTGTCTAGTTTTCCCAGTACCACTTATTTAAAACATCCATTTATGATAATAGCTCTCAGTGAAGTGGGTATAGAGGGAATGTGCCTCAACATAATAAAAGCTACATATGACAAACCCAAGGTACTATCATACTCAACAGTGAAATGCTGCAAACTTTTCCTCTAAGATCAGGAGCAAGACAAGGTTGCTCATTTTCCTCACAGTTATTCAACTGTGTATTGGAAGTACCCAGCCACAGCAATTAGGCAATAAAAAGAAATAAAGGCATACGAATTAGAAAGGAAGAGGTAACACCGTCACTATTGGCAGATGACATCATTTTATATACAGAAAACCCTGAAGGGTACACCAAAGGATTATTAGACTAATAAATGAATTTACTACAGTTGTAGGATACAAAACTAATATACATAAGCCTGTTGCATTTCTATACACTAATAAAGAATTAGAAAGGGAAATCAAGAAAACAACTCCATTTCCAATTACATCACAAAGAATAAGATAACCAGAAATAAATTTAACTGGGAGATAACCTGTACACCGAAAATGGTATGACACTGATGAAAGAAATTGAAGAAGATGCAAGTGAATGGAAAGATAGCCGTGCTTATAGGTTGAAATCATATTGTTACCATGTCCATACCACCCAAAGTAATCTACAGATTCAATGCAATCCATATCAAAATTCTTATCAAAATGAAATTTTTCACAAACTAGAAGAGATAATTCTAAAATTTATATGTAACCACAAAAGATCCCAAATAGCCAAAACAATCACGAGTAAGAGTAAAGCCAGAGGTATCACACTTCCTGATTTCAAACTATACTACAAAGCTACAATAATCAAAATAGTAAGGTATTGGCACAAAAGCAGACACATAGATAAATGAAACAGAATAGAGATCTCAAAACTAAACTCACTTATATATGGTCAATTGATTTGCAACAAAGAAGGCACGACTATAATGGGGAAAGAACAATCTCTTTGCCATTTTTGATTCCTAGACTATGCTCTCCTATGGTGAGCTCCTTCTCAGATCAAATCTTGTGAAGCTGACCCGATTTCCTGTTTATAGAAATTATGTTGAGGCAAAAATCATGATATTACCATTGTTTTTCTCATTAATAATGCATACTGTAGAGATGGTCTGAGTAGACAAGCTACCTATTTATAGTTAAGACCTTGAAAACTCCTCTTTGACCAATTCGAGGTTTGCTTATTAGCAGTATCTCTTATGTTAGGTTGACAGAAATTCCAAACAATAGCTCTTACTTTTTGCTGTGTTAAATAACTCATTAAGGCTAGCTCTTTCTTCAGAAGAATAGGCACTTTTACATACATGCTTTGTTACAATCTGATGATTGCCTGAAGACCATTTGGGACCTCAACATAGACTTTGGATTAAGGCTTCAAGTTCCCATAGTGACAACTCAGACCCTTTGTGGGAACCAAACTCACAGCTTTCTATCCAGGTAGACGCCCTTTTCTTTGAAATTGAGCCTAAGATACTTAGTCTGAAGATGTTAATTTGCTTTCTAACAATTTGGGTCAGTGGCTCTTTTTGCACCTATCTTATAAATTCCATACATTCTGAAACTTATATACAGATTTCAGACCTGTTTATGTGTTTACTAATCATTCTACCTATATCACAGAGACTATGAAGTTGGTTTTTGTTTGTTATGATTTTTGTGGTTTTCTCGCAAATAAATTTCTAGATTTAATTTTGATTTTGCCAATGAGATATCCTGGTTTAATATCTGGAGGATATAGATGAGGTGAAGGCTACCTTCCTTCCGATGTGTTTTCTGGTGACCTAGATGAGACACAAGTGAGTCTAGTACTCACTGAACACCAATATTCCAGCATTTGATGACAAGCTGCAAATGACACTACCACCTGTATAGCTGCACAAGCCAGAAACCTAGGAGCCATGATCTATTCTTTCCTTTCTATCACCATCCTGTTCTCCAAATGAACCAAATACTACTAAGTCCATATCACTGTCTTCTCTAATCTTCATGACAAGTATTAAGCTATATCTACTGCTCCTTCATTGGTCTAGGTTTTCATTAACTTTTGGGTGGTGTTCACGTCATTCTTGACATTTTTTTGTTCCACAATGTGGCTGTCAGGAGTTCATAAAGCTACAAACTTCTACAATGAACTCCAGTAAGAAAGAGAAGAAAACCACTAATTAAGTAGAAAAAGGCCCAGAATACAGTCTCCTTTATTTGACCACTTTGAATTGGGCCATGTGCCAACTTAGGAAGTAATAATATGAAGTATGATGGGATCTAGTGATTGATTGGTTTAAACTAAACTGGTAAACCCTTAACCAAGGATGGGAAAAATATAAGCCAAATCATGGGACTTAGGGTGCTTTTCAAAAATAGTTAATGAGGGAAAAAATTTCCAATATAGGTTTTTTTTTTCAGCCTCTTTAATGTTATCCCAGTGATATTTATAAAATGCAAGTATAAACATGTCACTCCCTTTCTTAATACTGTCAAGACATGCACATTTCCCTTAGGATTATGCTCAAATATCTGAGCAAAGCTAGCCCTTGCCTACTTGTATTTTATGTATAATTATCATTTATCTAATAATGGCACTAAAATAGTTACATTATCAGGTTTTATGAGAAGTGCCAGAGACTATGCTAGATATGGTATATGGGTAATTACATTTGTCTTCCTCAAAATATTGTTTGCAAGTGATGACACTGTGACGGAGAGATATGAGACCATCTGATCAAGGTCACCAAGATAAATAGTAAAGCCAGACCCCTGAATTTTCCACTCCACTCTTTGGCTCAACAGTTGTTTATTTCTCTAGAGAAGACTATCAAGAAATGGAAGAATCTTAGAAACAATCTAGTCCATTTCTGTATATTTTATGTGAGGAAATACATTCAGAAATGTCATTTGTTCCATAAAATAGCTTAATAGGCTAGTGTAGGCAAAACATGTCTCTTAGATGATGAAAGTGTTAAAGAAGATGGATACGAATGTCCCTAATTGACATTGTTTGTAAAAAGCCTGGTGTACATGTTTATTAGACTGTTAATAAAACAAGGGAACAACACTAGTGCTTAGTACAATGCCTCTCTTAGTACGTAATTAATGGCTTATTTTAAATAATTATTACAGGGGCGCCTGGGTGGCTCAGTGGGTTAAAGCCTCTGCCTTCGGCTCAGGTCATGATCTCAGGGTCCTGGGATCAAGCCCCACATTGGGCTTTCTGCCCAGCAGGGAGCCTGCTTCCCCCTCTCCCTCTCCCTGCCTCTCTGCCTACTTGTGATCTCTTTCTGTCAAATAAATAAAATCTTTAAAAAAATAATTATTATAATTTAAATCAAACAAATGTAGTTATGTATTATTATATTCACAAAGCCAAAATACTAATTCTATACATGAGGATTTTCTAATGATTATTTGTCTAATTACTTATACTGAACACCCTTCTTGAACTGTATATAATACACCTCAAAAATATTTAAGTATAGGAAGTCATTATGAAATATATGAATTTGTGTGATGTGTTCTTGTTAGTATTGGAATCTTACGAAAACGCCAACCTTTTTCCAGGTAATTAGAAAAGAATATATCCGGAGTGATTTAATTTAGATCAGATAAAATTTTGAATTTAACTCACAATGTTCTCTGATTATCTAGTAATATGGAAATATCTGGTTATTTCTTTTCTGGCTGTTTGAGTTATATTTGAGTGCGCCTTTCCTGAACTGATATTTTTCTTTTCTAAATAAGATGAAAAGAACAGCCGGGGCTTCTCCCAGAGGTGGTTATATTCATGATTTACAATTTTGGCATCTTGGGTATTCCCAGACCAGAAGGTACTGTGACACTTGTCCAGCTTTGATTACATCAAACTAACTTCCCAAAATGACTGTGTTTCCTTATTTGTCAAATCATTAATCTCTTAAGGAGAAAAAAACTCAGGCAGTAAGAAAATATACATATCACATTTAATTCTATTTCTTCAGTAACACTTTAAATATTGTTTACAAATATTCTTTTTTCTTTTTTTTGGCTCATACTGCATAGTTCACTGCCAATTTATGAAAAAAATGGATAATCATAGTCATACTTTTTGGCATACTAAATAGCTATTTGAATATACTTAGGAGAATGGCATAAGAAAATTTCAATTTATTACAATTATTACAGTACTTTTAGAAATAATTCGTCGTTTTTAGCAAATTCAAAATTCAATCCCAAAGGATTAACTACTATATATTTAAGTCACTGCTCTTGCTGTAGTATTAAAGAATTCTTACAGAAATATATGTTCTATGTCTGTGTGTGAAATTACAAGATTCAGGAATTAAGGTGTACATAATAATTTGAATAAAATAAAATTAAACATGTCTTACATGAAAGTGATAATCTAAAAGTGGTGCCTCAATCTATATCTCTGATCTTAAAATAGAGTATTTTCTTCCCGTAACACAATATGATATGAAACAGAGCAAAAAAAATTCTATTATGTAAATTATCCTAATCTATACTGGACCATATTTTCAAGGATTTTTTTTGAATAGGAAATATCCTTCCAAGAGAGAGGTAAATTCTCCTTCTGGAACAAAGGGCAGATGTGTCTGCTGTCCATTATAAAAGCTTAGGGATCTCTAACCTCATGGTTCTTCTCCTATAATGTTATCCACAGGATATGCAGGGGTCTCTGGTCATTTTTCATTACCCTTGAGAACTGGGGTTTGGGAAAAATGTACATGAAAATTCTATTATTCTTTCTACTATTATTACAGTGAACACGAAAGTCCTTTTTCTCTGATCCAGGAGGGTCTTCCTAGTATTCATGAAATGTGGCAAGCTAACTGGTTAGCACATAAGTAGAGTGATATTTCAGACACTTTATAGTTTGTGCAATCCATGTTGATAATTTTATACACACACACAAACACACAAAGTACATTTGAAATGGATCCATAGGTCATGCCAATACTCTGGGGAAAAAATATGACAAGGAGAATGGGGTCAAGGGAAATTATAAATGAAGCTCTTCAATACTATCTATAAGGCTTTATCACTTTTAAAATGATCTGAATAAAAAGATGGAGCTTGAAAGATAGGGGAATAGGAGGATCCTGGGTTCACCTTCTCCCACAAACACAGTGATGCTATAACCACATATAATGCAACTTACTCTGAGAATGACTTGAAGACTAACATAAGAGCTCTTTCACAACTAAAGAAAAAGCCACATCAAGAAAGGTAGAAGTGGCAGAGAGACAACTGAGAAACCCTTCACACAGTGACCCATAAGTGGAAAGGTTATCACAGTCATTGAGGTCCTTTCGGAGGAGTGAGGGGATCAAGCCTTACAGTGGGCACCCTCACCTTGAACCTGCACCAGGAAGCTGAGCCCCAATAATACCTGTCTTCGAACATCAGTGAGAATTAACCCTGGAGGAGCTGGAGGGCTATAGGCAACTGAGAATCCACTCTTAAAGGGCCAGCACACTATATCACTCACTCTAAGACCCAGCACAGAGGCAGCCGTTTGAAAAGTGCCGAGTTATATGTAAAGGTGATTTATTGACTAATTTTAGAGCATGTGCTGAAGAGGCAGGAATTTGTAGGAAATTTCACCAAGAAGAAAAATGCTAGAGGGTTCCATTTTTCCTGCTCTCCTTCAGCTTAGCTGGCAGGATGCTGGCGGGAGTCAGTTCTGACACTCTCCATCTAACTTGCTTGCACCATTCACCCCACCCTAGCATTCCCATGCAAAACCACCCCATCCAAACTGCCCAGCTCAGCAGGTGCTCTCTCAAGCAGATGCTACCCTACCTACCACATATGGCAGACAGCATCAGGTGGGACTGGAATCTCCTGAATTGATTGATTACTTCCACATAACACCTAGCAGGCAGCCTCAACCAGAGCCAGCTTCCCTCCAAAGTGACTAATACCCTCAGGGAGGGGAGGGAAGGACAGACTACCAGCATGCTCACAGCAGCTATAGCCAGTTGTCTCAGCGACCCATGCAGGAAGGCAGCCATGCCCCCCAGGACACCCATAATAGTCATGGCAGGTCATTGTCACCAGCCATGTGGGGGTCAGCCCCACATACCAGCAAAACTACAGCAGTTATAGCCCAGTCACAACAGGAAGGTGTACACAGCCCTCATAGCAGACACCCTGGAGTGCCCGCTTCCGGTGACCAGGGAGCACTGTTTTACAGGGCCTCATGGGATACCTTGTACATAAGACCACTATTTTCAAGAATAGGAGATGTAACTGACCTACCTAATAGAAACACAGAGAGTCAGACAAAATGAGACAAATACGTTCCAAACCAAAGACCAAGACAAAACTTCTGAAAAGGTTACACAAAATGGAAATAATTGATTTACTGGATAGAGTGTTCATAGTAATGGTCATAAAGTTACTCAGTGGCCTTGGGAGAAGTGTGAATGAATGTAGTGAGAACATCGATAAAGTGAAAATATAAAAAAGAACCAATCATAGCTGAAGAACATAATAACTGAAAAAAAATACACTAGAGAAAATAAACAGAAGATTAGAGGATGCAGAACAATGTTCACCAATCTGGAAGACAGGGTAAGGAAAATCATCTAAGCTGAACAGCAAAAAGAAAAGAATTTTAAAAATGAGTGAGTATAGTTTAAGGGATCTCTTAGGCACCATCATGTGTACTAAAATTTGCATTATAATGGTCCCAGAAGGAGAAGAGAGATGGAGAAAGGGAAAGAATACTATAAATTCTAAGATATAATAGCTGAAAACTTCCCTAGCCAGGGGAAGGAAGCAAATATCCAGGTCCAGGAAGCATAGACAGTCCCAAACAGGATGAACCCAAGAGGTCCACACAAAGATACAGAATATATAAAAATGTCAAAAACTGAAGATAGAGAGAAAATCTTAAAGAAACAAGAGAAAAACAACTAGTTAAGAACAAGGATAAATCCATAAGGTTGGTTATTAGAATCATTTAGCAAAAACTTTGCTGGCCTTAATACAATGGCATGATATATTCAAAGTGCTGAAAGAAAATGAAACAAAACAACCTCCAACCAAGAATACTCTACCTGGCAAGGTTACCATTCAAAGCTGGAGACATAAAAAGTATTTAATGGATTTTCCAGACAAACAAAAGTTAAAGGATTCATCCATCATTACAACCATCCTTATAAGAAATGTTAAAGGGATTTTTTTTAAGTAGAATGGCCATAACTACAGGTAACAAAATTATGAAAGAAATGACATTTCATGGGTAAAAACAAACTATAGTAAAGGTAGTAGATCAATTACTTACAAAGGTAGTATGAAGGTCAAAAGACAAAAGAAGGTTACAGTCAATTATATCCACAAAAATTAGTTAAGAGATACATAAAAAAGAAGTAAAATATGATGTTATATACATAAAAGGCAGAGAGGAGAGTAAAAATGTATTTTTACAATGTATTAGAACTTAAGTGACCATTAACTTAATATAGACAACTATACACAGAGGATGTTATATATGAACCTCAGGGACCCAAAGATCAAAAACCTATAACAGACAAAGAAAAAATACAGGGTAAGGAATCCAAGTATAATACTAAAGGAAGTCATCAAATCACAAAGGAAGAGAGCAAGGTAAGAAGAAAAAGGAACAGAGAAGAGCGGCACAAAAAATCAGAAAACAACAAAATGGCAGTAAGTACACACATATCAATAATTACATTAAAAGTAAATGGACTAAATGTTCCAATGAAAACACATAGGGTGATTAAATGGGTAAAAAAATATGATCCATCTATATGCTGCCTACAAGAGACTCACTTCAGACCTAAAGACATATACAGACTGAAAGTGAAGGGATGGATAAATTCCTAGAAAACCACAATATTCAAAAACTAAATAACAAAACTAATAACAAAATTGAATCAGCAATCAAAAAACTCCCAAGAAACAAAAGTATAGGACTAGATGGCTTCACAGATGAAGTCTACCAAATATTTAAAGAAGAACAATTATCTATCCTTTTCAAACCACTCCAAAAAATAAATAGAAGAGGGAGGAATGCTTCCAAATAATTCTGCAAGGCCAGATTTACCTTGATACTAAAACCAAGGAAAGACATTATAAAAGAAGAAATTTAGAAGCCAATATCCCAGATGAACATAGATGCAAAACTCAACAAAAGATTAGCAAACTGAATCCAACAATATACTAAAAGGGTAATTCGTCATGATTAAGTGGGATTGATTTCAGGGATGCAGGATGGTTCACTAACCTGAAAATCAATCAGTGTGATACATACATTAACAAAATGAAAGATAAAAATCATGAATATCTCAATTCATACAAAAAAGGCATTTAACAAAATCCAACATCTAAACATGATAAAAATTCTCAACAAAGTGGGCTTAGATAATAAAGGCCAGTGTAATAAAGGCCATTAATAACTGACAACTAACATTGTACTCAGTGGTGAAAAGCTAAAAGCTTTTCCTCCAAGATCAGGAACAAGACAAAGGTGTCCACTCTCACCACTGTTATTCAATGTAGCACTGGAAATCTTAGCTACAGCATTCAGACATAAAATAAAATGCATTCAAATTGGTTAAGAAGTAATAAATGTGTCACTATTGGAAGATAACATGATACTATATATAGAAAACCCGAGAGACTCCACCAAAAAGCTATTAGGCCTAAGAAATATATTCAGTAAAGTTGCAGGATACAAAATCCATATATAGAAATCTGTTTTGTTTCTATACACTAATAACAAACTAGCAGAGAGAGAAATTAATGAAATCATCCTATTTCCATTGCACCAAAAGAATAAAATACCTAGGAATAATTTTAACCAAGATGGTGAAAACCTGTACTCTGAAAACTCTAAGACACTGATAAATGATACCGAGCACAAATAAATGGACAGGCATGCTTATGGATTATGGAGAATATTGTTCAAATATCCATACTGCCCAAAGTAATCTACTGATTAATGCAATCCCTATCAAAATACCAATAGTTTTTTACAGAAGTAGAATAATCTTAACATTTATATGGATCCACAAAAGACCCTGAATGACCAAGCAATCCTGAGAAAGATTAACAAAGCTGGAGGCATCACAAGCTGTGATTTCGGACTATACTACAAAGCTATAGTAATCAAAACAGTATGGTCCTGGCACAAAAAATAGACAAAGAGCTCATTGGAACAGAATATAAACCCAAAATAAACCCATACTTATATGGTCAATCTATGACAAAAGAGACAAGAATAAACAGTGGGATAAAGACCATGTCTCTAATAAATTAGTGCTGGGTGAAGTGGACAGCTACATGCAAAAGGATGAAACTGAATTTTTTTGCACCATATACAATAGTAAACTCAAAATGGATTAAAGACTTACAGTAAGACCAGAAATAAAATTCTTAAAAGGGAGGCAATAAACACTTGGACCTCAGTCTTAGCAATATTTTTCAAGATCTACGTGCTCAGGCAAGGGAAATAAAAGCAAAAATAAACAATCAAGACTATATCAAACTAAAACACTTTTGCAAAGAGAAGAAAATCAGTGATAAAACAAAACTGTGACCTTTGAATGGGAGAAGATATCTGTAAATGTTACACACAAAAAGGCATTATATAAAAAGAACTTACACAACTCAACACCAAGAAAACAATCTAATTTTTAAAATAGGCAGAGGATCTTGCTAGAGATTTTTCCAAAGAAAACAAACAGATGGCCAACAGACTGATGAAAAGATCAGAATTACTAATCATCAGGGAAATGCAAATCAAAACCAAAATGAGGTTATCACCTCACCTTAGCCAGAATGGCCAGTATGAAAAAGACAAGAAATAACAAGTGTTGGTGAGGATATGGAGAAGAGGAAACCCTCATGCTCTGTTGGTGGAAATGTAAATTGGTGCAGCCATTGTGGAAAACAGTAGGGAGGTTCCTCAAAAATTAAAAATAGAAATGCCATATAGCCAGTAATTCCACTTCTGGGTATTTACCCCAAGAAAATGAAAACACTAATTCGAAAAGATTTATGTACCTTTCTTCTATTGCAGCATTACTTACAAAAGCCAAGATGAGGCAAGGATCCATCAATATATGAACAGATAAAGAAGATGTGGTATATATACACAATGAAATATTACTCAGCCATATAAAAGAGTGAAATATTGACACTTGTGTCAACAAGGGTAGACCTAGAGGGTATTACCCTAAGTGAAGTCAGACAGAGAAACACAAGTATCATATGGTTTTACTTCTATGTGGAATGTAAAAACAAAACAAAACAAAACAAAATAACCAACTCCTAAAAAATGGGAACAGACTTATAAATACACAGAACAAATTGTGATTGACAGAAGGAAAAGGGGGATGGGCAAAATAGGTGAAGGAGATTAAGAGATATCAACTTCTAGTTATAAAATAAGTCATGGAGGGGCACCTGGGTGGCTCAGTGGGTTAAACCTCCGCCTTTGGCTCAGGTCATGATCTCAGGGTCCTGGGATCGAGTGCCGCATCGGACTCTCTGCTCAGCAGGGAGCCTGCTTCCTCCTCTCCTTCTGCCTGCCTCTCTGCCTACTTGTAATTTCTCTCTGTCAAATAAATAAATAAAATATTAAAAAAAAAATAAGTCATGGAGATGAAAAGTACATCATAGGAAATGTAGCCAATAATATTTTAGTAATCACATGGTGACACATAACTACACTTATTGTGGTGAGCATTTCCTAACCTCAAATCACTGTTGTACACCTGATACTCATAAAATACTGTATGTCAACTATAGTTCAATTAAAAAACTTTAAAAAAAAATATTGACATTCCCTAAAAACTACATATTTTTTTTAAAGATTTACTTATTTTGTGGGGGAGGGGCAGAAAAATCTCTGCTCAAATGCAGAATTTGCCACTTCGCTAATTGTGTCATATTGCCAAAGGACTTGAATTCTTGACCCTTAGGTGCTTCAATTATAATACTGGGATAATACTGGGATAGTAATACCTATCCTTCATAACTCCTGGGGTTGTTTTGAAGTTTGAGTTCATTATATGAAGATAATTTCTGCTATAAAATATGGTGTTTTTTAAGACATAGTCATGCTCCCTTGCTCTTAGCCTCTCCCCATATTTGTTTTTGTTTGTTTTTTTAAAGATTTTATTTATTTATCTGACAGAGAGAGATCACAAATAGGCAGAGAGGCAGGCAGAGAGAGAGGGGGAAGCAGGCTCTCTGTTCAGCAGAGACCCCGATGCGGGGCCTCCATCCCAGGGCCAAGATCATGACCTGAGCTGAAGGCAGAGGCTTAACCCACTGAGCCACCCAGGCACTCCTCCCCATATTTGTTTTACTCCAGACAAACTCCGTTTCACTACCCATTCAGCATAAACACTGCTTTAGTATCTTCTTACCATCCTAAACTTTCTCCCCTGAATCTGCTGAGCAAAGGACTGCCTCCTCCCTAATACCACTTAAAATACAAACTTAAAACAATTCAAGGACAGAAAAAAAAGTAACAGTATGAATAATTAACTTTAAAACTATGATAATCAATCATAAAAAGACAAACGCATTTTACAGCTATTTTTCCAATTACAAAGAATAAAATGTTATTTTAAAACATATCAAAGTGGTTTCATTCTTGAGTTCAAGCCAAAAAAATCAAAGACTATGGTCAAGGAGCCTCAAAGATTTATGAAATTTTATTTTTAGAATAAATATAGGATGTAAAGCATGAATAAAAATGTAAATCAGCAAAGAAGAGTAGAGCTGAGATTCATGGCTTTGGAATCAGACCTGGGTTTAAATTCTGACTCTGCTTATAGCTGATCTACACCTCTTCTATTAGGTTATTGTAGACTATTGCAAGAGTTAAATGAGGTATTTCAAGCTGTTAAGTCCCATGACTTCCAAGTAAGCTCAATCAATAATGATATTATTATAAATTAATACACACATCATGCTCTCATATGGACATATTTCAAAGTTGCACAACTTGTAGGTATTCTTATATCAATGCTGATTAATTAATCCTTTATTTTAATGTTAAACAATTATGGACAGTTTTAAAGTTTATTTACCATGCCAAAAAATTTTATTTTCAGCACTTCTTTATTTTCCTTTAATTTTATTTTAAACACTTGTATAACTGCGCTTTCAAATTACTAGGTTTGAAAAGATTTGGTCTTTTCTTTCTAAAAAATTTTTTTTCCTTTCCTGACACCAAATCATCAGTTATTGGATTGACCCTCAGTTTTTAAGCTATAATTTAGCAGGCAATTTCATATTGAATTGGAATTTATTAAATGTGAGCAAAAATTTCAGGCTGCAATTTTGATAATATATTTGTGATCATTTATCTAGTAGAGTTTGGGAAACATATCATTTCTCTAAATAATTGCCATGAAGAGAAAGCCTCTTTCCTTTAATATTTTGAAGTGTGTTTGTTGTGCTCTATAAAGCAAGTTTCAAATAAAAATAGTTCCATCAACGACAATCAGTTTTACAGTGCAATATGTTTATCCCTACATTTCTGCATCACATTTTAGGTTAAATGTAACTCCCATTTAAGAATTCTTAAATTCATCTCTTTAAAATTTTATTTTAGTAGACATTTTGCCTTTCTTTCTTTTGAAATAAGGTCAAATAGTCAAATATTATTCAGTCCTTTTGTACAAGGTAGGCACACGAGTGCTATATAATGATAAAAGTTCCTGCTCTATAAAAATCTAAATTGTCTAACAGCGTTAGAATGAGAACCCATGGAACATTATTCTCTAAAATAAAACCTGGTATGATGTTGATGCACATCAGTAAGTTTTTTAAACTAATTAGGCCTGAATCCTAATCTTGGGTAAGCTACTTTTTTCAAGGACTCAGATTTCCCTTATGTAAATTAAAAATGTTGGACTATATCAGCATTTCCCAAACTTAACTTATTCCTGTGCTGCCTTTATAATTGTTGAGTGATCCACAGATTATTTACTTAATATTTTAATTAACTCATTTTTATTACACATATGACTTTTAAATGGAAAGTACAATATTCCACCATAAATGGAAGCCAGTATTACTTTTTATTAATGGAAGGTAACCATAAAATTGTAATTAAAATAGAGCTGGATACTCTTGCACACGCAAGACTTGTTCTGTTGTTTGATCTCTCTTTTGGGAAAAGGAAGATTAGCTCCTGTTAGAGCAACGTCAAAGACAACTTGAATCAAATTATCTATTTCCTAAATATAATCCAAATGCTCAAAAGGGAATTAAAAGGGGAATAAACCTCTTTGTGTTTATTTAATACAGTGCCCATCAAGCACAGGCATCTCACCAGGCTCAAAGCCTTCTCATGTTTGCTCTCTCTAATGGCCAATACTCCAAGGATTGTTAATTGCAGAGAAAATTTAGGTATACTAATTATAATGATGTTAGTACTGATAATTATTTAGCTAACTGTATTGAGCTCTTATTACATGCCAGGTAATGTTCAAAGCACTTCATATGTTTTTCCCACTTAATCTTCATGACAACTGTATGCGACAGTGGTATTGTAATCCATTTAACAAATGAGAAAAGGAAGACAGAATAAGGTTTCATTCCCACAACCAGTGAGAAAGAGAGAAAAAGGTTGATAAACACAGGATACCAGACAATGGGTAGAATCTTAAAAATGTAATTTGCCTCAAAAAATTACAAATTAATCTAGTGAATAAAATTTCTGAGGGTACTCTCAAATGAACTTAGAATCAAGATTTTATATTTTTTGAGGACAGGTGAAAGACATAAATATCGCAATGGCACCAGTGCCCAGCATAACATATGACACATAGTAAGAGAGCAGGTAGATTGGAAAGAAATGTAAGCCATTGAGAAAACTGAAAAGAAAAAAGGGCTAAATAGAGAAGAAAAACTTGACATGAACTATACAACTGTCAGGACATTCAGGCCCCAGAATGAATTTGGTCACATCTGGACTGTTGTAAGGATGCTAAAGCCTTGAATAATCAACTTGCCAAGACGCTTTAAATCTTTTTCACAAGCATTGAGTCTGCCAGGCCAATGGGAGTTCTTTTTATCAGTGATAGAGGGGGAGAATTCTGGAGAGGCATGTACAAATCAGCCGTCTATAAGAATATTTTATTTTAAATTCCATGTCCACCATTAGCCTTATATTGAGCCAAATTATACTTTGGATTTATACGTTGTAGGTGAATTGTGAATATGAGCCTGAGATGCAGTTGATTTAATTTGCCTGGAGTAAGAATGCTCTAACAACTATGGAAATAGGGTTTCTGGGTCTTAGCCAAAAAATAAAACAAATTGATGGAAATTTATTTTTCATTATATTTTGGCCTCATTTATATTGACATAGCTACAGGTATAGATTTTGGTAAATAGACTGACTGCAATTCAGTGAGACTATTTGATCCAAGAGCAAAAGTTAAAATACGATAAGCTTGGAATCCCAAATGGCTTTTAATCTGAAGACTTTAGAACTCTTTTTCAGTTTTTCAACAATATATGATGACACTACTTACAAAGGTTTTCATGTTGAGTAAAGAAAGAAGACTGTGATGCTTCTTAATCTCTAACCTATAAATAATTAGATTTAGGAATAAAACAGTAAAATGCATTCCTGTTACTTTAATCAACTTGGATTTCTTGCTAAGTTATGCTAATTATTATTGCTTTAAAACCAGTAAGACAGTTTTTCTAGATATTACTTATCCATCACAATTATCTGGAATTTAGACAAAACCCAGAAAAAAAAGAAAGTTTCTCACGAACTAGAAAGGAAGCACAAAATGAAATCACCAAAAGCCCTTACAAAGTATTTACCAATTACCCCAAAATTCTTCCCTTACTCACAGCCTCTTTTTTTTTTTTTTCTTATTTTAGACATGAAACTAATGAGATTGTTTACTTGGTTTCTTAAGCCACAACAAAAACAACAGATTAGAAGAGGGTAATTTTGCAAGAAGGAGGCAAATTGATAGTTGCAAGACATGGCAGCTGGAAAATTAGAAGAGACAGTAAGAAAGAAATACTGCTTCAAGTTGAGACAAGATGTCAGAGCATAATCGTCCAGGGTATTTATTGAACAGGTATTCTTTGGACCTTGCTAAAATCAGGGGAGAGTACAGGTCCCAATTAATCAAAGCAGAAATTTTTTAACAGCAGGAATCTAAGTGTTTTATATTCCCTACGTATTTTCACTGTAATTACATTAACTAACCTTTAGGTAGTACTCTTCTTACCAGCCACTATTTCATTTTAATTCTTTTAGAAAAACCTGAACATATCTGGAGCTTTCATTTTAGGTGTGGCAGTTTGTGACAGACAGAAGGTCACAACCAGAAGGTAACAAGCGGAAGGCCACTTCAAAATAGAAACCTATTTTTTCGTGACTTTATCTGCAGGGGAAATGATAGACGATATTTTCAGCAAATGATAATTTTATTACCTTATTTGAGGCAGAGGCCACAGGCAGGTTCCTTTCTTTTCTATAGCAGCAACATTACACAAAGTAATGTTTACAATCTCTCAGTATCACCTGTTTGAATTGGTGTAATGGGTGTACATCATTTTGGGAAAATCTTGCTACAATAAAGTGTGGTCATTGTGCCAGTGGCATGAACATCACCTGAGAGTTTGTTTGAAATGCAGACTCTCAGGCCATAACTCAAATTTCCCGAATCGGAATCATTTAACAACATTTTAACAAGATCCCCAGCTGGTTTATATGTGCATTAACATTAGAGAGTCAGTGTATAAACAGCGGCATACAGATTTTATGATGATTTGATTATAAGTCACTGTTTATTTCAACATTTTCCTAACAAGTATTTTAACACTAGAATTATGTGGTACATTTTATGTATCCATATTTTTATGTCTCTATCTACACAGAATAATTATTTTAGTATCATAGAAAGCTACTGTGAAAGGTGCAATTAAAATATCAGAGAATTATATCTCGACTTTTACTCGTACATACTATATTTCTTTATCATGTCTCTGAGGCTCTTTGAACACATAGAATCAACTAATCAGCAAGTATTTATTGGGTATTTGCTCTAAGGTGATATTCCTCTAGGTTCTGAACAATTAGGTAAAGTTTATAAGACTTATATTTTGATTTTTATGTTATTTCCTCTCAGGTATTATAGAACCTACTTTCCCCTCTGAAGGAAGGGATAAGTTTATTTACCAATAAAATGACATTAATGATAACTCAAGTAATAAAGAAAGGTTAACATGCCAAAAAAATAAACTTTTTACATTAAGAACTTAATATTTTAATAAAATTCATAAAAGTCTTGGTAATGAAAAAGATTAACAACGTACAAAAACAGAGGAAAGGGAAGATGCATGTTATTTCTATGGTTTGCAAAAGTTATTATATACAAATATTATGTAAGATTATATGAAAGTATTATAATATATTTTATCACACCATTGGACCTAATCTATTAAAAACTGTTCCATGATTACCAGCACACAAGGCCCTCAGTATTGCACTATATACTATTTTAAGTTCTTAGAATCTCAATTAGATAGCTTTTTTGCAATTAACTTCCACGATTGGTTAAATTGTAATTATTAAATTGCACTTCTCATTAAGAATGTACTAATTTCCAATGAGATGTAGTTTAGATTTGGTTTCACTTGATAAGATTTAATTCAAAAACACTGATTGGTAATTAAAGACATTGCTCTTTATATGGAGCAGAACACTGTAACTGAAGGTTTTGTGTCTTTCACTTTCTAATCTCTTTCCCCTTTCCTTAGAGGGAATTGTTTTATCTTTATGTAAAACAGATCCACGTAAAAATGTTTGTAGATTTTGATGGAAATCAAACCATACTACACAGAAAATAAACATGTTGGGTGATGTTTGTACCACATCTAAAATACAATGCCACTTTTTTTCTTGAATTAATACTTGTCTCTGTCCTTACTGAAGCATTATGATTCTGAGCATGAGGTGCCCAGGTGTTTGGTAACATTATTTGAAAGAATAGAGAAGTGTTAAAAGTCCCTTCCAGCATTGACTGATTTAAACTTTATAACCTTTCCATTCTGGCAATGGTAGTTGGGGAAAGAAAGTTCAAGAAAGTCTGTAACTGCAATTACAGTGGTTTTAGCTTGGCACCAAAGTCATCCACTGAATCATAGTTTACAGTTTTCAAGAGTGCACTTAAATTCCTAAAGTAGCTCATGGCATGAACAGTGTAAACAATGGCTCTATATAATAAGTGATCATTATCTGATTGCCAAATAAATAGCTTTTGTAGTTAAATGAAATCACAATAAAGTCATTGAAATATACATTCCCTAATTCTACTCACCAATTGGAGGGAAACTAACATATTTTAAAAACTAAACTATAGATAAGAATGGTGTTTTGGGAACAAGCTATGTGTTTTCCCACATACACTTAATATAGAATACTTAACATTATACCGTGAAGAGAATGGTAACATTTTTTCTTTTCTTTCTTTTTTTTTTTTTTTTGCGTATTTGAATACCCCTTTTAGGTGTTTACTCAAAGGTCACTTTAGTGAGGTCTGCCCTAACCACATTATTAAAAATTGCAGAGGAGTGACATCATTAATATGCTAGAATAGGAACTCTATACTCTTCCCGCTCCACTGCACCCCAACATACCAATTCAGAAACAATACAACCATTGATTCCCTTTGTGGAAAATCCAGGAAGTAAGAGGCTCCTGCACTCTAGAAAAGTGTGAAACCAGCAACATCAAAAGTAGTAGGAAAAGTGGGGATACCTCCCCAACAAAATCCACATCCTAACACAGTGCCATATGATTGGGAGGGAACCCCCAGCTCTCAGCTTCTTTCTGAGCAGTGAAGATGTTGGACTATATCTCTAATGCCCCAATTTGCCTGGATACTACTGTAGGTTCTGTATTTAATCTCACCTGTCTCACAGAATTGATGGGGCCCAGCACAGTCTCTTGGGTGCTAGACACTAATATAAACATGTATAGATATTTGTATGTGTGTGTGTGTATATATATACATACATATATATATATATCTCACATATATATACACAAATACATTAATATAAGCTAACATAAATTATGTGTACTATACACTAAGTATACACTATATAATGCATACTATATATAATATATACTATATATACACTATTTCTAATATATATTTACCACAGATATACACTATATATACTATATATATACACACTATTTAATATGTATATACACTAATAATGAATTATCTGAAATTACAACCCAACTGAATTTATGATAGCATCAAAAAGAGTAAAATACTGGGATGCCTGGGTGGCTCAGTCAGTTAAGCATCTGCCTTCGCTCAGGTCCTGATCCCAGGCTCCCATGATCAAGTCCTACATCAGGCTCCTTGCTCAGTGGGGAGCCTGATTCTCCCTCTGCCCCTCTCCCCGTTTGTGCTTTTGCTCTCTTTCTCTCTCTCTCTCTCTGACAAGTAAATAAATAAAATCGTAGAAAAAAAAAAAGTAAAATACTTAGGAATAAAAACTGAGGAAGAGAAGGACTTGTACACCAAAAGCTATTAAACGCTGATAAAAGAAACCAAAGAAAACACAAACAGAAATATATTCTGTGTTCATTAATTGGATGACTTAATATTATTAAAATGCCCCTAGCACCCCAAGTAGCCTATAGATTTAATGCAATCTCTATCAAAATCCAATGGCATTTTTTTTTTTTTTTTACAAAAATGGAATTCATATGGAACCAAAAAAACTTGAACAGCTAAAACAATTTTGAAAAAGAAACACTAAACTTAAGGCATCACGCTTCCTGATTTCAAAATATATTACAAAGCTACAGTAACCAAGCCAGTATGATACAGGCATAAAAATAGAAATACAAACCAATGGAATGGAATAGAGAGCTCAGAAATAAGTCCATGCATATATAGGGAACTGATATTTGTTATGGGTACCCAGAATGCACAATGGAGAAGGGATAGACAGACTCCAACAAATAATGTTGGGGAATTTGTAGATCCTCATGTAAAGGAATGATATTAAATCCTTACTTTCACCATACACAAAAATCAATTCAATATGGATTAAAGACTTAAACATAACCCTGAAACTATAAAACTCCTGGAAGAACACATGGGGGAAAAACTTTGTGACATTGGTCTTGGCAGTAACTGAATGGATATGACAGCAGGCAATAAAAACACAGGCAACAAAAGCGAAAAAAAACACAAGTGGAATTGCATAAAACTAAAAAGCTTCTGCACGGCAAAGGAAACAATTGAAATAGGGAAAAGGTGATCTACGGAATGAAAGAAAATATTTGCAAACCATATATCTGAGAAGAGGTTTGTTTCAAAATACAGAGGAACTCTGACAAATCTATAGCAAAAGCACTAATAACCTGATTAAAGAATGGGCTAAGGGGTTGAATAAACTTTTCTCAAAGTAGACATACAAATGGCCAGTAAGTACATGAAAAGGTGCTCAGCATCACTAATCATGAGGGAAATGCAAATCAAAATCAATGAGATATCCCTTCACACCAGTTAGGATAGTTGATATTTAAAAAAAAAAAAAAAAAAATCAAGTGTTGGTCAGGTTGTGCCAAAATTTGAACCCTTGTACACGCAGAGGAGGGAAGGTGAAGTGAAGACAGAGCAGAGATTGAAGTGACGTGGCTACAAACAAAGGAATGCTAAGGATGGCCAGCAGTCAGCAGAAGCTAGTACAGAGGTATGGAACAGATTCTCCCTCAACCTCAGCCATGTCAACACTTTGAGTTCAAACTTCTTGTCTCCAGAAACATAAGAAAATAAATTTCTGTTGCTTTAAGACACCAAGTTTGTGGTTATTTGTTACAGTTACAGCAGCCTCAGAAAACTAATAAATGCCCTTAGCATCTTCCTCATAAGGGGTATATTTCTTCAATAATAGTAAAATAGTCATTCACAACATTAAAAATCTCTAAAATGCTGACACTATAATGTCAATGTTAAAGGCTTAGCTGCTTTTCTACTCAACAAAAGTGACCTAATAGTGACCAAAAATGATCAGCAACAATTTGGAAGTCAAAACTGCCACATTCATCTGTTACAGGAAAAGAGAAAATTCAACTGAATCCTTCCTATAAAGTTCTTGTCTACATGGTAGCTATTGATGCTATAAATAGTGACCAAATTACACATAGGAAAATAAGTCTTCAGTGTATGTCTGCTAGTATACATATACAGAAACTTAAGCATATACGTACTTGAGAATATGTATATACACCCCAAAACATATGTGTATATATTAATAGGTACATATGTGAATATGTATATAAACATATATTTACACATATATTTATACACATATAATCAAGATGTTTAATATATTAAGATATTTAGAAACTTCAGGAATTTCTATGTCCGGGTATTATATGCAGGGTTGTTTTATTATATAAGTATCTTAATTGGGAAACATTAGCAGAAAATCCAATAACCCATTCATTTTTGTTGCATGAGATGACTTCTACTTCAGAACTCCTATAGCACTTAATTTCGTTATATTTATTTAGAAATTTATCCTAACTTTGAAACTCTTTTACTTCAATAAATCGTTATACAAATGTTTTATTTAATATCCCAAAAGTATATATAACTTTTTTTCAAATAATACAGATTCTTGGAGGCAATAGCCATATATTATTCAGAGCATATAGCACAATGTTTTACACAAATAAGGTGTAAAACAGGATTGTTTTTGTTAAAAAGGAATTTTGAGCTTTTATTTATATGACAAAGAATTTTTATATAACAATCATTATTCATGTCTTTGCTTGTGACTATTAGAACTATTACTGAATAATACATTTGCCTCTGATTTGTAACTTTGGAGGGTTATATGTCAGTTTGGAGAACTGCAAGCTCAATAATTGAGAAACAGGAGCTGCAAAATAAGTTAGCCCAAACTAATTTCTAGATATAGAGATGATTATCCATCCATCACAAAAAACCAGGCTTCTAGCTACACGTCACATCCCATCCTTCTTATGTGCTCAAGAACTCCCTTGAGCAATTCTTTCTTCACTTTCCCACATTATGAAATCTCTACTGGATCATCACACAAACACACACATTTTTAAATCATTAAACAAACACATATACAGGCAACAAGAAATATCTGCCTTTTCTATATACATTTCATTTCTATATACATTCCATCGAATAATCCTATTAGCTCAAACTGCAAAATATAATCAAAATTTGACCATTTCTTCCCATCCACACCATTACCATACTGATCTGAGCACCACTACCTCTGGACACTTGTCTCCAGTGATATTTTCTCAACATGGTAACCAAAGTAATTCTTTTAAAGTTACGTGAAATCCTATTACTCTTCTGTCATGGGTCCCCCTTTCTTCCAACTGAAAGTCAAAATATTTACAGTAGGTTCTGAGGCCCTATAGTAAGGACTGCTAACTTTTTGTGCCATGGACACCTTCTGCAGTCTAGTTAAGCCTATGTACCCTGCTTCATATTAATGTTTCTAAAGGCAACAACTTTGAAGATTAAAAAAAAAAACACCTCAATTATATTGTAATTAATATTAGATATATTAAGAAATTTATGGTACAGAAATACATATGCATTTTTAGTAATGCATTACATAAAGTTCAGCACTGGTTTTCCTTAGTGCTGGACCTGATAACTACTGCAATTTTGAAGTAATTATAACCATAAAAAATAGTTTTAGATCCTTTGAGAACTGTAGTATATGAAAGTACCTGTAATTTTTTAACAAAGTCACATAAACTGTTAACACTAGGCTATTAAGAGGCAATGTATTTCAGTTACACACGTATTGGTTTCCTATTGCTGCTATAATAAATGATGTCAAATCAAGTAGCTTAAAACAACATAAACCTATTGTCTTGTAATTCTGGAAGTGAGACATCTGAAATCATTTTCACTGTACTAAATTTAAGGTGTTGGCAGGACTTGCTTCTTCTGGAGGCCTTAGGGGAGAATCTCTTTCCTTGCCTTTTAAACATCTAGAGGCTGCCTATAGTCATTGGCTAGTGGCCCCTTCAAAGTACATCACTGCTATCTCTGCTTCTGTCCTTTCATCTTCTTTAACATTGATCCTCTGCTACCCTCTTCTGAAGACTCCTATTGTTATATCGAGCTCACCAGATAATCAGGGATAATCCCCATTTTAAGATCCCTAAAACATTTGCACAGTACCTGTTGTAATGTAAGGTAACGTATCCAGAGGTTATGGGGAATAGGATATAAATATATTGGGGGAGCATCCACCATTCAGCCTACCACAGTAAGATCAAAAAAATATTTCCCATCAAAATTCATTAATACTCTATATTTTATTCTACACGGGGATTAAGAAAATTTGCCTTATAAAGACTTTGCCCCTAGTAACTCTATGACCGCAACTTCTATCTTCTTTCCTTGATAATCCTGCCAGTGTGCACCCAAGATTTTACTATGTCCTTTTTTCCCCCATGCCATATATTACCCTCTAGTACACGGTGTGGTTCACTTACATATTATTATTACTGTGCATCCTGTGCCCTTAACACACTCCACTCCTACCTCCCACTGAAACATAATTTATGCAATGACAGGAGTATTGGTTTTCATCACCTGTTTATTTCAGATTCCTTGGCAGGATCCAAGCACTTCATGCATACTAAATTAATGCTTCCTGAATCAATCACAATTAAATATACACTTTAATGAGGGTGAGGGTACAATTTTACTTTATAAGAAAGTGCTGTACCTTTAGTTGTATTTCTAGCTTCATTTCCTCAATGAGTGTGTATAAGAGCACAGAAGCAGAAAACAGTGACACAGACTAGAAAACACCAACATTAACAACAACAAAAGTTCACTAGAAAAGGTGGTCTGCAAAATAAACTTAAGAGTGGCGCCTGGATGGCTCAGTTGGTTAAGCATCTGCCTTCGGCTCAAGTCATGATCCCAGAGTCCTGGGATGGAGTCCCACATTGGACTTGCTGTTCAGTGGGGAATCTGCTTCTTCCTCTGCCTGCTGCTCCCCTGCTTGTGTGCTCTCTCTCTCTCTCTCTCTGACAAATAAATGAATAAAATCTTAAAAAGATGAAACCCTAGAGCTAGAAAATGCATTGCTCCCTTATGCATACTGTCTCTGCTTCATAAATACGGTGTCAGTCTATTCAGGCTGCTCCAACAAAATACCATAGACAGGGTAGCTTAAGCAACAAGAATTTATTTTCTAACAGCTCTGGAGTCTGGAAGTCCAACTGATCAGCATAGTCTGTTTTTGGTGAAAGCTTCCTAGTGGACCACTGCTGCCTTGTTATGTGCTCATGTGCCCTTTCCTCGGTGTGTATACAAAGAAAAAGACTGAGCTCCCATCTCTCTTCCTCTTCTTATAAAGACAGCAACTCCATGGAATCAAGGCTCTACCCCTATGAGTTCACTGAACCCTAATTACTTCCGTAAGGGCTTTATCTTCAAATATACTTGCACCACAGGTTAAGGCTTCAACATATGAATGTAGGGGGAACCACAAACATTCAGTCTATATACATGTTTGCAGTATGCCAAACATATGCCAGTATGTCTGCAAGGAAAACGTGGGAGTGCCTCATGCTAATTCTACCACTATCTAACAAATTCAAACTTCTAAATAGAATTTGGATCCTTTTATTTTAAATATGGATGCTGCCCAGAGGAAAAGAAGAGGAGAGGATCTCAAAATTAGCAATAACTGCAAAAACCTTACCGAGAATTTCAGGTACTTTGATCAGTAATAATAGCAGCATGGCTCCTACAAGAGAAAATTATGCCTGACTAATCTACTGGCATTTCTTTGAGGGATAAATATTCTTAGATAATAAGGAAAATAGAAACTCTTTAAGCTTTTAAAATGCTTTGAACAAGTTTTCATGCCACAAGTACAAAAAATTCACAGTAACTGTAAAATTAAAGATGACTGACTTGTCTTATGAAACTTAGAGACAAGAAACAAACATAAGTACCAGGAAAGTCTGATTAAACATTTTAATGGATTATTTAAACGATGGAGTACATGATAAACAGGCAAAACAAGAACAACTGAAATTTCTCTTGGAATTCTGAGAAAAACTTCACATAAGTTTAAATATAAACAAATGCAAAATAATCAATTTAATAGAAAAGTATGTATATTTTCTTTATTTTTTTTTTTAAAGATTTTATTTATTTATTTGTCAGAGAGAGAGAGAGAGCACAAGCAGGCAGAGGCAGAGGGAGAAGCAGGCTCTCCGCGGAGCAAGGAGCCAGATGTGGGACTCGATCCCAGGAGCCCGGGATCATGACCTGAGCCGAAGGCAGCTGCTTAACCAACTGAGCCACCTAGGCGTCCCTGTATATTTTCTTTATATAAACTTTGAGTCAAAGGTTAAAACCCAACATTTGTCTTATGCATTAGGTGAACAGTTGCCCAAACCCAGTAAAATCATGAAGTTAGTTTTGAGTACTTTCTTCTCTATAGCCTTATTAAATTGGGGCAAAGTGGGATGCTAAGTAAATGAAAAAGATAATTTACATAAAAACCTCCTGTGGATAGATGTGTTGAATGACCTAGTGTATGAAATTTGGATATGGAAAATACATGCATATATAAAAGTGTCAATTGGTTCATTTTACGCTATTTCACTTTGGGAAAAGGAGTGCGTTAAGATTGCTTTTGTTCCAAGTGAAAGAAACATCAAATCAGCTTATGCAACAATTTAAAAGGGAACTTAACTCATGGGAGTAGGAATCCAGGGCATTCCTTTCTTTGTCTAGTAGAGACAGTGAGATTCCCCGTGGCAGGAAATATACTTCCATCAACCTCCAGACCTCTATATCTCTGGTTTTCGAACCTACTAGAAACAGCCTATCCTTAGAGCTCTTGGAAAAAGACTCCATGGCAAGTCAGGATAAATGTGTGTTTGATCATGAGGCCAACCATGAACGAATCACCTATTTGAACCAATGATCTAGAGTACCCGGCTCACCCAGACCAACTAGAGTTGGGCCTGTTAGCTAAATACGCTGGGGCTGCCTCTGCTCACCAGTGTACCCACAGTAGTTACAGCCGGTTACTGCAGTCAGCTGGGCTGGGGGTCAGCCCCAATCACTAATACACCCACAATAGTTACAGTCCATTCATAATATGAAGGCTCATGCAGTCCACAGAGGGGATACCACTGGAGCACCTGGTACTGATGGCCAGTGGGGACTGAATACTGGGTCCCATGTGATGCCTTCTAAGTAAGGCCACCATTTTCAAGACAAGGAAATGTAGGTGACTTACCTAATACAGAGAAACACACACAGGGTCACACAAAAAGAGAGGACAGAGGATTATGTCACCCCAAAAGATGAAACCTCAGGTTAAAAAAGAAGAAAAGGCTAAATGAAACATATATAATCAATCTACATAAGAGTTCAAAGTAATGGTCATGAAGATGTTTTCCTAACTTGATAGAAGAGTAGATGAAGTCAGAACTTCAAAAAAGAGAAAGAAAATAGAAAGATAGAAAAAAAAATCAGAGCTGAAGAATACAATAACTGAAATGGATAAGATATACTAGAGGAACCAACAACAGATCAGACAATGCAGAAAAATGGATCAATGATCCAGAAAAGTAGAATGTACCCAACCTAAACAGCAAAAAGAATCAAGAATTTCAAAAAACTGAAGATGGGCTAAGCGATGTCTGGGACAACATCAAGTGTACTAACATTTACATTCCAGAAATACCAGAAGAAGAGAGAGATAGGAGTGGAGAACATAACTGAAGAAATAATGGCTGAAAACTTTCCTAACGTGGGCAAAGAAAGAGATAACCAGGTCCAGGAAGCACAGAGAGCCCTACACAAGATGTACCAAAGGAGGTCTACATTCAGACATAATAAGTAAAATTTCAAAAATTAAATATAAAGAAAACCTTAAAAGTGGCAAGAGAAAAGCAAACAGTTACATACAAAGAAAACCCCATGAGACTATCAGGTGATTTTTTGCCAAAATATTGCAAGTCAGAGTGCATGCTACATTCAAAATGCTGAAAGGAAAGAATCTACAACCTAATATACTCCACCTGACAAGGTAATCATTCAGAATTGAAAGAGTCCCAGACAAACAAAATTTAAAGGAGTTCATCCCCATTTCTTATAGGAAATGTTAAAGTGACTTCTTTAAGCAGAAAATAAAAGGCCCTATGTAGAAATGAAAATATCATCATGAGGGGAAAAAATTTCTCTCTAATGTACAGGTAAGATAGTATATCAACCACTAATAAAGCTAGTATGAGGCTTAAAAAAACAAAAGTAGTAAAATCAGTTATATCTGCAAAAATTAGTTACGGGATATAAAAAAAATGTAAAATATGAGGTCATATACATAAAATGGGGAAGGGGAATAAATGCACTGCTTTTAGAATGTGTTTGAACTTAATACATAGACTGCTATATACGTAAGATACATGATCCTCACTGTAACCAAAAAATAAAAACATAATAGATACACAAAACATAAAGGAAAAGCTATCCAAGCAGAGCACTCACCAAAGACATCAAATGATAAGAGAGCAAAAGAAGCAGCAGCAGAGGAAAACTACAAAAGCAATTAATAAAATGGCAATTAGTATAAACCTATTAACAAATACTTTATGTGTAAATGGACTAAATGATCCAATCAAAAGATTTATAGTGATTGAATGAATGAAAAAACAAGACCCATCTATATGCTGTCTACGAGAGACTCACTTCAGACCTGAAGTTATACAAACTAAAATTGAAGGGATGAAAAAAGATATCCCATGCAAAAGATATCCAAGCAATACTTTCGTCAAACAAAATAGACTTTAGTGCAACAACAGGCAAAGAAGGGTATTGCATAATGTTAAAGGGATCAATCCAAAAGAGGTTCTAAAAACTGTTAGTATCTATGCACCCAACATAAGAGCACCTAAATATAGAACATATATTAGCAGACATAAAGCGAGAAACTGACAGTAACATAGTAACAGTAGGGGACTTGAACACCACACTTAAACGAATGCATAGATCATCCAGACAGAAAATTAATAAGGAAAGAGTGGCTTTGAGTGACACATTACATCAGATGGACTTAACAGATATATACAGAACAGTCCATCTAAAAACAACAAAATATACATTCTTTTCAAGTGAACATGGAACATTCTTCAGGTTAGATCACATGTTAAGCCACAAAACAGGTTCAGTAATTTAATAAGAATGAAATCATTCCAGGCATCTTTTCTGACCACGACAGTATCAAACTAAAATTTACTCTCGAAAAAAAGAAAAAAAAGAAACGAAAAAACCTGTCAAAACCACAAGTATGTAGGGCTGAACAACATATTACCAAACAACCAGTAAATCAATGAAGAAACTGAAGAAATTTAAAAAAATACCTTGAGAAATGAAATGGAAAACAATGGTTCAAAATCTTTGAGAAGTAGCAAAAGCAGATCAAACATGGAAGATGATAGCAACACAGGCCTATTTCAAGAAACAAGAACAGTGTCAATCTAACAGCTAAAGGAGTTAGACAATAAAAGAGAAAAATAAAGCCCCAAGTTAGTAGGTGGAAGGAAATATGAAAAATCAATCATTTGGTTAAGGCTCCGACTTGATTTTGGCTCAGGTCATGATCTCAGAGTGGTGAGATGGAGGCCTGCATCAGGCTCCATGCTCAACGGGGAGTCTGCTTGGGATTCTTTTTCTCCCTCTCCTCCTCTACCCAATACTCTCCTTCTCTCTCAAATAAATGAATTAATCTCAAAAAAAAAAAAAAAAAGGAAATAGAGATTAAAGCTAAATGGATAAAGAAGATGTGGTATATATATATACAGTAGAATATTACTCAGTCATCAAAAAGAATGAAATCTTGCCATTTACCACAATGTAGATGAAACTAGAGAGTATTATGCTAAGGGAAATAGCCAGAAAAAGACAAATACCATATGATTTTACTCATGTGGAATTCAAGAAACAAAACAGATGAACATAGGAGAAGAGAAAGAAAAATAAAATAAGATTAAGACAGGGATTAAAAAAAAAAAAAAAGATTAAGGCAAGGGTGCCTGGGTGGCTCAGTAGGCTAAGTGTCTGTGTTGGCTCAGGTCCTGATCCCAGAGTCCCTGGATCAAGTCCAGCATCAGGCTCCTTGCTCAGCAGGGAGCCTGCTTCTCCCACTGCCTGCTGCTCCCTGTGCTTGTGCACTATCTCTTCTTCTCTCTTTCAAATAAATAAAAAGTAAAAATAAATAAGAAAATTAAAAATAAGATTAAGACAGAAAGGGAAGCAAACTGTAAGAGACTCTTAAGTATATGGAATAAACTGAGGGTTGTTGAATGGGAGGTGGGTTGGGGATGCGGTAATTGGGTAATTAAGGAGGACACTTCATGTAATGTGGACTGGGTATTGTACACAACTGAAAAATCACGAAATTCTACCCCTGACACTAAAACCACATGATATGTGAACTTGATTTTAAATAAAATCTTGAAATAAAAAAAAAACTAAAAAAAAAAAAAAAAAGCAACAGAAAAGATCAATGAAACTAAAAAGTGGTTATTTGAAAAGATAAACAAAACTGAAAAACCTTTAGTCAGACTCATCAAGAAAAAAGAGGATGCAAATAAAATCATAAATGAAAGAGAGGTTACAACTGATACTGCAGAAACAGCACTTACAAGATTGTAAGGATTATAAGAAACTACTACCAAAAAATATACATCAACAAACTGGACAACTGAGAAGAAACAAATTCCTAGAAACATACAATCTTCCATGACTAAATCAGGAAGAAATAGAAAATCTAACAGACCAATAACTATTAACAAAATTAAATCAGTAATCAAAAACTTCCAACAAACAAAACTCTAGGACCAGATGGCTTCACAGGTCAATTCTACCCAGCACTTGAGGGAGAGTTAATACCCATAATTCTCAAATTATTACCAAAAAGAGAAAGGGAAAAGGAAAAGGAGAAGGAGAAGGAGATGGGGAAGGGAAAGGGAAAAGAAAAGAGGAGGAGGAAGGGAGGCTTCCAAATTAATTCAACAATGTCAGCATTACCTTGATACCAATACCAAATAAAGACACTATAAAAAAAGAAAATATAGTCAATATCCCTGAAAATAAGATGCAAGAATCCTAATCAAAATATTAGCAAGCTGAATACAATACATAAAAAGATTATTCACCAGATCAGCATTGCAGCACTACTTACATTAGCCGAGATATGGAAGTACCCCGTCTCTATCAGTAGATGAAAGGGTAAATAAGTTGTTTTATACACACACACACACACACACACACTGAAATATTACTCAGTCATACAAAAAAACGAAATCTTGCCTTTTACAACAACATGGGTGAAACTAGAGAGTATTATGCTAAGTGAAATATGAGACACAAAGACAAATACCGTGTGATTTCACTTGTATGTGGAAATCTTATTAACAAATGAACAAATGAAACAAAACAGAAACATCCTCGTAAATACAGAAACGAACTGGTGGTTGCTGGGGGCGGGGGGCAGGAAGGGCAAAGTAAGTCATGGGTAGTAAGAGGGACAAACTTCTAGCTATAAAATAACTAAGTCACAGGGATGAAAAGTAGAGCATAGAAAATATAGTCAATTATAATAATCTTGTACAGTAACAGTAACTACATTTACTGTGGTAACCATTTCATAATCTATATAATTGTCAAATCACTACGTTGCACACTTGAAGCTAATAAATTATTGTATGTGAACTACAGTTCAATTAAAAAATTTTAAAAATAATTTTGAGATAAAATTAGAAATTAAAATATGACAATCTAGTTTTGTAATTTAACTTCATTTTATAAAGGAAATTTATTGGGGTGCCTGGGTGGCTCAGTCGTTAAGCATCTACCTTCAGCTCATGTCATGATCCCAGGGTCCTGGGATTGAGCCCCCCATCGGCCTCCCTGCTCAGCAGGAAGTCTGCTTCTCCCTCTCTCACTGTCTCTCTGTCAAATAAATAAAATCTTTAAAGTAAATTTATTATTGGCTACTCACTAAGGACCAAATAGTCTTTGAAGTATTTTATGTGTGTCTAAATTAATTTCTACAACAATGTTTTTAAAACTGGCTGGCTGTGTTTATCCTCATTTTATAAGAAATTGAATTAGAGGGTAAAATAAACTGCCCAAATTTGAATAGCATTAAGTGGTGGACCTGGGTTTGAATCCCAAGACCTTGGAACCAGGACCCACACTTTAATTTTTTTCAATGTATTATATTACACTGGTTTTAAGATTATATTTTCTGTTAAATTTTGAAATATTTAATATATTTTAATATTCATTTATTTTATCATTTAATTACATCTTTCCTTTTTTAAATTGCTGTATATCACATATTGAACTTTCTCAAGTAATATTATCTTGTAATTTATATTCAGTAAAAATAGTGTATTCCTTAAACAGGCATTTATTTCTCTCCCTTATAAAATATAAGATGCAATGAGAAGTCCAGGGCTTGCGACAAGTTTCATACTTATTCAGAGACCTACACTCCTTCCCCTTCTCTGCTGTGTCATGTTAGAGCATGGAGATCAACTCAGTGTGGAAAATAACTCCCAGAGTAGCAGATCTAAACATCAGGTGGGACAGAGAGTGCAAGGGCAAAAGGGCATAGAACTAGCAGAATAATTTTTTACATAATTCTATTATCTGCTTGGTCACAGAATAGCCTGGGAAATATTAGTTTTTTATGTAAGTATGTTGCCACCCAAAATACAATAGAGCCTCTTTAAGTAGGGAAAACAGGTATTCAGTAGAAAATCATTTGCTGAGATACAGTCAATAAATACATCTGGCTCAACAACAGGGTCAATCAATAATTTTCCTGCTCTTCGACTAGAGAATATTCATTGTTAGGAATGTGATTGATTTTCAAGTAATTGTGAAAATAATTTTGAATATCAGTCATACTAACTTAATTTTGTTAAATTATAATATACAACCTATCTGTTAATACTTCAGGGCATTATTGAATAAATACCAAGTGATAGAGTAAAACGTCTCTGAAGCGCTAGATTCTTTTAAATGTAATTTTACATATTTCGAAAACTTTTTTTTTTTTCTTTTCTCACTTATGATTGATCCTTAAGGAAGAAAAACAGACTTGCCATTTCAACTACGGCACTATTAATACTTCATAACAGTTTAATCATTAATTATACCCGACATCTCCTTGAAATACATAAAACAATTCTAGTTTTACAAATGGGACTGCTGGAGTTAAGGAAGGTCCCATTCTTCGTTGGAAAATTCACTCCATTATTATTAATCCTGAAAATGTTCTTGTTAGTAGATGAACTGCATAAGAGACTTTCTAATTACCCTAAGTTCCATTAAAGTATTTTAATGCTTCATTAAAGCTGATGGATGGTACACACCTTTGATTATTCAGGTGCTGATTAGTTGTAAAAAAAACACTCACACCACCAAAATGTCAGCTAAATAGAATTCACATCTTATGATATGTTAAGGCTGAGCCTGCGTAGAAGAGATAAAGTCGGTCTTAGGGGCTCTCTTGGGCATTATTTAAGAACTATTTTTATCACCATATTTTGTTTTAGATTTCCATTAATGTCTGGAAATTTAAACTAGAGAAACTATAAAAAGGCAGTTCTTTAAATTTGTAAAATATGTGAATTAAAAAAGATGAAGAACAATGGAACGAAGAATTACAGGGTTTTTTTTGTTTTTTGTTTTTGTTTTTACTTGTTATAAGCATTTTAAAATACACAATTGGCAGAGCTCCTGGGTGGCTCAGTCCATTGAGTATCTCTTTTTTTTCTGCTCAAGTCATGATCTCAGGGTCCTGAGATGGTGCCCCCAGTCAGGCTCTGTGCTCAGCTGGGAGTCTGCTGGAGATTCTCTCTTTCCCTCTCCCTTTGCCCCTCCCCCTGCTCATGTGTGCACGCTCTCTAAAATAAATAAATAAAATCTTTAAAAATAAATAAAGTAAAACACACAATTGGCATGTCTCCACAAAAGTATCTATCTTACTATTGGAAGGAAATAACTTATGTTAATTGGCAGCATGACCAAAATAAAATAAGAGGTAAGAAAAAAAATGATTATGAAACTTAGTTTATAATAACAGAACCTTTTCATGAATATTTTACACAGTCTGATAATTTAGAATTCCATGGCAACTACCAATCAACGAATGATATACAATTATGGATCAGCTTTTGAAATATCTCCAGCTTCAATGTGCAGTGGGCTTCCCTACTGTTTTTCTCTCCTTGAAATACATGCGTGGCACCTTTGCCTTTGTTAGACCTTATCTGTTGGACAATTCAAATATTGATTGCTTTACCAAATGGTATTACATAGATTTAAATGTTAAAATTATCAGCGATATTTACTTTAAATGGATTCATGTATTAAGAAAAGGGTATATTCACATCACTTTGGGGAGCATATGTGTCAGAATGGCTCAAACATGCCTCACAGTCATCAAGGATTCTGTTTTTTCCTTTTGATCTCATGAAGAGCTTAAGGTCTCTGCAGTGCTCATGAAGTTTGCTCCATTGAAGGAGGCCATGAAAATGCTCATTTATAGCAGCTTACTATATGTTAGTGTACTGGGACCGAAGTTCTTTATGATACCATTTTCAAGAACAGTTGTAACTCAAACAATTCTTTCATTGCTTTGGAACCCACAGAAGAATGGATGTCTCTAAGCTACATGTTTCTAAGATAGCCTGGAATTTAATTAATGCCCTTACATTATTCTATATGCATAATATATTACAAAGCCATTAAGAAGTAATTTGAGAGAACAGTTTCTGTCAGTAAGGATTAGTAGTTAAAAGTATGGATTCTGGATCCAGGCTGCCTGGGTTTGAAACCCAGCTCCACTGCTTATTAGTTGTACAAAATTTCTCTCCACTCCCCCAGCTTTACTGAGGTAAATTTGAAAAAAATGTAAGACATTTCAAGTGTACAATGTGATGATTTGATATACGTCTATATTATGAAAGGATTCCCCCATTGTGTTAACACATCCACCACCTTGCTTATTTGCTCGAGGTTTTTTTTTTCTTTTCCTTTTTTGGTACAAATATTTAAGTTCTACTCTTTTAGCAAATTTCAGTTATATAGTACTAGATTCTTTCAGTGATACCGTAATTCATCTAAAAAATGTGTATATGTAAAATTATATACATGTGCATATATATCTACATATAGGACATATGTATATTGTTATATATCAATGCCATATGTACGTTATATATAATATTGAATATGGATACCCTATGTTTTCAGAGTCAGGCCATAACTAACAAAATTTCCTTTTTTTTTTTTTTTAAAGATTTTATTTATTTTATTGGAGAGAGAGAGTGAGAGATGAAGGGAGAGAGAACACAAGCAGGGGATGGCAGGCAGAGGGAAAGGGAGACAGTCTCAAGCAGAGTCCACACTGAGGGCAGAGCCAGACATAGGGCTCCACCTCATGACCCTGAAATCATGACCGGAGCTAAAATCAAGAGTTGGACTGAGCCACCCAGGTATCTCCCAAATGTTCTTTTAGATAAAGAATTCTAGAGAACAATAAGATGAGGGAATGGAAGAAGATGGAAAGATACCAGCTGTGTGCAGAATGAATCATCTCTGTGAGCCATAAAGATTCATTTTGTTCTATCTGAGAATACTTAGTGACTGGACTGTGAGAGAGTGAGTGAGTGAGTGCATCAACACACATATGCACATGCCAAGCAATAGCAGGAGTAAATTTTGCTTTCGGACTAATTCAGGCAAAAGCTGGTTGGGGCTTTTGAGAACACACGTGTCAGGAGCAAACAGGAGGTTGAAAACATTCCCTTAGGAATTTGCAGATACTGAAGAGAATGCATTGGATATCTTCAGATCATGGAGTTAAACTTTCACGTCAGCTTTACCTGGACTTTTGACATGAGTGTTTTCACAATTTCTTGGCTACACTCTCTAAGCTAAACCCAAAGCTTGACCAAAGTACAAGAAACAAATTTTTCCCACTCTACATCATTAGTTGGTATGGATGTTACTGCTGTTATTCTTATAAATCATTGTAGAATATAAGTAGTAATATTAACTCTCATATTGTTATTTTAGCTTATAATTAGAGCTTTATATATATTTTCCTTTAAGTCACTTGATAATCCTACAAGGAATTTTAACCTCATTGCTTTAATTTTAAAAGGATGATATAGAGGTTTTTCATTATCAAACTACCTGCTTAGATTAAGAAAGTAAATAGTAGTGAAATTGTAACCACTGTTCTCTTTTTACTCTAATTCTTTGTTTCATTTTTCTGTACTAAGAAAAGGTGTGATTTGAAGGATTTTTTTATTCTAAAGAAATATAGTGGTGTAAATATACAATTTATATTTTCACTCAGTCAAAAAAATGACTCTCTTGATGGCAGACATTTAAGTCACTGACAACCAAGTTGATGTTTTTGCTTTATTATATTTCATGGTCAATTGTTATTAAAATTGTTTCCTAAAATAGGGTTTCCAATATAATTCCATTTTTGTCTCATGCAAGAAAAATTCCATTTCAAAATCTGACACAAACATATTTCTCTTCTCAAAAGACCAGAAAATTAAACCCCAGAACCTCATACTAAATATGCTGCAATGTTTTTGAAATTTGTAAGTGGTTTTGGAAAGTGAAATTTCTAAGTTTAATGTTTTTTGTCCTCATTTTTCTAGACTTTTAGAGTAAATATTCCTTCAGGGTTTTTTTTTTTTTTAATGAATTCATAAATGCTACTTCTTTGTTTGTCCTTCCCTAAAATTAAGATGTTTTAGTCAGAAGATTTGTACTTTGGCAAATAGTACCTTTAACTTACATATCATCAATGGTAAGACATATTAAGACAGTTTTGATAGTTGTCGATTTTAAGATTTCTAGTTTTCTATTTACTTATTTTTTAAAGCCTTACTTCTTTATCTCTACAGCCAATGGAGGGCCCGAACTCACAACTCTCAGATCAAGAGTCGCATACTCTTCTCACTGAATCAGCCAGGAGCCCCAAGATTTCTATTTTTAAATAATTATAGGTAGAAAGAAATGTTGTAAAAATTGTATAGTGTTCATGTAATATAGATTCATCTTCAAATTTTAATAACTTACATAGCCATAGAATAATCAAAATCTTGGGGCACCTGGGTGGCTCAGTCACTTAAGCATCTGTGTTTGGCTTGGGTCATGATCCCAGGGTCCTGAAATGGAGCCCCACATCCGGGCTCTCTGCTCAGGAGGGAGCCTGCTTCTCCCTCTCCCTCTGCCTGCTGCTTCTCCTGCTTGTGCTCTCTCTCTCTCTCTCTCTGTCAAATAAATAAAATCCTTTAAAAAAAAAAAAAGAATAATCGAAATCTAGAAACTTGCTTGTCTTGGTGCTACAGTAATACACAGTTAATCTAAACTTTCGGTGTACAATGAATCTTGGGGTTTCATCACATATAATACCAGAGAAATAATAAAGTTTAAATCCGTTTGTTTACATGGTTGTGTTTTTCTTTTGATCTTTGATTTATGACTAATTTATTTAGAGCACAGCCCCTGATAGGACACAGAATAAGGAAAATAAAAATTTCTATTTTGGGGTAAAATTAAATATATATTCCCATACTATATATTTTTTCATTTAACATCCTGTTAAAATATTTAACATTGCCTGAACAAGGAGACAATTTAGGTGTTCTGCTCTTTTGATCACCTGACCCTCTTGGATTAGATAACTCTACAGAATTTCTCCAGATAAATCCCAAAATTGAGTGAGAACTATTGTCTTTGAAGCAAGGAAAAGGTTGTTATTTGGTATAGATTGTTTTCTTTCACTGTGTGAAGTTTATCAGTGAGCCACTGAATATATATACTCTGGATATCCCTGCCCGGTAATACATATTTGCAAACACATAATGGACAAGTATCTTGCATAATTATAATACAAAGTAGACCTATTACAGTTTTATTTTTAATTTGATGAATAAATTGCCTGAATATTGTGAAGTAACTATTGAGAATAATCATCCATTTGAACAATTTTGCACTGTACCAGATGCCTTCCATTTGCTCTTCTAGATTTCCCTCCGATTACAGTACCTGCTTTGTGACTATATGGACAATGTCACTAGGGTCTGTTGCTCTATGGCTTCTAGGAGGTAAGGGTAGCCAATGGGAAGCACAGGAAAAAGATGAGAGTTAGATAGGAAAGTAAATTCAAAGTAATCCCTTGACTTCTGTAAAGAGTTGCTAAACCAGCTGCTTTTGTTTAAAGGGTAACTCAGCTCCTACTCTCTAGGTGCAAATAACTATTGCTGTCTCTCAGCTCCATTCAGGCTTAATATATCAAAAGTTCTCATCTTAGTAACCTTATGGTACTGTGCTGTCCATATTTTGTACTCTGTGCGTTTGTGTGTCTATGGAGATAAAGAGTGAAAGAGAGAAAGAAATACAAGAAGGAATAGAAATAGAGACAAAGGTGCATGGAAAGTTTTCATGTATCAAAGCTCTAAGTTTCATGACCTTTGATAATGGAGATAAGAGCATAAACAAGACAGACCAAGAAAGGAAAAAAATCTGATCAAAACAAGTGGCCCCTGAGCTAATTTAAAATAGTAACAGGAAAAAAAAAAAAAAAAAGGCACTGGCCAGGTACAGGACCTAGGAAAAAAAAAGGGTGAATTAGATTCGATTCCTGTCTCTATTTCCTTGTTTTTGTGCTACATCTCCTCAAGATCAGATGTCACTCCTGTCACTCTCCTCTACCTCCAGGAATACAGGACTTGCTTCTTGATGCGATCTTATTCCAAAGTGCAGCCTTAGTAGATCATATTCTCATTATTTTCCTGCTTTTCCAAATCAAGTTATTTATCCCAATGTGTGTCAATATCACAACTTCTTGACTTATTTACAAATTTAAGAACATCTTTCTCTAATTTAACCTATAACTAAAATTATCTTAAATATATGCTAGTGTTTAATATGCTATCGCTAAATTCAATTCCCTCCCAATGAACATGGTTATATTTCAACTGTAATTTTCTATGGATGAGGAAAATTTCAGGCCCTGGGTGTGAATTAAGTGGAATGATTGAGGAGGTAGAGTGGTGTATTCAAAAGGGAAATGACCTAGGATTACAGCATTCTATGTATGTAATCTAAATTCTCAAGTATTTGATAAAAGCAAATATAGTTTAGCTACCATGGCCTTGAAATCCATGTGGGCAAAATGAGGTGGCCTTTGAAAATTAACTACAAACATGTAGTTAATTTCTATGCTGATTAGAATGTTCTGTCATCCTTGAAATCATATTTCTGTTCCCTTAATATCTATGTCTAGCCTTGAGGATCTCTGCCCTCAGATAATTTTGCATCATAAAGGAGTAATTCTCCTTCTGCAAAAAAACGTTCATGCTCTTTTGCTAGTTAATCTAAAAGTGAAAATCTTGGAAGAGCATCCTCAGGTCAGTGGGAATTGTTGAGTAAAGGATGACAAAATAAGATCTGGGAGAAGGGGAGGGACTATTGGTTAAGATTACAAAAGCCTAATTCAATTTTGGATCATGCTTTATCAGTTCTACCCTGTAAATTATTTTTACTCTGAGAACTTCTGTACATATTAGTCAAGCTGCTCTGAAAAAAATTGCTGTAAGGGCCAACAATTTACGAAACTTAAAGAAAAAAAAATAGGAAAAATACCAGTGAGGTTCACTAGCGAAATTCGAAGTTATCCCATATCTAGAACATAAAGACATCCATAGAACATGATATTATGGTGACTATTGATAACAGCCCCATTATGATCTACGATGATAGATCTGCAAGTTATGTAAGTAAGGAACAGATATAGAATCAGGTTGAAAAATACATTTAGGTGTAAAACGTTCAAAGGAAAAATCAAACAATACTGAATTATCAGGATATGAATTCTAGACAGTTCAGGAACAATTAAAATAATTGTACACAGTAAGCACTTAATAAACATTAGTTGAATGTGTTGAGGAATATCATGAGGACCTATAATATTCATGATGATCCTTGTAGTCCCATTATGGAAAAACCAAGGGTAGTGTATTGAGAAAACCTATTTTCATATCTGGCTAGACTCTTTATCATTTGAGATTAGCAGTGCCAATGGCTAGTCTATCTTTTGCATAAAGAGGGGAACATTCCATCATCTATTATTCCAAGAAAATGACTGAGGGGTCCTTTTCTTCTCTGTTGTTTATTTTGCCTATTAGAGGATATGGGGTATGTGGCTCCAAGGGAGCTCAGCTTGTTCCCAAAAACCTGTCCTGTTTCGTGTGCCTCTTACCTGAATTTCTCACTTCTTTATTCAAAGAGAGGAGTCAAAAAGTGCTGGTAGAAAACAAAGTGTCCTTATTGTATGTCTATCACATGCTCTGCACTAAAAGAGCTATCTAAATACCTATCTGTATATCTAAAATACACATTCTCCTTTCTCTCTCACACACACAGGCATGTGTGCGTGCACACACATATGTTTTACTTTTCACCACAAATCAGTGCAGGATTCAAAAGTATGCTAATTTATCTAAAGTTACGTAACGGTAAATACAAAGCTGAGATTTGAATTCAGGTTCTTCCATAGCATATTAGTAACAGGGAAGTTAGGATATAAATCACATGTTCTTAATCTACCATATTACTATTTTCAATTTAATAAGCTACTCTTTTTAGTATGTCAGGCAGTGTCTGTAACTTTTATATTATTACTTTTGTTAATCCCTGTCATACTATATTTGTGCAATTACATTCCTCATTAAAATTAAAAAACAAGATTCACGTGTTGGTGTCTGCCTATCAGAAGAAAAGAGGAGGATAGGTAAGGAACCACCTCAGTGTAGAAATGTGAGCCCAGTGGTCTAAGTGGCAGGACACCCCATGTTTCTGTAGATGGTTGTTATAGCTTAAAAACACACACATGTTCCTAGTAATAAAAACTTTATCGTACATTTACTCTTATTAGAAAATTCAGTATTTCTAACTTTCAGAGATGTACTCCTTTATATAAATTAAGGTTTTGACTGGAAAAATCTGCAAAATGCTTTCCTCACCACATTGAAGATTATTTCATTTATAAAATAAATGACATGCCATCAATAAGGAAGGCTGAGCTGACAAAGACAGGCCTCACTCCCAGTACAAAAACATATGTAACTGCTTTATCGCATAATTCATCAAAATGAATTGATTTTAATTTTTTTTCTCCCATCACTGTCTTTTATCATGCTTCAATGAATCTCCTTTTCCTCTCCCTTAACTATGTTTTGCAGTTTCCATTACTTTGTGTTCATGTTCAAATATGTAAGAGGCCTAGTCAAGTTTAAAAACCAACTCTAAAAAAAATAAATAAATAAATAAATAAAATAAAAATAAAAACCAACTCTATGTTCAATTAATATTCACTTTTCATCCCTTCCATTAGCTCTGGCCAGGCTTTAGCAGGAGGGACTTGAGAGGAAAGGTAGAGTGTACTCTTTTCCTGAGATGATTCCTCCACAAAATCCTCCTCTTCTTCCTTTTCCTTCTCTTTTCTGGGCTTCCATTCCTCTGGCATGTTCATGTGGGAAAGAGGAATAGATCTGAGAGCAAGTACCTTTTTTGCATGTATTTGTCCACTGTCCTAGACAGGGCTGCGGTTCCTCCTTTGTGTTTTCTGTGAGACGGGGAACAAAATATTGTTGATCGAATGGAGGACACGTGTGAATACTTCAGGAGACCTGCAGGCAAAGGACCCTCTGGAAATTTCCTAGTGTCAGAAATATAATCTAGCATGACCTCTGTAGTTCTACAACTGTTTACACCATGACATCTTTACCCCATAGCCAGCCTCCTGTGTGGTCGATCTTAAGAGATTTCAAAATATGCTCTTTCCACAGGGTCCAGAAGGAGACTTTCTCATCTTTAGCATTATGAGCAAGCATAATGTGGGCTGTTCTGTGGCTTTTCCATATCTACATTCTCATTTGCAGTGATCATCATTTTTTCCAAATTCAAATAACAAGCTCAGAGGATACATTAGTCAATGGGATACATGAGCAAACATCCAATCAGGAAAAGAGATGCCAGTCTATGCAACTGCTTCAGTTCTTTTTCATAATACAAGATGCTTATTGGCTATTTTTCCTCAGTTATAGGTTCTATAGGTTCAGTCAGTTTTGGCATAATAAGGAAAATCTGATTCAATATGACATAAAACATAAAAGTGATATAAAATCACTTTTTTAACAAGATTTTATTTATTTGTCAGAGAGAGAGAGAGCATGAACAGGAGATGCAACAGGCAGAGGGAGAAGCAAGCACCCCATTGAGCAATGAGACTGATGTGGGACTTTTATCTCAGAACCCTGGGATCAGGACCTGAGCAGAAGGCAGATGCTTAACTGACTGAGCCACCCAAGCATCCCTAAAATCACTTTTTTAAAAAAATAAAAGAAACCCATTAATGCTAGAAATCAAAAGGGAAGAAAAAAACCCCACATATGTATACGTTAAACCTTTGTGGTCTATGGAGACATGATTAGAAACATATTCTAGGAAAGGAAATGCTACCTGGAAGGAAAGATGTAGCATTAGGCCCCTAGAAACAGGAAGCTAGAACAAAGTCCTGCTTTGCTCAAATATTAGACAACTGAGACTGATCCATACTTGAAATCATGGGAGGAGAGTTAGTCATGAGAAAGAGAAAATTAGAACCTGTATCATCCATGGATAGGAGATCTTGAATTATATTTCTACTTGGGAGTAGGTATCCAACACCAAAATAAAATAATGACCTACAACATGTCCAAACCTAGTTGATAACTTAGAATAATGTAAGCCAGAGATGCAAAAATGATTCTGAAGGAATGTTTCTAGAACCAAGACATACGAAACTCTCTACAGGAGGGAAAAACAAGAATGAAGATACTGTCCTTCAAAGATGAGCTCAAAAATAAAAAGGCCATCTGATAAGGAAATGAACTATCCTGAGGGAAAGCCAATTGTTATAAACAGGGGAGTTAGCACTTTCAGAAAATAAATGTAACAGCAAACCTAAAAGAAGTCATGAAAGTAGTATTAAAACATGACCCAAAGTATAATATAATGCTATTTGTTTGTAGATAAAATATTTGAAAAGTAACTCAATACAACTTTTAAATAATAGGAGTGTTTTCTAGGTTTAGAGAGAATACTAAATCCTTACAATGACTGTGTACCAATCTTCACATATTATAAAAATCTAGTTGTTACCCAGATACATCATAGAATGAACATTGAGAGAAAATAAAGAGAACTTTAATAGATTGACCGATGACTTCTCATTAATAAGAATAAATACCTGAAGACAAGTAATTAACATGTTTGAACAGCTGAGGGAAAATATAGCTATTGCTAGACCTCTGTTTTCACCTAGATTATTAAACAACAAGAAAATAAAGAGCATCTATATTACACTCAGCATTTCACAAAAAAAAAACTCTTTAGGGAAGAATTACAAAGAAAACAAAAAGAAAGTCACACTTGAAGAAAAATAACAAGTTAAGGAATTAGTAAATACATTAGCTAATGTATTACTCATTTGATGAAAAATTAATAATTTCCAAGAAGTTAAAAATTAGGTCAGAAACAATATACTACTACACAAAAAATACTAGATGACAATGGAGAAGACATGAGATAAAGTATTTAATGGTTCTTGTATTGTGTAGAAGGTGATAAATATATTAATTCATTTTATTATCATCAAGTACATAAATAAAACTGAATAAAAACTGAAATACAGTGTTTTTTAAAAGAAGAATGAAAAAAAAAAAAAAAAGCTGGTGTATCCAGAGGAAGGTAAGACCTGGAAGAAATACAAACCAAAATGGTACACAAAGGAAACACAAAATAAAAAGTGCATCTATATCAGAAATAATGCACGTAGTTAAGTTACCTTACTGTTAATCAACAGTCACAGACCAGATTTTTAAATATGATGCTGGTTGATACATTAGAAATTTAAGGGCCCCCAGAATGAATGATGTTTAATGAGGTTAATAAGTAGAGTACAATGGAAATGATGAGTGAGAATTAGGTGCATGGTTGAAAGTATGTAATAAGATGCTTGAATTTAAGATATCAGAGTAGAATGGTTGACAATGATTAATATTAATATTCAGATATGGCCATGAAAAGTGAAGAATCTGAGACTCAAGGAATTCTAAAGGTTAGAATATAGGGATATTTGTCTACGTGGAACTTTTAATTCATCCCAGCTAATTCCCACTATGGGGCTAGTAAGGTGGAGTTTATCTTTAGGTGATGAAGTAATCATGTAAGTAATAAGATCTAAGCAGAATGTCAATAAAGAAAAAGAAGACTGTGACACATAACATGGATCTCTAGTAGGAACAATTGAAAGCTATTGAAGCATACGGTGAACATTACCTTTGTTTTCAAAAATTTATGCTGGTTTTGATTGGGAGCAAATGCAGTGTGGTTACTGCAGGACTGTGAACACACGGAATTTGTTAACTACATTTAGGAAGTGATTGCTGCCATATAACCTTAATTAAGTTAAGTTATGGAATATGGAGTCTTTCTGTTAGGAGAGAGGTTTTGTTTATGGATTATCTCAATCATTCCATACCCTATCTGTATATCAGAAGTAATGGGTTCTATTTGACTGCAGACTAGATCATCAGCTGGTGTGTAATAAAAAAGACAATAGCAAAAAAGTAAGATCCATTGATGCTTTCCTAATGTGGAGGCAATAATAAAAGTATAGGTATGCACTAAAGTATTCTAGTTTCAGTGGATTAAAAAATGTAATTCTCCTTATGTATATATTCATATATTTTGTGTTCACTGCAGACTTCAACAATTATTTGTTAAATATTGCTGAATATTTCTGCTCCTATCACATTGGATTTATCTGAACTTTGGCATGCAGTATTCATGAGGCATATTATAAATATTTTCATTAATTCATGCATGGAAGCACAGCATAACATGTATGAGGCACACAAGTGTTTTCACTTCCAAAAATTACACCACTGATTTTGAAGACATTAGTAGATGACTTTTATTTTTCTTCCAAATCATGGGCTTCACTTTATATGCCCCTGTGTTTCATAAATGCTTATTTTAATTCAATGGCATTTACTTTTTTCAAACACATGAAAGCCTCACATGTGATCTGTCAAGGAAAAAGAAACTTGTCTATATTGATATATAATAGTTACCTTTTATATGAATTCTTTGGTGGTAGGGTTTCAATGGTGGTACATGCAGTGGAATCAATAAAGGGCAGAAAAAAGAATCCTTCAGCAAACATGACAAGGAAATGGTAAAAATGTATATCATAAAGTAGATCTTATACTTGATGTCACGAACTCCTGCCCTATGGCAGTGATTACACTATTGATACAATAAATCTTTGATTGAAGAGGTCAAAAAACTTGAGAAGAGCTCCAAAATCTATTTGCCGCTGATAGCAAAGATGATGGAAGAGTGTGAGAGATTACTCTAGGGCTGATGTATAAAACTTTGTAACAGTAAGCCAACATTCTCACATCATCTCAAATAATGTTTAAGCTTCTTTTATAATACTATCATAGACAATAAATGGTAGACAGGGATTTTGCAAATGTATTATAATGGATTTACAGAAAGCACTATGCATGGGTATACAGAAGAAAACACTCAAACAATTTCTGTTCTGTTGAATCTATTGGCTGCTATTTTTCTTCCACTGAAAAGGAAAAAAAAAAAAGGGGGGGGTTAAATAAAATTCCCATGTAGTATGAAAGAGACAATGGGAAAGAATGCAGAAATGATTAATACACTTTAGTTCTAAAAATGGTAAATTATTAAGTTATTGGCATCAGTTATTTTACTTAATTGGTACTGATATATTTTTTAATAATTACCTAATAGCTTTAAACCAAAAGAATGATTCAGATATTTTTTCCAAATAGTCCATCACTTATATTAAAACAAAATAGAAAAAAGAGCACAAAATGAAAAAGAATACAAATAATTCAATATACAGGAAAAATGGAAACACAGAGAATATTAAAAAGTGTCATTTAGGAAAATTTTTAAAATCAGCAAGTGATGGAATGGAATACATGGTTTAGAATCTGAGAAACACCAAAATAGGGTGACTTTTTTTCATCATCTCAATCATGTATCATTATGTTTAAATTTAGTATCTAATTAACACTGCTCACTTAAATATACCATTTAGTAACTTATTCACCAAAAATGTTTTTAAAAAATCTCTAAGAAGGCCAATAAAAATATTTAGAAAAATTAAAAATTATTTAGATTCAAGAACAGTCATCCCTTTCTATGTAAGAGTTGGCTGAAAATAGGAGAAAGGGAAACGGCCTAGAGGGTTGTTTCCTGAAGATTATGGAACAGGAAGATCCTGAGCTCACCTCGTCCCACACACATACCAATGCTGCAACTACATACAGTGCAACACACTCAGAGAACAACCTGAAAATTAGCAAAACAGTTCTTCCATAGCTAAAGATAGGAAGACAAAGCCACACTGAAAGCGTAGGAGGGTCGGAGATGTAGTCAGGGAACAAACTCTGTACAGCAGATACATTAGATGAGACGGACTTAACATTTATATACAGAACAATCCATCTAAACGCAGCAGAATACACATTCTTTACAAGTGCACATGGGACATTCTCCAGGATAGATCCCATGTCAGGCCACAAAACAAGTTCAGTAATTTAAGAATGAAATCCTATCATGCATCTTTTCTGATCAAAATGGCAGAAAAGTAGAAATCAATTGCAAGAAAAACAATGGAAAAATAACCCCATAAATACATGGTGGCTAAACAATGTGCTACTAAATAACCAATGCGCCAGCCAAAAAATAAAAATCAAAAATAGGAGACAAATGAAAATGAAAACAATATTTCAAACAGGTGGGACGCAGCAAAAGCAGTTCAAACAGGGAAGTTTATTGCCCTCCAGGCCTAAACTAATCAGCAAACAAGAAAAATCTAAAATAAGCAATCTAACCTTACACTTAGAGGAACTACAAAAAGAGTAACAAAACAAAGCCCAAAGTTAGGTAGAAGGAAAAGTAAAGATCAGAGGAAAAATAAATGAAACAGAGACTGAAAAAAAAAAAAAATTTGCATGAAACTAAGTTGGTTCTTTGAAAAGATAAATGAAACAAAACAAAACCTTTTGCCAGAATCAAGAAAAAAGAGGATTCAAATAAATAAAATCATAAATAAAAGAGCCAAAGTTACCAACACCAACATATACAGAATATGAGACTGCTATACCAGTAAAATTATACTACAACAAATAGGACAACTTAGAAAAAAATGGATAAATTTTGGGGAAATACAATCTTCCAAGACTGAATCAGGAAGAAATAGAAAATCCAAACAGACTGATTACTAGTAATTAAATTAAATCAATAATCAAAACCTTCCAACAGGGGCGCCTGCGTGGCTCAGGGGGTTAAGCCTCTGCCTTTGGCTCAGGTTGTGATCTCAGGGTCCTGGTTCTCTGCTCAGCGGGGAGCCTGCTTCCCCCTCTCCCTCTGCCTGCCTCTCTGCCTACTTGTGATCTCTTTCTCTCTGTCAAATAAACAAATAAAATCTTTAAAAACAAACAAACAAACAAACCTTCCAACAAATAAAACTTCAGGACCAGATAGCTTCACAGGTAAATTCTACTAAACATTTAAAGAAGAGTTAATACCTAGGATTCTCAAACTATTCCAAAAAGTTGCAGAGTAAGGAATGCTTCCAAATTTATTATATGAGGATGGCATTACCTGACACTAACGCCAAAGACAGTACCAAAAAAAAAAAAAAAAAAAGAAGAAGAAGAAAACGACAGACCAATATCCCTGATAAACAGAGATGCAAATATCCCCAACAAAGTATCAGTGAACTGAAATCAACTATTCATTAAAAGGATCATTCAGCACAAAAAAAGTGGGCTCTATTTCAGGGATTCAAGAATGGTTTCGTATCTGCAATTAAATCAATGTGATATACACATTAAGAAAATGAAGGATAAAAAATCATATGCATGTCTCAACAGATGCATAAAAAGCATTAGGCAAAATTTAGCCTTCCTTCATGATAAAAACTCTCAACAAAATGGATATAGAGGGAACATAACTTACTACAATAAAGGCCATAAATGACAAATCCACAGCTAAAGTCCTACTCAGTGCTGAAAAACAGAAAGGGTTTTTTTTTTTTCTAAAATCAGGAACAAGACAAGGATGTCTACTCTTGCCTCTTTTATTCAACGTAGTACTGAAAGTCCTAGCGATAGCACCAAAAATAAATAGAAACCAACAAATTGGTAAGCATTTAGTAAAAATGTCACTGTCTGAAGATGATATTACATACAGAAAACTCTAAAGACTCCACCAAAATATTTTTTAAATTATTTCAGTAAAGTTGCAGGATAAAAATTAATGTGTTTCTATATATTAATAACGAACTAACAGAAAGAAGTTAAAAACCAATTCCACTTACAATTGCAGTGAAAGGAATAAAATACCTGGGAATAAATTTAGCCAAGGACGTGAAAGATCTGTACTCTCAAAACTATAAGACACTGATGACAGAAAATTAATACAAATTAATGGAAAGATATCCATGCTCATGAGTTGGAGAATTAATATTGTTAAAATATCCACACAACCAGATGCAATCTATAGTTTCAATTCATTATCAAAATACTAATAGTATTTTTTAAAGAACTAGAACAAATAGTCCTAAAATTTGTGTGGAACCACAAAAGACCTTGAATAGGCAAAATAATCTTCAAAAAGAACAAAGCTGGAGGTTTCACAATCCCAGATTTCAAACTACACTACAAAGCTATAGTAATTAAAACAATATAGTACTAGAACAAAAATCTATACATAAATTAGTGGAACAGAATAGAGAACCCAAATATAAACCCATGCTTATATGGTCCATTAATCTGCTAAAAGGAGGCAAGAACACAGAAAGGGGAAAAGTTGCTGGGAAAACTGGAGAGCTACATGCAAAAGAATAAAACTGGACCCGTTCTTACACCATATATAAAATTAAACTCAAAACGTATTAAAGATCTAAATGCAAGACCTGAAACCATAAGACTCTTAGACATAAGCAATAAACCCTTGGTGGTCAGTCTTAACAAAATTTTTTGGATTTGTCATATTAGACAAGAGATTCAAAAGCAAAAATTAAAAAAAAATCGGACTAAATCAAACTAAAAACCTTCTGCACAGTGAGGGAAACCATCAACAAAATAAAAAGACTACCTCTGAATGGGAGAAGACACTTGCAAGTAATATATCTGATAAATGGTTAATATCTAAGGTATATAAAGAACTCATACAACTGAGTAACAAAAACCAAGCAACCAATTGAAAAATCTGCAGAAGACTTGGACATTTTTCCAAAGAAAACATACAGATGGCCAAGAGATTCATGAAAAGATGCTCAACATCCCTAATCATCAGGGAAATGCAAATAAAAACCATGAGGTAAGACCTCACACCTGTCAGATAGCTAGAATCAAAAAGATTAAAAAACCATCAATTGTAGGTGAGAATGTGGAGAAAAAGGGAACCCTCAAAAAGTTAAAAATTGAAATACCAGACAATCCAGTAATTCTACTAAATTTACCTGAAGAAAATGAAAACCCTAATTCAAAACGATTTATGCAGCTGTGTTAATGTATTATTTATGGGGCGCCTGGGTGGCTCAGTCGTTAAGCATCTACATTGGCTCAGGTCATGATCCCAGGGTCCTGGGATCGAGCCCCACACTGGGCTCCTGCTCTGTGGGAAGCCTGCTTCCCCCTCTCTCATGCCTGCTGCTTGTACTGTCTCTCTCTGTCAAATAAATAAATAAAATCTTAAAAAAAAGTAGCATTATTTACAATAGCCAAGATATGAAAGCAATATAAGTGTCTATCAATAGATGAATGAATAAAGAAGATGCAGTATAGATATATGATGAAATATTACTTAGCCATAAAAAAGAATGCACCTTGCCATTCGCAACAACATGGATGGACCTGGAGGATATTATGTTAAGTGAAGTAAGAGCAAGACAGATGTCCTATGTTTTCATTAGTTTGCAGAATCTTGAAAACAAAACGAACAAACAAAACAGACTCATAAATGTGGAGAACTGGTGGTTGCTAGTGGGAGAGGAGTGGCAGGATGAGCAAAACAGGTGAAGGGGATTAAAAGGTACAAACTTTCAATGAGAAAAAAAATCAGAGATACAAAGTACAGCATAAGAAATATAGTCACTAATAATGTAATAACTGTATGATGTGAGATAACTGCACTTATGGTGAGCAATTTCTAATATACATATGTATAAATGTTAAATCACTATATGCTACACACCTATTGTATGTCAACTATACTTCAAAAAAAAAAAAAAAAAAGATGAAGAAAGATATGTCCTGTGTTACTATTCTCCCATAATGGAGTGAAATGCATTGCTCTAACTTTCTTGTAAACAAATAAAAATTACATGACACGGCAGAATTGTTGTATACAGGAAATACGTCTTTTGATTATTTTTTTGTCATATGCTACATTTTGTTATATTTGCCAAAGAAAAAACATTTCATTGACCCAGACTATGTTAACAT
>CM052895.1:68843549-68880917 GCA_028534135.1 Potos flavus | reverse complement strand
TTTTTGGTTATTAGCCGACAAGCGTTTCTTGTGTAAGGTGATACTTAGCATACAAGAAATTCAGTCACTGACATTAGCTACTTACACTGCAAGGCTTTTCTGTTGATTTCCAACCACCTTCTTAAGTATTCAGCTATAAATGGCTGTGTTCTTTTTTTCCCTAGCTCCCAGTTTCAGTGACCCAGATTGACTGTGGTCATCTACCATCTGGGTCAATTTAGTTTCCATTAGCCTACAGGTGTCACACTCCCTGAGGCTTAGGACTTATGATCTTGGAACCCAAGAGTTCCTTTGTTTCAGTCCCAGACTGCCTCTGTGTTTCTGCTCACCCTATCTCTGTTTTTCATTGTGGCTACGCCTTTTCAATTATTATAAATTGTGCCTTGCTCATATTTTATCGATGTAGTTGAGGTGGAAGCAGAATTGAAGACCAGTGCTGACAGTGCCATTTTACCCTAGAATTTTGTTTTACTGTTCTCATCAGGAACAAAGCATAGATTTTTACTTTTTCGGGAAAAATCCAAAATCATCATCTCATTAGACATGATGATATAATTATTGCAAATTAGACATAAAACTATACCTAAATAAATATGCTAAGTAATTTCCCTTAGTAATGTACTATTGAATGTCCTATTTAATGGAATCCTTTCAAATGTTAAATATCATCCTTGGATTTCTTTTTATATAACTTGTGATTTTCCTTTGTGTGTTTCTGTTTAAAACAGAAACTCTGCTGATTTAGAATTATCTATTCAAATGTTAATCCATAAACAGATATATATTGATTAATTTTTGCATGCCTAGCAGTTTACAAAATGTTGTGAACAATTAATATATACACACACAAATGAATTCCTGTCCTCAAGAAACTTATGAATTGTTTACCTTAAAAAGTAAGTGTTCTGATTATTACGTAACAGGCAAGTCAGGAAGATTATAATTGTACACTTTTACAGGTATCGACATGTCCAATCTTCCCTTCCTTAAAAAGTCTATAATGGTTTTAAGACTTAGAAACATTTTAGCCTTTTATCTCCAGACAGTATGACAGCCAAGTACAGATAGGGCCATGTAATGTCGGTATCATTCTGCTAAACAAAATAACGTACTGCAGCAATCTCGCCTTTGAACCTTTGGTCTCCAGATGCCTCACCTCTTAAACCTTTTCCTCTTAAACCTGTAAAATTTAGTCCATGTTAGCAATTCTCCTACAGTATTGCCATGAAAAGAATATATCATCATTCAAACGAGTGGCTCTTTCTTTTTTTTTTTTTTTTTAAAGATTTTATTTATTTATTTATTTGTCAGAGAGAGAGAGAGAGATTGAGAGCACAAGCAGGCAGAGTGGCAGACAGAGGCAGAGGGAGAAGGAGGCTCCCTGCTGAGCAGGGAGCCCGATGTGGGACTCGATCCCACGACCATGGGATCATGACCTGAGCCGAAGGCAGCTGCCCAACCAACTGAGCCACCCAGGCGTCCCGACAAGTGGCTCTTTCAACGAACATAAATTTTATTTCAAATCTTCTCTCCTAAGGACTTGCTTTCTATACGACTATATGGGAGTATTTAATTTGTGTAATAGGAAAATAAATTACATCTCTCTTCTATTTCCTATTGAAACTTACATGGAAATACCTATAGCATGTTTTGATGTTCATTTTATCTGATGTAGGGCTATTATCAATGCAGAAAATCAGCGAAAACATGCCAAATATAATTTCTCAAGGTTTTAGTTTGCTTTCCTTTGTTATTATCTGTTCACAAAAGATATCAAGCAACAAAAGACAGTATGTTCCAGAGATAATAAAAGATAATTCAATAGATTAGTTGAACTTCCATAGGTATAGATACATCTTGCAACATTCTCTATCATGTCAGATACCACTCTCTATTTGCAAACTTTATACTTGAAATCCTATAATAGTCCTCCATTTATGTATGTTATTTTAAGTCAAGTAAAATTGAGGTCTTTTAGGGGTTAAAAAAAAAAAAGTAAAGGGAAGAAAAGGTTTAGATGAGATTGGCATCACTTTTACCTAGAATGATTTGATTACATATGCTCACTTATTCTGACAGGTTTTATCTAGAGGTACATCAGCATCATTTGACAGTATAAAATTATGAGACAATATAAAGTACAGACATACTATTTATATGCAGTACACACACATACCGATCTTGTTGGTATAACACTTTAGGAATCTGAAATCACCAAGATATTGCTCTTTTGTCCTATTTCCTTATAAACAAGAATTATAAGTGAAGTCAAATTATGTGAAATATCATTATCGATATGGTACATGCATAGTTTTAAAGTTCTTTGTTAGGCCAGTTCTACTTGAACCGCTGTCTTACAAAGCATAATACTACAATTGCTTGTTTGCAGACTAATCAATAAATGGTATGTAGGATAACCTGGACACAAATGAGGCCTCTTTGTTTGTGTGTGCTTTTATATACTTCAATTTAGTAGACAATTAACTGAAAAAATATATATATACACACACACATATATATACACATACATACATACACACATATACCGTAGATGTAAAAATATATAAATTTAAAATTGAATAAAAAGAGAAGAAAGCAGAATTGGTCAGAACTGTGTGGTCAGTTCACTTGATTATCTGCAGGGACTACAGCCAAATTAGCTAAGAAAAATTTCAGACTGGTCATAAAAATATCAAGTGATAAAAATTACTTAATTTCTCTATGCAGGATTTGATATAGCCTGGGCTGGAATAAAAGGAAATGAAAGTAGATACTATTAACTAATCAAGTTGGGACAAGGTCAGATGAATTTCACAATGTATAGTTTATGACTGTGGCTCTGCACGTTTGGAAGGTAATTCTAATTGTTCTGTGTATAGACTTGTACTAATTAAGGAAGTTCAATGACATCAATTCAATGTACTTCTAAAGTTAAAGGTCAAGTAAATTCTAAATATTATCCAATAGGTATTACAAACTTTAAAAGCAGCATAATTGTGATGGGTAGTTTTATATGTTAATATAGCTTTGCCATGTTTCCCAAATATTTGCTCAAATGTCATTATTGACGTTTCTGTAAAAGATGTTTTTTGGAAGAGATAAATATTTAAATAGGTAAAGCAGATTACCCTTTATGATATGGATGTGGGTGCCTCATACAATCAATTGAAGGTCTTAATAAAACAAAGACTGTCATTCTCTAAGCAAGGAGTTCTGCCATCAGATGGTCTTGGGGCTCGAACTCCAGTTCTTTCCTGGGTCCCCTGCTTGCCAACCTACCCTCCAGATTTTGGACTTACTAAACTCACACATTATCATGTTCCAATTCCTTAAAATCTCTGACCTCCATATGTTGACACTGACACACACACACACACACACACACACACACACACACACACACACACACACACATCCTGTTGGTTTTATTTCTCTGGAAAACCTTAATATAGATTATGGTACCAGGAACTGGGGTGCTGCTACAACAAACATCAAAATATGTGAAAGAGGTTTTGGAACTCAGTAATGGGTAGATGTTGGAACAGTTTTAGACAAAGCCCAGACTGTTTACAAAGACTGTTAATAGAAAACGTTGGTATTAAAGGTGCTTCTGGTGAAGCTTCAGATGGAAATAAGGATTATGCTGTTGGACATTGGATGAAAAGTGATCTTTGTTAAGAGGTGACAATGAACCGAATTGTGCTGGATAGTTTTGTGGAAGGGAGAATTTGTAAGAGATCCAGCTGTATATTTTGCTAAGAATTTAGAATGTGTTGTTGAACCTTCAGCTTGGTTTCTCCTTACTGCTTATAGTAAAATGTGAGAGGAGAGTTATGAGCCTAAGAAATTGTTAAACAAAAGGGAACCCAACTTCAAGATTTGGAAAACTCTCAACTGATGCGTATTGCAAAAAATAAGAAAGAATGTTTTGAAGAGAACACCAGGCTTGCGCCTGTATAATCAGTTGATAAAGAGATTATGTATAGGACTCATGATTTAATCAGTCTTCTATCAGAAACCAAAAATAGAGTTAGAGTTGTACCAGCACCAGTAGAAATCCTGCAAGTTTGACTAAAGGGGGCAGAGATGGGACAAAATGAAGGAAGACTGTTGGACTTTTCTCCTGTTTAGTTCTACCTCCTTTCTACTCCCCACCTCCTACTATGGCCCCACTGGGTTTGGAAGAGGATGTACCACTCTGGTGGCTCAGAGGACAGAGCACTGAGACAAAAAAAAAAAAAAAAAAAAAAGATCATTCTCAATCCTTAAAATCCATAGAATTCACCCCGCTAGGTTTTGGATTTGCTTGGTTCCTGTGACCCTTTTTATCTTTCCAATTTCTTCCCTTTGGAATGGAAACGTCTATCTTACGCCAGTGCTACTGGTGTATTTGGAAGCAAATAACTTGTCTGGTTTCCCAGGTTCACAGTTGGAGAGGAATGATAAGGCAGAATGAATCATACCTTCAGTCTCAACTACATTTTAATTTAGATGAGATTTGGGATTTAGAATTGATGGTGAAATGGGTTAAGACATTTGGCTTGCTGGGATGGGGATGAAAGTCATTTGCCTGTGAGAAGGACATGAATTTCAGGGGTCCATTTGAAGGACATGTTATGGGCTCAATTGTATCCCTCAAAATTTAGTTAAAGCCCTAACCCCCAGTACCTCAGAATATAACTGCTTGGGAGAGAAGGCCTTTAAAAAAGTGCTTTAGTTTAAAAATGAGGCTATTAAGGTAGGCTCTAATCCAATCGGACTGGTGTCCTAAGAAGAGGAAATTTTGACACATAAAGAGACAAGACAGCAGGAATGCACACATAAAGACCATGTGAGGGCACTACAAGGAGACAGCCATCTGCAAGCCAAGGAGGGAAACCTCATAGGAAACTAACTCTGCCAACACCTTGATCTTGGCTTTCTAGCCACCAGAACTGTAAACAAATTTCTGTTGTTTAAGCCACCCAATCTGTGCTCTTTTGTTATGCCAGCCCTAGCAAACTATGGTAATCATCCTAACATTGCCAGAATGGTCAATATAAACTTAGAAACTTCCAAGAATTTCTTGGTTTCAGGACTTGCTTGCTGGCAAAGCTCAATAAGAGATAAAGACTTCAACATAAATATAGAATTGATTGTATTAAAATTCTTCCAGCTGAAGCTTTTGAATGAGTATATACTTAAATCAGGCAGTTCTAAAGTTAGCTACACACTCTAAGAACTTGATGTAAGAAACTATCAATTTATACAGTTGACAAAAATGTAAATGAAGTCATAGCCTTGACTAAAAGCATTCATTGTAGGAGATTATAAAAGATTAATATGGAGGGATTGGCATATTTGCAGTACCTCTCTAACCTTTGAGTCAAGCACTGTTGAGGACAAAGGTGGTGTCCAAGAAACCATCACTTAAGTTCACAAAAGAAGTTATAAAGAGGAATGCATTAATCATTAACTTACACAGCACCAGATATCTGAGGTTATTCAGCTAAGCTTTTTCTTTAGTTTCCTCTTCCCTCACTCTGAGTCACCATAATTGGGCAAGCTCTATACATAATTCTTCTAGTGAATACTCAGTAAGAACTATCTTCCTGGGGAATTTGCCACAGGGATTTTACATATCTCATCAAACTTTAAAATTATTTTGGCAGCTGATGGGGAGAGTGTATAAATGAGAAATCAGATACAAAGTTGAATACTTCAAAAGATCAGGTCATTCAAATTAAAATTAAAGGAAGAAAACTGCAGATACTAAACCTCTTTTGAGGCATTAGGATAAATTCAGTTAAATAATTCTACTAATTCAGCCTTATTGTTATTTAATTTCTTTTTCCTTATATTGTCGTTCACATAGTCCATGTTTTTATCATCTCATAACTTTACTCTTTTCCTAGTCTTTACAATTTTCTGGTTATTTACCGCCATCTATTTAAGGCATCTTAATATTGTCTCTGTCAATTTCACAATTATCAATAATGTATTAGGAATTCCACATAGTAACTTGAAAGGAATTTTACTTTTTTCAAGCTCAGTTTACTCACTTGATAAAACATGGAAGGAAGAGTAGCAGGTGTGAGGTGAAACTAATACCTGTCAAATAACACTAGTACATGAAAGGAGTTTTGTGTCATCTGACTGACGGAATTTATTTTCAATGACCAAGTATTGGGGCTCAAAAACTGAAGATAAATCTGATTTCATGGATGATTAAAAGAATCACTGACTTGTTGTGGAAGGGAAAAATGAGGCTATTTTTGTAGACTACATATGAAAATAAAAATATACATGTGTGGATTTTTCTAGTAGACAGTTGAAATGGAACTCATGAGTCCTGGTGGTATAAAAGAAGAATCATTCACTTTAGGGTAATCATTGAAACACGGAATCAATAAAAAAGAGAACAGATTATCTGGCTTTATGGTTACATGTGCATTAGTCACTATCAAGAATAAAGTGGAAGCATAGCCTGTACCGACTGTGGAAACACAAAAAGGAAAAGGTCATGGAAGTTGTATAACAGGATTATTTCCAACAGCCAGAATAGGATAAACTACCAAGAACTCTATGATCAGTAGTATAAAGTACTGTGAAATTGTCTCAAAGTGGGGTTACGAGAGGATCCAGTGGATTTTAAAATTAAAATGAAAATGGCAAAGTTCAAGGAAATAGAAAATCTGTTTCCTGACAAGTGACTTGTTTAGGGAAGAATAAAGGGGAACACACGTTTTTTATTGCATGCAGACTCCTTAGTCTTAACTTGCCAAAGTAGAAAGGAAAACAAGTTCATAGAGGATGATAAAAATTCTTCATTATTTTCTGCATTTTGTAGGATATGGATTATATCCTTGGGGTCTAGAGAAGGACATCTGATTAGTTACAAAAAACAGTGTTTTATCTATAATTCTAAGGGGGTGGTATTAATATTTTCTATTATTACATTTCTCTATGATTTTCTTTATAAGCACGTACATTTTTAGAAATCCTCTTTTTGTTAATAAAGCAACATATGCTCATTTAAATTTTCTATAAAATACAAAATAAAGATGGCAAAATAATTATGGTTTTTTTATGATTCACTGAGAATGTCTACCTAAAATAATTAGCATGAATATAAATTAATGTGTACCTCTGAGTGATTTTCTAACAGGACTAATGATTTGGGTACTCAGTTTATGCAATTAATTTATGCAAATAATAAATAGATAAGGTCCTCATTAAATGACTAAACAGAAGTTAAATCATAAGTAAATGTAAACTATTAAATATCTTTATCGTTAGTGAGGGACTTTATTAGCTTTAATACATTTAAAAATAGATGAATATGAAAAAATTAAACCATGTAATGAAATGCTTGGTAATTTTGTTATTTTGAAATTAATTTATACAAATAATTCTAAAATGTACTTTAATCATTTCATCTCTTACTTTTTGGTCAATAAATATAAAATCTTTAACAATGTATGACACCGTTCGTTTTAAAACTTCCATAATTTAGATTATCAAACATCTGTTTCCTACAATATTTTTGTTACCAACTTCAGAAAGTATTAATGAATCTTCTTGGTTTTATTCACACGAAATAACCTTGGGCTGACAGCATAATACTGAAAAAAGCTTTTAAAATAATATCAATTTTCCATAATATATCATGCATGGTGTATGATAATAAGTTGCTCTACAAAACAATTTTTGATGTGATCTCTTTTCTCTCATACCTTTTTAAAGTTGATGCATCATCAAAACACTTTGTTTTCTTATGCGTTTCAAAAAAAGAAGCTAAAAAAAATCTTCTGACCTTCTCTGCAATTGGCTGAAACTTTCATGCCTTTCATTCAGGTCTCCATTAGTCAAAAGTGGTTTTAGCTAGCTGTACTCAAGCATTTCAGTCAATTACCAGCTTTTATCTTGTTGTTATCATAAAGGGCCATTTCTTTCCTAAAATGGTCAATTAAGTTCATGAAAATAAATGGTGAAGAATATACAATTTGTTAGCCGTACTGTCAGGAGTACACTGGTCTTGGGGAAAAACATTTCAGAGGATTTTTTAATGAATAGAAATAGCTTTCATCAGACTAGATATTTGTTCGCGTTTCTTTTTTCTCTGGCCACAATTCACAGTTAACAACGCAGTAATTGAGTATTTGAAAGCTCTTAAAATATCTACCGTATACTTAAAGAAGGGTCCCATGTTTTTACTTAACTACTCCATTTGTTTCCATTCGTATAAAGTGCATTTTAGAATCAATTGAAGTAGTAGGTTTTATTTGAAAAGCATCAGGAAAAAGTTTGTTTCTTTAATCTGGGAAAAATGTGCTAGAAGGACAAGCACTTGGAAAAAATTAATCAAAGAATATACCCTAAATATACAGAAATATTACAGCAATGAATGTAAAACTCGAAAATACAAGAAAAAAAGTGAAGCAGCCCCTAATTTGTATAATGATGTAATGTTAGAGATGCTCCATACAAGAATGCAAGCTTGAATGATGTTGCACCCATTTGCTGGTGCTTTAATTTCTATTTTTGTCTTAAGACAAATTATAGGTATTTACTATTTGTCACACCACTGTAGGCCCAATATAAATTCTAGTGTGAATAGATAGGCAAAACCATGTATGTTAATTCTGGTTATACAACATCTTCCGGTCTAGCTTGGGAAATGTATTCTAAAAATGTGAAATGTGACTAACATCTTTCTGGATTATGAGTAAATGCTGAAAAGTTAGTAATAAACCCATTAAGAAAAAACAAATTGTATGTCCATTTTTTTACTGTTTCAGCACTTTTCTCCACAAATATCTTAATAAAAGCCGTATCTCAAACATTTTGTCCTAGCACAAGTATCCAAAGCAACGCCAAAGAAAACTTATTGAATATAATTACTTCACCAAAATGGTCTTCTTTCCTCTCTTTGCATTTGAAAACCAGATTAGCCAGCCATTGTGGTGGTTGCTTTTGTGTGTCAACTTGGTTAGGCCACCACGCCCAGATATTAAGTCAAAGGCCAGAGTATATGTCACTGTGAACATATTCTCTGGAGGAGATTAACATTTAAACCACTAGACTCTAAATAAGGCAGATTAACATTTAAACCAGTAGACTTTAAATAAGGCAGATTAAATAGGACTCTAAATAAGGCAGACTCTAAATAAGACCATGTTATCTTCCATAACATGGATGGGCCTCATCCAATCCACTGAAGACCTTAAAGAAACCCCAACCTTCCCCAAAAGAAGGAATTCTGTGTTTGGGATCAAGGTACATGATCAACATTTTCCAGGATCTCTAGCCTGTTCATCTTCCTTGAAAATTTTGTACTTGCCAGCCCCCAAAAACATATGAGCCGATTCTACCTCTTTTATGTATTTATGTATGCATGTATCAATACATACATACATAGAATGTATATACGCACACGTCTTGTTGGTTCTGTTTCTCTGGAAAGCCCTAATACATTTTTTTGTACAAATGTGGTTGCACAACAGCCAACAGACAAAATCATTGTGTACTAGGAAGGCTTATTTACAATTCAGCAGTGGAAAAGAATCTAACTCATTTAAGTACAATCAACTCAAATATATATCAAAACATCATGGATACCCTCACATGAATAGTACACAGATATATGTGTATGCACATTACCATTTTCTGTATTCTTGAAAAGTAGACAATCACTGGGTGATATAACTTAATAAGCAGGTGTAACTAATACACATTTAGAATCAGGAACACAGTAACAGAGGTGATTATTTTCTCTAAATTAAATAACTGCTTTTTTCTATTTTTAATTTTATTTTGACTATACTGACCTGATCTTGTGAAGCATTCAATTTCATATCTCATTTCTCATTTATACATTCTTATCAACTGCCAAGTATTTCCCTGAATAAAAATGTAAACATTTGTTTTGCATTAACTTTCCTTGAATGTGGAAAATAATCATGGTCATGACCACTGATACTTTGTAGATTGTAGGCAAAACGCCGAAATTTCAACTCTTTATCTTCCAACTCAGTAATGCTGCAAATATCTTACCCCAGGAGATAGACAAGGTTTCAGAAAAGAGTGATTGATGGATTAATCAAAGACCAGTGCAATTTCATCAATGTAAATGGCTTCACAAGCATTTAATTATACTTTTCATTGCAAAATTTGCCTTCATGTCTCTTTACCAATTGGTTTTATATTCTATTACAAAATTTCCACAACTAGGATATATTTAAGGGTGAAAGAGAAAGAAACACACCATGAGGAAAAGTTGGCAAACACAGATCGTACACATGAAGAATGTATTGATTCAAACTTCACCAAAAAAGGCATTTCTTTAAGTTAAGGACACTCTTTAATTCACCTATATTCAGAATTGTAAAGTATTGCCTCAAATATTATGGACAAGAAGTATTTGTTGAAAAAATTCCATAGAAAGAATAAGTAAAATAAATAATTACTACCACAATCCAGACCTACTTTAATACATGGTCTTCAATCATCCTTCTACAATACCCCTGAATTATCCATAATCTATTAAAGAGATACCATGGCACAACATAGAAAATGCTATAGTTTAGCTATTTGGCCAGAAAGCGTGAAAGAAAGTAATGACACTTCATAAAGTTGACTAGTCATCCAAAACTCAAAGTATGAAACCACTAAATATTGGAAATAAGCCATACCTTTAATTTATTCTTGCAAGTGGATTTTTTTTTTATTATTGACTTCACTTTAGTCCTTCAATGTTATGTAATTCTAAATAAGACTAAATCCTAAAAATAAAATCATTTATAAATTTTTCCGTAAATGCTAATGGTTTTAATATCTTTTAAGAACTAATTCATGAGGGGTGTTTTTTCGTTTGTTTGTTTTTTTAATAAACAGATAAAAAAAAAAGAACTAATTTCATGGAAGCCAAACATTCATTTCTGACATTTTCAATTTGGCTGCTTTAACTCAATTTTTATAAATTTTGGTTTCCTTCTTTCATATACCCAAAGAAAGATTTGCAGACAGATTTCTGTGACCTAAAAATACTAATTTACCAGGGTGCCTGGGTGGCTTAGTTGATTAAACATCTGCCTTCAGCTCAGGTCATGATATCAGGGGTCCTGGGATCAAGCCCTCATGTCCAGCTACCTGCTCAGCAGGGTGTCTGCTTCTCCCTCTCCCTCTGACACTCCTCTGATGCCCATGCTCTTTCTCTATATATATCAAATAAATATATTAAATCTTTAAAAAATATATTAGTTGACCTTTTGTTTTATTTTTGGGTTTGATCTTATTTATTATTCTACCTTAAAAAGATTGAGGCTTTGAATTGGATGTTTGCAGTATCCATGTCAAATGATCGTGACAGTACACTGAAGATGTGATGTGTTTAAAACAAATTTAAATAAAAACTTCTCGTTTTAGGAGAAATTCCTGGTACATTTTTATATACAACTGAGTTTCACTGAATCTATATTCCTAAACAATTATAAACTAAAAGTGGGAAAGAAATAGCTTAATGTGTTTACATAACTAGGACAACTGAAATAGTATTTCCTTGTTTGTGCTCTGTTCCATGTAATGATTTATAAATAAAATATAAGGATTTTGATTTAAAAAGTGATATGCTTTTCCATGTGTGCTTACTGTGGAAAAAAAAAGTTAAATAATTGAAACTGAAAAGGAAGCTTAATAATTAAAAGGTTTTCCTATTACATATCATACCTAATATCTTTCTTTTGTCTCAGTCTCAACATCTATCTATTCTATCTATCTAATCTAATCTAGCTCATCTATGTACCTACCTATCACATCAAGTTTCTATTAGTATTTGAAGAACAAAATGAGAAGAAATAGGGAAAGGCTCATAGTCCCTAGAAAGTAACAGATTGGAGAAAAAAATTAGCCCACAATGTCATGTGATGTGTGGAGACAGAGGATTTTTGAAAAATCTCAAATTTATTAGGGGAAATATAAAATTAAGGAAGAGCCAAAAGGGCATCCAATTGTCCTCCCACCCCATCACTGCAATCTGATATTTCATTAAGGGGGGAAAAAAAATCAGATTAACAAATAAGGAAGGAGTTTAAGGAAAAGGACAATGAGATAAAAAAAAAATCCCTGTATCTATTATTTGGCAATACAAATTTATATAGTTATGAAACACAACTTAGCAAAATTGCAATATATTTATGCACTTAAAAATTATTATTTTTCTTTAAAATATACAGTGTGGCTTAAGAAAGTATCCACAATATAAGGACACTGGTCATACTGGAGTAAAACCCACCTGTATGACCTCAGTTAATGTTGATTCCCTTTTTAAAGGCCTATCTCTAATACAGTCCCACTCTAAGATAATGAGGGTTGGGACTTCAATATATGAATTCTGGGGAGTACAATTCAGTCAGTCCACAATACATACATACACGTGTGGTTTGAGAGGTTAGGCACTGACTCATTCTCACGTGTCTCAATGATTTACTTTCCCTTCAGTTCCACATCTTTCCAGTTGGAAGCCTACTTGGATCTTATAGTGTTAGGTATGTAGGTATGTAGGTATGGATGTATTTAGAAGGCTTTATTTTTAAGCAATCTCTACACCTAATGTGGGGCTCGAACTCACAACCCCAAGACCAAGATTCATATGTTCCACCAATGAGCCAGCGAGGTGCCCGTAAGTATAGTTTTTAAAAGAGCTGGAGAGATAGCTATGTGCTATGTCAAATCAGATCCAAGGTGCCTATCATTAATTTTTATGTTAACTTGAAAAATTGCTGAGAGCCTGGTGCAACTGACCCAACGCTTGAGACGTACAGGAAAATATCCCAATCAGTGACTGTGAACATTCCCAAAATTTCATTCTTATTTTGGCCAAGCGTCATTGCTATGGCTCTAGACATTCCATTGATAACCAACAACTGGAAAAAAAGAAAAAAAAAAAAAAAAAAAGACCTGCTCTCATATATGTACAGGTTCTAAAAAATTTATCTTAAATATACGAAACAAGTTTTAAAGAGAGGATTAGGAAAAGGTTTAAAAGAAATATGAATATTCAGATTTTCTATAGATAAGTTTTTAAATGATTATGCTGCCATATTATACTTTCTAAATTTTCCATAGAATAAATTATGTTTTTTTCCAGAAAATATTAACATTTTGACAGCAAATTTTATGGAAATTCTTTATCTAGTCTTTATGCCTGGGAATTTGACATCTCTCTTCCCTACAAATCCCCTTACCATTTTAAAAAATTCCTCTCTAACCTAGATGTCCATCAACAGATGAATGGATAAAGAAGATGTGGTATATATATACAATGGAATACTATGCAGCCATCAAGAGAAATGAAATCTTGCCATTTGCAACGACGTGGATGGAACTAGAGGGTATTATGCTAAGCGAAATAAGTCAATCAGAGAAAGACAATTATCATATGATCTGTCTGATATGAAGAATTCGAGAGGCAGGGTGGGGGGTCGTGGGGGGTGGGGGAGGGAAACAAAACAAGATGGGATCAGGAAGGAGACAAACCATAAGAGACTTCTAAACTCACGAAACAAACTGAGGGTGGCTAGGGGGTGGGGGCGGGTAGGGATAGGGTGGCTGGGTTATGGACATGGGGGAGGGTATGTGCTATGGTAAGTGCTGCGAAATGTGTAAGCCTAATGATTCACAGACATGTACCCTGGGGCAAATAATACATTATGTGTTAATTAAAAAAAAAATTCCTCTCTATATTGTTTTCAAGCTGACACCTGGATCTACCTATCTTTATTATTTCCCTTTCTGTGTAAATCATAATGACGAAGAGTCTGGTATTATTTGTTTTATATGGATACCTTTGTCTTCCCCAAAATGACTGTTCTCACTAACCGTCTACTATGCCTGAAATCTGTTTTAAGGATTATTTTATGAGTAAGAAACATTGAGGAAACATGGTCGGAGTCAAGAGTTAATTAACAAAGGTTTTTTGTTTTATTTTCCTTTTCTTTTCTTATAGAAATGCACATTAAAGCACACATGTTTGGGAAGATCTGTAGTTGTACAGGTTTTCTTCTGCCACTCACCCTATCCTCACTCAGTGTTAATCACTGAGAGAAATCAAGCTGGATTTACCTCCTGTATTTACTGTTATGACTAAAGCACTGATTCTTCGAAGACAGGAGGGAAAGAAAGTGAATTTACTCTATTGACAGGGCTTAAGAACTGATCTGGCCATCAGAAAAGACTACTGCTTTTCTGGGGCTAGAAAAGGGTTGCATTGCCCTCATGTTAAAATACTTTTTAACTCCGCATTGCCTATGGGATAATGTGGGAACTCTTCCATAGACATATACGTCAATATATATGGCTTCTATCTTTTCTGTGCATTTCCCATTGCTCTCCAATATACATGAAATGTTGCAGTCTTGATGTATTTCTATTTTCTATGTGTTCTAGCCTTTTTCTAATTCCATGTTTTGCACTCAGAGTTCAGAGTGAAGCAAGCATGGGTAGATATATCAGAAAAAATAGACTAAGCCGAAGACTTTAACAAGAGACCAAGAAGGTCATTATATAATGTTAACAGGCCCAATTCGGCAAGAGAAATTTATCAACAGTAGATATTTATGCATCCAATATCAGAACACTTAAATATATAAAGCTAATATTAACATATCTGAAGGAAGAAATAACTGGCAATAATAGGGGGCTTAAATAACTCAATTTCGACAATGGATAGATCACTCGGAAAATTAATAAGGAAACAATGGACTTAAATTGTGCTTTGGAGAAGTGGATCTAATAGACAAACATACAACCGTCCAGCCAAAAGCATAAGAAAACAAAACTTCTGAAGCACACATGATACATTCTCCAAGGTCATGTATCAAGCCCCAAAACAAGTCTTAGCAAATTTAACAACACTGAAATCCTATCAAGCATCTTTTCAGACCACAATGGTTCAAAACGAGAAGTCAAATCCAAGAAGAAAACTAAATTCACAAAATGCAGAGATTAAACAGCATGGTTTTATGTTCCACAAGTAACTGAAAATAAGGAATGGCATGGAGGAAGGAAACAGAAGGAAGGAACAAATGAAGGGGGGAAATTGGAGGGGAAGACGAACCACGAGAGACTTGACTTTCAGAAACAAACTAAGGGTTTTAGAGGGGAGGGGGTAGAGGATGGGATACCCCGGTGATGGGTATTAAGGAGGGCAAGGATTGCATGGAGCACTGGGTGTTATATGTAAATAACGAATCTTGGAACACTACATCAAAAACTAATGATGTATTGTATGGTGACTAACGTAATAATAATTAAAACATTTTTGAACAACTAACTGGTAAAAAAAAGAAATCAAATATCTTGAGATAAAGTAAAATGGAAACATACAAAAACATATGCAATGCAGCAGAAGTAGTTTTAAGAGTTAGAAAAAAAATCTCAAACATCCTAATTGTATCTCAAAAAACTAGAAAAAGAACAATCTAAGCTCAAAATAATAAAGGAATAAAGGAATAAAGAAAATATTAAAGATCAGACTGGAAATATGTCAAATAGAATAAGAAAGACAATAGAAAACATTAAGAAAACTAAGTTGATCTTCTGAAAATATCATTAATAGACAAACTTAGCTAGATTTACCAAGAAAAAAAAGAGGCCAAATAAATAATAAATGAAAGATGAGACATTACAACTATAACCACAGAAATACAAAGGTTCCTCAGAAAATACTATGAACAATTACATGTCTCAAAATTGGACAACTTAGAGCAACTAGATAAATTCCTAGAAATGTACGACCAAGACTGAATGGTGACAAAAGAAAAAATCTAAACGGACCAGTAAATGAAGAGAATAAATCAGTAAACAAAAACCGCCTAACAAGGCAAGGCCATGACTACATGACTTCATTAGTGAATTCTACCAGATATTCAAAGAATGAATACTAATCCTTCCAAAAAACAGAACGAAAAGGAACCTCCATGTTCATTTTATGAGGCATCATTATTCTGCTACCAAACCCAGATAAGGATACGACTATAGGAAATGAAAGCTACAGGCCAATATCCCAGGTAAGTATCAAGATGAAAATCCTTAACAAAATATTAGCACTCCAATTTCAACAGTACATCAAAAAGACCATATACCATGATCAAGTGGGATTTATTCTAGAGATGCAAGGATGGTTCAACATTTGCAAATCAATAAATGTGACACATCACATTACAAAATAGAAGATAACAATTACATAATCATCTGAGTAGATGCAGAAAAAACACCTGGCAAAACAACACAATTTTGAGATTAAAGAAAAACCTTCTTAACAAAGTGACTATAGAAGGTCTGTAGAACAATGTATTAAAGGCCATATATGACAAGCCCACAGTTAACATCATACTCTACAGTAGAAAGCCCAAAGCTTTTCTGTTAAGATCAGTAACAAGACAAGGCTGCCCACTCTTACAACTTTTAAGCAGTGTAGTACCTGAAATCGTAGCCAGATCAAGTCATCAAGAAATGAAAGGCACCCAACTCAGAAAAAAGTAAAATTATCTGTTTGAAGATGACATCATCTCTAATGTAGAATCCTCAAGATTCCACCTAAAATAAGTTAGAATAAACGAATTCAGTCAAGTTGCAAGATTAAATAAAAAACCTATATCGCTTGTATTTCAATACACCAACAATAAACTATCAAAAGAAATTGTGAAAAAAATTCCATTTATAATGGCTTTGAAATTAAAAACTTTAGAAAAATTTAACTAAGATGAGATCTGTACACTGATAGCTATAAAACACTGAAGAAATTGAAAATGACACATAAAATGTAACTATAACCTGTGTTCTGCAATTAAAAATATTGTCAAAATGTCCATTCTACCCAAAGCAATTCACATTCTTAATACAATCTCTATTACAAGTCCAATGTCATTTTTCACAGAAATAGAAAAACATCCTGAAATGTATATAGAGCACCACAAGACCGTGAAAACCAAAAACAAACTTGGCAAAGAAGAACATAGCTGCAGGCATCAGACTTCCTGATTTCAAACTTTATTACAAAGCAAGAATCTATTTATGGAAAGACAAAGTGTATTTTATTTTTTATTTTTGGTAAAAATGTATTCTTAAATGTTTAAAAAATATAAAGTAGTGGGGAAAGAAAACAAAGCAAGAGTCATTATAACAATAGGGTATTGCTATTAAACAATATATAGATCAATGGAACAGAATAGAAGGCCCCAAATATACCTATGCATATATGGTCAATTATTTTTTGACAAAGGAGTCAAGAATATACAGTGGGAAAAGAACAGCCTCTTCAGCCAATGCTGCTGGCAAAAATGCATATCCACATGCAAAGAATGAAATCAGAGTTTTATCTTGTAGTGTATATGGAAAATCAACTTACCATAGATTAAGGCCTGAATATAAGACTTGAAACCATAAAACACCTCCAAGAAAATAGAGGGTAAGCTCTGTGACAATGGTCTCTTGGCGATGATTTTTTTGATGTAACACAAAGCAAAGTTAACCAAAACAAAAAAACAGGTTAAGCACATCAACCTCAAATGCTTCCATATACGAAGCAGTGACAAAATTAAAGGCAACCTATGGAATATGAGAACATACTTGCAAACCAGTAAGGGATTAATTAAATACAGTAAGAGAGTAATATCGAAAATATATAAAGAACTCTCTCAGTATTAAAAAACCCAAATAACTCAAATTAAAAAATGGGCAAAGGACCTAAATAGACACATTTCCAAAGAAGGCATACAGATGGCTAACAAGTACCTGAAATGGTGCTTAACAAGCTTAATCATCAGAGAAATGCAAATCAAAACCACAAGGAGATATCACCTCACACCTGTTAGGATCTTTATTATCAAACCAACTGGGCATAAACAAATGCTGGTGACGACGTGGAGAAAAGGGAACCACTGTACACTACCGGTGGGAATGTGGATTTTTACAGCCGTTATGGAAAACAGTACAGAGTTTCCTAAAGAAATTAAAAATAGAATTAACATATGATCCAGCAAGCCCAGCCTGGGTATATATTCACAGGAAACAAACTCAGTCTGTCTCTAAGAGATATCGGTATTCCCATGTTCACTGCAGCCTTGTTCAAGATAGCCAAGGTATGGAAACAATTTAAGTGTCTTCCGTGAGATTAATAGATAATGAAAATGTGATACACACACACGGATACATACACATACACATAGATATGGTTGAATATTATTAGCCTTAAAAATTGAAAAACTGTCATTTGCAACAACATGGATGAAACTGAGGGGTATTATGCTAACTGAAATAAGCTGGACAGATAATGACAAATACCACATGGAATCACTCAGACGTGTGACCCTTGAATAACAAGGGTTTAGCTGCTCAGATTCACTTAAATGCAGGTAATTTGTAGTACAGTACTACAAATGTATTTTCTCCTCATGATTTTCTTAACATTTTATTTTCTCTAGTTTATTCTAAGAATACAGTATATTATATACAACATTAAAAATACGTGTTAATCATCTGTTCGTTTTATTGGAAAGGCTTCTGGTCAACAGTAGGCTATCAGTCATTAAGTTTTGGGGGAGTCAAAAGTTATACATGACTGTGCAGGGGGTTGGTGCCCCTAACCTCTGAATCGTTCAAGCGTCAACTGTACATAGAATCTAAAACAAACAAACAAAAAATTTTAACTTTAGAAATTTAAACTTTTAAACTTAGAACTCAGTTCTAAGATCAATAAATTCTGAGGGTCTAATGTGTATTAGGGTGACTACAGTTGATACTACTATATTCTACAACAAATTTGCTAAGGGAGTAGAATTTAAGTATTCTCATTATCAAGAAAGGCAAAGAGAATTTTAAAAGAGTAATATCAAGAGAAATTTTTCAGACCTAGGTCACTGTGGGAAGTAGCAGTTCAGTTCCTCATCAAGAAATAAAAGAGCAGGCACCTTCTTGTGACTTGTTAAGAACTGAAATAAGAAGACAGAGTACCAAATCTGGTTCATTTCACAGGCTGAGGCCTCTGTCCTTCTTCATTAACTGCCTCTTTTTCTCCTGTGAAACTCAAGTACTTTTTTCTAAATCAGAAAAGAACAGAGTGAAAATGAGAAAGTAAACTTTGCTCTGGACTTGTGCTTCCATGCCATTAACCCTCTAGTTTTCATAAAATGTGCTCATTCAGTATTACCATGCTAACCGTCCCACCTCCATCAAAAAAGGATTTCACAAGCAAATCACAATTTCACCATTTTCAAAAATGATTATAATGCCCATAGGAAATTTAAAAAATGGTTAACATTGTATAGGTTAGATATATCACAGACACATATTACCACTTCCAAAGTAAAATATTTCTTAAAATTGTTTTAGAAGATGCAGAAACTTTTTTTTTTTTAAGATTTATTTTAGAGCATATGGAGGGGTGGGGAAGGTGGGAAGAGTAGAGGGAGAGGACAAGCCAACTGGGCACTGAGCACAGAGCCTGATGGGGGCCCCATCCCGGGACCCTGAGATCATGACCTGAACTGAAATCGAGATTCAGTTTAACCAGCTGAGCCACCCAGGCGCCACAAGATGTGGAAACTTTTAAACAGAGTATTCTACATAAACATTTCTTGATTCTTACATTTTAAATTTTATTCAAAATTTAGTCACCGTAATTGAAAAATACCATGTTTCATTAAAGCAGATGATTATGTAGGTTAGTAAATGAAACAGTGAAAATATCTTACCAAGAATTGGATACTGTGATATACTTCCTATTATAAAAATAGAAGTTTGGTAAAAAGATTCTGCTGTATTTTACTGAAAAAAGAAAAAAAACACCTGTTTTTTAAGATTTTATTTACTTGACAGAGAGAGAGAGAGAGAGAGAGCGAGAGCGAGCACAAGTTGGGGGACAGCAGAGTGAGAAAGAGAAGAAAGCTCTCCACTGAGCAGGGAGCCCAATGCGAGGCCCAATCCCGGGACCCAGGGATCATCCCCCAGCCAAAGGCTTAACTGAGCCACCCAGGCACCCCAAAACGTCCACTTTTAAATCAAATCTCTCACAGCTGAAAAAGAGTATTCCAACTAAATATGTAAGCTGTCATTGCAATCTTAAATTCCTAATGGAAGCAGTCAAGGACAGATTCAATTTTAGCTGATTTCCAAACAATACTATCAGACTCAAAATTCTGTCCCAGAAATCAGGGGTTAGATTATCTTTCTTTTACCATGTATTCTTCTAAATGTGATGGGCAATTCAGAAAACAGTGTTTTTAAGACATTAAAAACAATGTCACATGTTCCATTATTAACTTTCTATGCTATAATGATGCGTTATTAATTACCAAGCAATTGGGGACAGGTTTTTAGTATATAATCAAATAATTCTAATAGCTTGTATGCTAATATAAAATATTTTAAGGATAACTGCATCTAGCACTCAACTATCTTCTTCAGATCCCTTAACATAATATATATTCCAAAAAAATCCATCAACCTTCAGAAAATCTTGTTGAAATTAAAGGGTAGCTTTTTTTTTTTTCTTGGCTGCATATCATTTACCTATATGTTAAATCACTCTGTTGAGGTACAGTTATTTTATGAGATCTAGGATTCAAATCCAGATTTCTTTAAAACAAAAGTTTTCTGTTGTAAGTGCTAAAGATTATTTTTTACGTAGAGTAAAATTTGAGGCAAATAATTTAATTGGTAAATATATTAATTCCTCTCTCCATGTATCTAATCTCTCAAAATGTTTCAGCTATTTCTTACATGCAGACACTTCCAGAAATTTTAAGTTCAATTTTGGTTTTAGATTCGAAATGAGAAACTTCATATAGCTAAAAGTGAATTATGGAAATAAAACAAAGAATCCGAATTTAATTACAATATGAGGTAAAGCTAGATAAACTGCCAAATTTTATTTTGGATTCTACGAAATATGGAAAATTAAAGGAAGAATGATCTCTGTTTATGATATGACTATATCAAGAACTTCTAACAATGTGAATTCTAATATAATAAAGAAAATATGGTCATACTTGATGCATAAAGAAAATAAAGAGTGCTGACAAAAACTGACAAAACTGACAAAAACAACATTTTTTGGCTTCCAGATATACATCAAAGACAGCCATTTCCTAGGTCCTAAATTCTTTAACAATGAGATACAATGAGATACAATACTGGTCAAAAGATTCTCATGGGCTTTTTTTGTTACCAGGGAATTAGAAAAGGAAGAGAGGCAAAGATTATAAATACAGTTCACTTAAAAATAATGCAAACCCTATAACCTATTCAACCCATCTGCCCCACCCACCTCCTCTCTGTGACCATCAGTTTGCTCTCTATAGTTAAGTGTCTGTTTCTTGGCTTGTCTGTTTTACCTTTACTTTGTTTTGTTTCTTAAATTCTGCATATGAATGAAATCATACAGTATTTGTCTTTCTCTGACTTGTTCAGTAATATTCGCTAGCTCCATCCACATTATTGTAAATGGCACAATTTCATTTTTTGTGGCTAATATTTCAGTGTGTGTGTGCTTGTGTGTACACAAACACACTCCATCTTCTTTACCCATTCATCTCCTGTTTTCTTTTTAAAGGCATTATCACATAATGTTTTGGAAAAGATTTCATAAATCAATATTCTAATTTTTTGTATTTCTATTTCACATTAAATTGTATAACATAAATGTATTCATTAAGCAATTTAAAAATTGCTATCATTTAAAATACCACAGCATGTCATATAAAGCTGCATATGACCCATACTTGACATATACTAGGTTTCCAATGAATATACATTAAATGAATGAAGACTCAGTGCTAATACTACTCTGCTTATTTGTGTGTGTGTGTCGCTGTTGCTGTTTGGTTCATTTGTTTTGATGTAGGGCATTTTAATATGTCAGGAAATACAACACCTAGGACTGCTATAATTTTTTACATAGTTTTTAAACGGAATGAGTTACGAAGGTTTAATGTGTTCCTGCCTACTCTAAAAAAACTTTTCTTGTCCCTGAAGTGTCTTCACAGAGTCCTTATAGGGTATCTAAAATTGCATTAAAGTCCTGGGACAAAGATAAATGAGGTTCCTGCTCAAGGTACTACAAGACCAATTAGCAGCATATAAAATATAAATATGATCATAAATACATTAAAATAGAGCCTTTAGGAGAAGTAGGTCAATGGCAAATGTTGAAAATGAATGAGATTTACAAGGTTAAATACCCCAGAGGGCTATAAAATAATAATTTAGAAGAAAGTACAATATATTGTATTTTAAAAATAATATCTTATAACAATTATCTCATCTACAAAAAGATGCCCTCCAAACCTCAAGTTTCTAAATTAGGCTTACCATCCATTTTCTTACACCTGTCTAGTAAAGTCCAACACAACTCCCAACATTCTACAGTCTCAGAAATTTACCTTGTTGGAAAAATGAATAAAGCACTACATTCCTTTCTTCTCAAAAATATTTTTACATATTCCGTTTATTTTTTTCCTCAGGGAAAAAATGTGTACTTTCTACTGAGTCCTATTTCTTTCTTTCTAAGTAAGCTCTATGTGGGGCTTAAACTCAGGAATCTGAGATCGAGTCGTATGCTCTACTGACTAAGCTGGCCAAGCTCCCTGAGTTATATTTTTTACGTGTATTTTTAATTTAGTAGAATGTTTTTTCCATTAACTGCCCTTTACATGCTTGTTTTAAATGTGTGTTTCTTCTCATTATTAAGCCAAAACTGTAGCTTATACTTCATCTTCCCAATTCCTCATGTTACCACATCTTAGCTATCACAGAACTTAAACACTTCAATGCAGAGGTGATGGTTTGTGATAAAAATCAAGAGTGAGAATTAAAAGTACCCACTCTCTTTGAAAAATATCCATTGTCACCTTTGCCATAATCAAAGTGCTTCTTTCTGCACTTAAAATACAACCAATCCTTTTCAGCAACATCCCGGCATTATAAGTGTATCAATCGGTAAACTCAAAGTTTAGAACCTAATATAGAAAATGATCTATGCTTTGTTCGGTAAAAGTGCTGCCACACAGTTATGGCTCTTACTTGTTTAAGCAAGCAATACCTTTAGACTTCCTTTCCAGAATAAGACATTTTTTCACTTCTTGAATAAATTCCTATGAGTGCAATGGCTGAGGCCCATGGTGAGTAAACGGTTAAATTCTTAAGACTGTTAATTGGATACAACCAGTCTCTACCATCACTACCATATTCCATACATGTCTTGACTGGAATGTTTCCACAACCTCCCAAAGGCTCTGTTTCTACCCTTTTCCTCCTATTGGTACCAAAACCACAGCAATGATTTCAATACACGAACCATATGATGGCCTTGCTCTATTAAGAATATTTCGGTAAGTTTCCACCACCCTGATAATAACACCTAACTTTTCCATCATAGGTCCTTAGTTATCTTTAAGAATTTGCATGCAATCTTCTACAGCCACATTACCTGCTTGGTCCTCCTCAAACCTGTCAACTGTACCACAAATAAAGGACCTCTAACTTGCTATTCCCTCTGCCTAAATGTACTTTCTCAAGTGCTCTTTTTTTTTCTCAAGTATTCTTAATAGCTTATTTTTTCACTTCAAATTGCTTTTAAATTGTTACTTTTCAGTTTAGTCCAACAACACAATTTAAAGAATATACATTTCAGTCATTAGCTATGTTTACTTATAGCATTTATCGGTTTTTAGCATATTATAGAAGCATTTATTTTTTAACATGCCATTGGCATTAGGATATAAAGTCCAGGGGCTGAGGGATTTTACCTTTATTTTCCTTTATTCTTTCCTTTATTTCTTTATTCTTTACAGTTTCTTTAGTATTTAGAATACTTGGTCAATTGTAGGAACTAGAGACATTTGTTACGGTAATGAATAACAAATGAAACATCCTATATTTTGGTCCACTTGCTTTTTTTTTTAATTTTATTTTTTTTATTTTTTATTAACTTGCTTTTGATCACCACAGACTTCATTGAAGAGAGTAAGAAATTTAAATGTAAGAAATGTAGTTATACAATCCAGTGTAGTAAGCTCAAAATATTTTTCTATCATTTTCTGCATTATGTTCTCATTTTTCAGCTTATATTCAATGAACAACAATTATAAATACAGCTTTGCAACTAACTCAAATCTTTGGTCTTTGTTTCCTTCAGATGAAATTACCTAATAATCCATAACCATGATGAACTCAATATATTCCATTTCCCATACTCATCTCTGACGGGGTGAGAATTACTTCTGAAAATAAGGCATTCATATTAGCGTCCAAAACATTAAAGACCATTAGGGTTAAAGGGACACTCAAAACTTCCCTGCAAATCTATCATATTTGTCTTTTATTTCTTAACTTTTTTCTTTGGCAACAGCTATTTCATATAACTTAGAGTATCATTTTCTTATTTGTTGACAAAATAGAAGCCATCAGATTGAATAACTCTTACCTTCCCTTCACTACTTTTTAAAATCTATCTATTCAATAAACACGTTTTCTCTTTATCAGTCCTATTTCAGAAGAAATGTCCCTAAAACTACCAAAGCCAAAATCTCTAATTGTCCTTTCTTTCTCCATTTCTAATAGATTATTCTTATAATTTTAAAGCATATTCTACTATTCATATCCTAAGGTAAAACTAAAAAACCCAGCCACATCTCTTTGTCTATAACACAAAACTCCTATCTCTGCTCTTCATAACCACACTTCTTGAAACAATAGTCTATATGTACCGTCTCTTCTTCTCAATTCCCTGATTATTCTTAGACATCCTCCAATCTGGGTTATATTGGTCAAGGTGACCAATGATTTCATGTTGTGTACTCCAGTCACCTTTTGTAACTTCAACTCATTCTACATCTTGGTTGATTCTGATGACTCTTTATTTCATTAAATATTTTTCTCCCTTTGCATCTGTGGTAGTACCAAATCTTAATATCCCCCTGATAGGTGATCATCTCATCTCAATCTCCAAGGTCATCTCATACTTCACATGAACAAATGCAAGTATATATGCCCTCAGAAAGCACACACACAAGCACAACCTCAAACAGATGTGAACTCACACAGATAGGTATATCTCACACACAGTCCCATATACACATGTACATCCCCATATAAACACTCACATAGAAACATGCATATTGCTGCACATCCATATACATACAGACACTACCAAAAGACAACCCTATAAATTATGTGTAACCCTGAACACAGTCACTTATGCACAGGCATTCCCTACCCTAAATCGACACGCATGCATTTCCCATACACACTCACATATACATAAACATGCATCACACTTGCACACTCAGATACACAAATGCACACACATCCCCTATATGTACTCATTAACATATACATACATGCAAATTTTACACGCAGACATGTCCTCTCAAGAATGCATACCACACTTATTTCAGACTTGGAGTATGTATGCTCAAAAAATGAAATCGTGAGGACATAGACTAAAAACACACTTTCAGATGTTGGCTCATTTCCTGAAAGGTCTAAGGCCAGTCTTTCTGCACACTGCATCCTAATTTCATCACCTAAAACCATTAGTCTAGGATTTCCCTACATATTTCCAATTTCTTTGTTACCTACCTAGATATGCCATTGTTTATCTACATCCTAACATTTTTCAAGTTGCCTATTTCACCCTCTCTCCTGGATGATTTGAACTATGTAACTATTTCAGAACACCATTCAGATTAAACAACTCTAACATAACATTTACGTTCATTCAATGACTGTCCACCAACTTCTATTTTCATTAAAATTAGCCTATACTGAATATATAATGCTAGTGAGGAAATGATAAAATAGGTATCATCTATTTGATATAACATTTTAAGTATTTTAAAATGTATTTTTTAAAAGATGTAATATATTACTACTTTTTATCTTGAAATATATCATTTCACTTATAATTCCATTTCAGAGACCCTATTACAAAATTTTCATCAAATGCTCTGAAAGAATCATGCACAAAAATACATACTGTGGCACTACTATAATAGGGCCATTCAAAACAACATAAAACTAACACTAGGGAAATAAGCTATGAAGTAGCCATTCAACAGAATATTTATATTCAAAGTATTTCAGAATAGTTTTTATTTATATATCAATGTTCACAATAGGTTGTTAATATATAAAATTTTGAACTATGAAGTATAAAATGGGTTTAAACTTATATTTGCCCTATAATCATACCTCAGTTAAAACTAAAACAAAGAAAAATACACAAAAGCATTAACAATGGTAATAGCTCAGTGATTCAATTATTTTAGCTTTCCTTCTCTCTTTTCTTATCAACTGCATTTATTGTTTTGAGAATATATAAAGGAAAAACCATTTAATAAAAGAATTATTATTTTCCTCTTTTCTCCACCTGATGGCAAACGGAATAAAAGTAGCTCTGGCAAACTCTGGGTCATTTACATTTTTGTAGTCTTTTGGTAAACTTCAGGTTGTTACTTTTTTTTGTAGTCAGGAAAATTAATTTTAGATGCATTATTTATTTCAAAGTGCCTTTTAAATATTGAAAGTATCTTTTATTTATTTGAAAGTACTTTAATCAGCATCCTGACTAGAATTAAAGTTCAAAATACATGCTATTTGAATGATGGCATAATTCGGATGGATGTCTATTTCATTAACTTCAAGGTGTTACTGGAAATATTAAATGGAAATAATAAGCATATATGACAGATCCTAAATGCACAATAAAATTAAGAATTCTGTCATCCTTCCATTGTTTCATCACATAATATATTACAATACATTGTCACAGGTTGAGTTCCTTAGACACAGAATTTGAGGTTCTAAGATTTGGGCACAGATCTAGAGTGAAGTTTTATCAAAAATACTATGAGTCAGGTGTAAGAAAAGTAGGCCTGGGCAAAGAAACACTTTGTGTTATAGCAGCCTAGGCTACCCTCAAGGTGGTGGTAGAGCTGGCATGACTCTTCAGAGTTGTCCCCAACTGAGGCAAGGTCACTGACTCTTCCTAGCCCCCTACTGACCTTCTAAAAATGGAGGCATATAACCTTGGTATAAGTAGTTCTTTTCAAGGAGGGCAATTAACAGAGAAGTACACAGGTATTAGCCACCAATAGTCCTAAACAAGTATGAAAAAAAGTGCTTCTATCTTGAAAGGGATGGTAAAGGTTGATAGATTGAAATGAAGTACAACATGAATTCACGTTTGTTCATTTCAGTAGTCTCCTAAAATTGCTATGCCAAATATAGTGACTATTTCCTCAGATTTCCTAAGGATATATTTCCTACTTTACAGAGATCACTCCTGTAATAAAGAAACATTAAAATATTATTATTATCCTTCCTACTAGTATGGAGACATTGAATATTTTATTTTTTTTGTTTTTTAAGATTTAAAACAGAGAGAGACTCCTCAAGCAGATTTCCCCTTGAGCATGGAACCCAACATGGGGCTTGATCCCAGGACTCTGAGATCATGACCTAAACCTAAACCCAGAATCAGATATTTAACCAACTGATGATCCATCCTCATTGAGTATTTTAAAACAATAGTTTAACTTAAGACCATAGAGAGGCAACTTAGAGTATTTGAAAAATAAAAATTATTTTGTCATACCCCCAGATATTATGAGCTAGGTTTTTACAGGTAATAAGATAACACAGAATTTTAAGTAGCACTGCTCTTTTTCTGTGTATTTTTCTTACACTCAAAAACAGTTAATTCCTGGAAAAGTAAAGATGGTGTGGTAGAAATTGGATCGAGGCAAAGTTGAAAAGTTCTAGAATTGTAGTAGCGATAAACATATCCAATGACCATGTTTTGATTTCTAAGTCTATTCTCCAATAAGTGAACCCTGAATTCTGTGGAGAAATGGCTGTTTCTATGCCAGGGCAGTGAAAATAGATGAGAGTGGAGCATCTCATACTGTCAGAAAGTAAAGAAATGCTAAGATGATGATGAAGATGATAATGTCACATTCAAAGAAATGGAGGGCAAGCTGAAAGATTTCCCAATGTCCAAAACTGGAACAACTTAAGCGACAAAATGAATAATGTCAGTTTCTGGTTTGGGCCCCAACATTTGAAGAACTTAGAAGCTCTCATTCTCATTCTTATAAGGGGAAAAAGTTGAACACATTGAACATGTATTATTTTTCCTGAAACTATCAGAAAACTGTGGCTGCAGGACAGTCACCCCCAAATCTGGAGAGACAGCTAAACACAAAGTCAAAGCTGGGGTGCCTGGGTGGCTCAGATGGTTAAGCATGGCCTTCGGCTCAGGTCATGATTCCGGGGTCCTGGAACTGAGCCCCATTTTGGGCTCCCTGGGGAGCCTGCTTCTCCCTCTCCCTCTGCTGCTCCCCCTGCTTGTGCTCTCTCTCCTCTCTCGCTGTCAAAAAAATATTCTTAAAAAAAAAAAAAAAAAAAGAGTCAAAGCTTACATCAGCCTACAGATATGAGTAACTTCAGAAGAACTAGTATTAACACATGGTAACTTTAAGTTGCTAGAGGCTGAGTGTTAATGAGACTGAGAATAAAAATCTCTGGATGCCCAAGTCTGGGGAGGGGGGACCACATTTTCAATGGTTTTAACTATAGGAACCAGCTGATTCTCAAGGTTAAGTGCCAATAAAGATCCTCTGATGAGTCTACAGAGGGAAAAGAAACATAACCCTTGTGAATAATTCCTAGCATGTTCTCCATACTGAAGTTCTACTCTCCAAGAGAGAATCTTCTAAAACCTTACCCCACTGGAGACGGGCATTCCTTCCACAGAAGCATATCTACCTACCTCACCTAAAGGGGATAACAAGTAAACTCTGCCACTGGCAGAGCCCTTGTGATGGAGTCGGCCCTGACAGAGGTCCCCATTACAAGACTTAAAAGATTTTAATAGATTATTGAACACTTCTTCTGCCTAACAACTGAAAAACACATCAAAAGGGCTTCAGTATACTAACAGTGGATTACAGCTGAATGGGTAGTAAATTGCTCTCTCTGAGGAGGAGGAGGAAGACATCTATCCAGAAAACAATCAGAAACAAGGAAGCCTTGAAAAGGGGTATAGGCAGCACTAACGAGAATAATAGACTTCTCTATTTCTCCCACTTCCATCCATTTTTGAACCTCATCATGCAATGCTCCTTTTAATTCCTGATAATTTTCCTTGTTCTGAAGCCTTTCTGTTGAAGTACTACAAACAGGACCTAACTACATGCTATCTACAGGGAACACCCTTTAAACAAAGAACTGGGGGAAAGTAAAAGAGGAAAATATGTAACATGCTAATGTTAATCAAAAGCAAGCTGAGGCAGTCATATGAATTTTACCCCAAAATAAAAACATCAAAAAAGGGAAATCGTTAGTAATAAAGAGTCATTAAATAATGAGTCAAAAACAATGTTAAAACACTAATTGTGGGAGATGTCATAGCCCTCTTTCCATTATAAATAAGGCAGGCAGAAAATATGTAAGGATCTTGTTGACACAAACAGTATTATCAATCAACTTAATATAAATAGCATTCACATAATACTCCAACAACATCTGAATACACATTCTTCTCAAGCTCTCATGAAATATTCACCAACATAGACAACACTCTGGGCTATAAAGCATTCACAGAAACTTAAAAGAATAAGAGTCATATAAAAAATGTTCTCAGACATGAGAATTAAACTAGTACTATGATCAAAACGTTTGTTTCCCTCCAAAATACTTATGTTGAAATTTTAATCTTCATTGTGATGATATTAGGAGGCGGGGCATTTGGGAAGTGCTTAAGTCATGAAGGTAGAGCACTCATGAATGGGATTAGGGCTCCTATAAAAGAGACTCCACAGCCACCAGCTCCTCGTACCTCCCACCATGTGAGGACACAACAGAAGGCATTGTCTATGAACCAGGATGTGGGTCCTCATCAGCTACCACATCAAAACTGCTGGCACCATGATCTTGGACTTCCCAAGCTCCAGAATTTTAAGAAATTAATTTATGTTGTTTATAAATTACTCAGCCCCTGATATTTTGTTATAGCAGCCCAAATGGACAAAGACAACTAGAAATCAGTAACAGAAGATAGCTGGGAAATTCCCGAAAATGTGAATATTCAACAACATGCTTCTAGACAACACATAGGTAAAATCTCAAGGATAAATTACAAATATTTAGAACTAAATGAAAATGAAAACTCAATATATCTAAATTTATAGGATGCAACAAATACAGTGCTGAGGAAAACGTACAACACTCAATGTACATTTTAAAAAGAAGGAATATCTTACAACAATAACTTAAATTTCTCCCACAGAAAGAAAGGAGACCAATATAAACCTAAAGTAAGCCAGAAGAAAACAAATTAAAAATTAAAGAAGTCACCAAAATTGAAAACAGGAAAATAACAAAAATCAACAAAATCAAAAGCTAGTCATTTGAAAAGAGCAGTAAAATTAATGATTTCTAGCTACACTAAGGAAAAAAAAAAACAGAAATTACTAATACATGAAATGAAATCATCACTATTTATGCCACCGACATTAGAGAAATAAAGAAAAATTATAAAAACAAGTCTATGCTCCAAAATTTGAAGACTTAGATGAAATGGACAAATTTATTGAAGATGAAAAACACCAAAATGCACACAATGATAAATGGATAATTTGAATGGACCTATGTCTATTAATCTCAATCAGCTGAATCAATAATTAATTACCTTCCCAAAAAGAAAACAGCAGGCCCAGATGGTTTCAGGATGAATTCTACCAAAAATCTAAAAGAACAGTTTTAACAATTTGAGAACAATATTTTAGTTAACTTTTCATTTATCTTTCTTAGAATTAAATGACTTGATCAAGCTGTGTATCATTTGAAATTAATTGTTTTCAGGAATATGTATTTTCAGGAAGCAGTTAACCTCAAAAAATATCATTAGCAACTTAGAATAACTTATATTTTCCTTTTCTAACAATTAACAGCAATGGCCAAAATGGAAACAGAGAGAAGCAATGTTTTACTTGTTTCTCCAAATGCAGGGGGTGGGATATGGTGTGTGGTTATAATCAAATCTCTTTCTACATTTGGTTTAAGTGTAAAAATAACATGTCATGAACATTCAGATATTTTGTTAGTCAAGTTTCACTAGTATGATGCAGTTAATAAATTTTTCCTAAGCAATAATTATGATCAGATTTTGACTACTGTATTTTAATCCTGTATTTTAATTTCCTTGAAAAATTTTATCATCATGGCAACAGATTAATGCCCACCACCCAGTGAAAAATTTGAGTTGTCAGTAAGGGTCAAGTTTGGGGACCATATCATGTAGCAACTTTGCTCCATTATTAACTCCACTAGAGTGAACTGAAATGGCAGAACTCTAAGAAAAACAACAACAAAAAAACTGCAATAATGTAATGTATAATAACGCTTCAAACCATGGGCCAATAATAATTATAATTACGGAATTTAGGGGCAAAATAAATTCCTTTTGAGCAAATCACATGAAGGACTAAGAATTTTTGGTGATTCTAAATGATGAGTGTTAAGTTCTGCAAAATAGCAAGACTATTGCTACCAGGAAGATAGGCATAGTGTATTTGTGGGTGTGTGTGTGTGTATGTGTGTGTAAAGAATTTTTATACCATTCTACCAAATACCTCCTTCCCGACTCAGTTTTTGTATCAGTTCAAATGCAATTACTTTGTCCAGATCTCTATTTATCAAGATTATCTTAAAGTCTTGGAAACATTCTAGTGATGGTAATACAATACAACAAAAATAATCCTATTTCAATGAAAATCTTCTAAAGGGAATTTTCCTGGGATCATTTATACCTCTCAGCTGATTTATATATCATGCATTTGTTAACTCTAGTCACAAACTTCCACTGTCCTTTACTTTTTTTTAATGTTTATTTTTTTAATTTAAATTTTAGGTAGTTAACATACCATGCAATATTGGTTTCTGGAGTAGTTTTCAGTAATTCACTTCCATACAACACCCAGTGCTCATCATAACAAGTGCCCTCCTTAATCCCCATCACCCATTTAGCCCATCCCCCAACCACTTCCCTCTATCAACCCTCAGTTTGTTCTCTATAGTTAAACATCTCTTTAGAGCTTGTTTCCTCTTTGTTTGTTTCTTTTCTCCCTTCCCATATGTTTATCTGCTTTCTTTTTTAAAATTCCACATATGAGTGAGAGCATATGGTATTTGTCTTTCTTGAACTTATTTCACTTAGCATAATACACTTTAGTTCCATCCATGTCACTGCAAATGGCAGTATTTCATTCTTTTTGAAGGTGGAGTAATACTACATTGTGTATTTATTCTATTAAAGGAAATTAAGCAAGATGTTTTCACTTATGACAATACGAGCATTTTATCTATATTGAAGACTTTTTGAAATGCCTGCATTTGAAATGCTTGCATTTGAAAATGACAGTTACAGGAAAGGAAAAAAAAATATTTGTCTTAGAAAGCATTATTTGTGTTTAAATATCCGTAACAAGAATATTGGTAAAATTCATGTTCCCTTGGTTGACCTCATTGATAGAGAATGAAATACAAGTCTATAATTTTGTTTTGTTTCTAGAGTAACTTAAATATTAGATTTATTCAGTTGATTCTATCTAGTTTTTGAAGCAAAAATATTAGGTATGAGGAAAACAATGTCATATTCTGAATACATAATTGCAAATTTATTTCTGTGTTTATTATTACTATTATTTATTACGTTGAAAGAATGAAAATTTTTTGGAAAAGCATTATCGATATCATAAATTTTTAATATTAATTCAGTGAAGAAATCAAGTAGTGCTTACACTTTGGGATCAAATTTGGTAAATAGAAGGTGAAAGACAGTGAGGTCACAATAAGTGGATTTAATTGTTATAAAAAATATTCAAATTTATAATTACATATTTTAACATCCTACATGAGAATTTGTATTTTGGCACATTTATAAACAATCCTAGCCATAAGTAAATTTTAGTTTTCCTGAAATGGTTGAGATAAACATAGAAATGGATGCAGTAAAGGACAGCGTACATCCTATAAAACAGATACATTTCCCGTGTTACAAATACAAATAGCATAGTTATTTGCAAACAGCATCAACAGTCATTCTTGGATTGAGCTGGGATTTGATTTAATCTCAACACAATACTAATTGTATTGATTTAAATGAATAGTTGGCCATTTTTACTTAAACAGCATCATAATAACAATGCATGTCATTAAATCTTAGTTAACTTTGTAATTATGCGAATCAGGACCTTAAGATCTTTTGAGATATGCGCCACCTTAGTCAGACTTTGCCAGGAACCCCAATGCTAAGCAGGTAGGTGTGGTCAAGATGTTGTGATAGCTCAGGAATAAAAGGCAGCTCTGATGGGGTGAGGTCTTTGGGTCCATCATGGTACATGTACATGGCTGTTTAAGACAAATACCTAAAAGTGGCGTTGCTATATGCCAAATATCCATTTTTATACTTCCAACACACACTGACAAACCTCTCTCCAATGTCTGTTTCCTTACATGTCCATTAACACTATTTGTCACCAATCTTTATCAGCTTGAAAGATGGAACTATATCCCTAATTTTAAGATTTCTTTTAGGCTAAAGGAATGAATACATTCCTACATGTTTTTTCCTTTTATTTCCTTTGCCAGTTTTCTATACTTTCCTAAATTTTCTATTGAGGTTTAAATTATTATTTACATTAATTAGTAAAATGCACTGATAGGGTAACAGCATTATTCCATATTTAGTGTTTTTGTGTACTGAAATGTTTTTCAAATTTTTGGTAGAAACACGCCACACAGATTTTTTTTTTTCTTAACATAAATCACAATCTTTGCTTTTATAGAATTGCCTAAGGTGTATTTCCTAAGAAAAAGTCTTCTCCAGCGTAAATATTCAACTACTAAGGATAAAAGGGAAAAATCAAAACTTATGCTTTTTTAAATTTTATATTTATATTACTATGAAGCATTAATTCAGAATTGCAGGAGAGATTTAAAGCAGGAGGAGTCTCAGCTCATTTCCTCCCATAAATACACCAAGGCTGCAATGCAAATGCATGTAATGCAACTCCCTCTGAAAATGACCTCAGGACTAGCAGAACACCTTTTCCATAGCTATGGAAATAAACCAAACACAAAATTGAGAAGGCTAGGAGGGACAGGCATGCAGCTGGGAACCAAACTCCTAAGGGATTGACCCACAAATGGGAGGGATATCACAGGCACAAGGTCTTTCCTGAGGAGCAAGTAGATCAGGCCCCAAAGTGGGCACCCTAGCCCTGGGAATCTGGCACCAGGAAGACAAGCCCCCATAATATCTGGCTTTGAAAATCTGCAGGGCTTAACTCCAGGACAGACATGGGGCTATAGCATACTCAGACTCTTCTCTTACAGAGCTCTTAAATGTAAAATGTAAATGCATAAAATTAACTGTAATGTAAACCGTACTACTCTATAATTTTGTAGCCACTGACTATTACTATTGTGATTAGCTCAAGTGTTGCGAGTATCCATTTAAAACACCATGTGATGCTAATCATCTCCACAGAACAATTTGTCCAATAATTGTCTATCACAGTAAGAAAGATTTCTCACGATTCTTACATATTTTTCACTGAACTTAGTGTAATACCATAAGCCTTAAATAATACCGTTGGACCATATCAAGTATCACTAGTGATGTTGGAAATCCTCCCCAAAGCAGAGAAAAGTCCTGGCATTACAAGTTGAAATGCTGGATGTGTACTGTGTATTGAGGTCTGCAGCTGGGGTTGCCCACCATTTCAGGATGAATCCAGTAAGAGGACCATTACTTAAAAAAAAAGGGGGGGGCGTATTTATAAGGCTCTCCCTATAGCCACAGAGGTAGGTATAAAAACCTTGAACTTTTTGCAAAATATCTTTTTATCTTCTATTGAAAATGTAGCTTCTATGCGGGTACAGGTTTGTAGTAAGAAAGGCATACTTATAGACTCTAGTTTTGAGAAAAAGCCAAGTCATTACCTGACAACTTAAAGCAAAAGGAAGGTGAAGGATCTAAACCTGGAGTATTTAATGCCAGCCAGACTTGTGTGGAAGTGGATAGCCTATCTTTACATAGGAATAAAGTGAGATATATTTAATATACAATTAATAATGGTTTTCTTGCTGTTTTATAAATTTGCTTTTAGAAGAATTACATAGAGTACACCAGTCTCACAATTCGAGAAAATCCATACCTGTCTATCACAGGCTAGTGTTTTGTTTTTTTTTTAAATTAACTATGTCACCAATACTGGATTGTATTACTACAATACTGTAGGTTCTAAGAACTTTGTAAGGATCTATTCATTAGTGTATAGGCTATGCTATCAAGAATCTGATTTTATTTGGCTACCACAGAATAAGCAAACTGCTGTTTCTTCATTATCAACACACGACTCATTACACCTATACATAACTATGTTTTTTCCATATTACATTTGCATTTCTGATATACAGTGTTACTAATCTGGGTAAGTTCTTTAGTGTTTTTATCATGTAGGACAGTATTTACTTAGTTACTGACAATGATTCATTTTATCCAAAGAGGATATAAACAGTATCAGTAAATAGAGTACAGTACTATAAATGTATTTTCCCTTTCTTAGAATTTTTTTAACATTTTCTTTCTCTAGCTTGCTTTACTCTAAGAATATGGTATATAGTACATATAACATTCAAAATATGTTTTAATCAAGTGGTTTTTTTTGATCAATAAGACTCTAGTCAACAGTAGGCTACTAGTAGTTCAGTTTTGGTTAAGTCAAAAGTTACATGCAGATTTTCTACTGCAAGGGAAGTTGGTGCTCCTAACACTCACGTTATTGACACCATAGTCAATAATACTATAGTAACTTTGTATGTTGACTGGTAGTAACTACACTTATCATGGTGAGCATTTCATAATGTATGCAATTGTCAAATCATTCTGTATACCTGAAACTAATAAAATATTGCATGTCAATGAATTAAATTTTTAAAGTATTATTTATCTTTCACTATGAAACAAAATACCATCTACATAGAAATTATATCTACATTTTTAGTATCTTATTTTTATTCATAGCGATGCATAATATAGAAACATTATACATGAATAGAAATACATTATGTATAAGTTGAAAATACGTATTTGGTTTAATCCCGCCTTTACACATGTGATGATTACTTAGAACTTAAAAATACAATAGTCCTCTGTTTAGAGAAATACACTGGGCCTTCAGAGTCTTCAAATTTTTTTGGTCCCTACAGCTGCATACATGGAAAATACACTGTTCAACTAGTCCAAAATTTTCATTTAACCATGGGGAAACTGCATCCAAGGGAGCTTACTGGACACATGCGAGACCTCACAGCTAACAGTGGAATTTAGGATCTGCTTATATTCTTTATGTTAGCTCATGATGTTTTGTATTGCCATCTGTGTACAATTTTAAGGATAACAGAAGTAATATTGGTATAACTAGTAAGATGTCCAGGAAATGGACATTAAATTAAATGGACTTGAATTAAATACTTTCATATTTTCCGCCCAAAAGCCTCTTAAGAATCCCTGAGCAACACCTTTGATGCTATCCTGGAAATATACATGAATTTCTTTTTGAAATAAAGTGATAACACTTTATTCAACTATTAAACATGTTCTCTTGAATTGATTTACATATACTTAGAGATCCAGTAAAACTCAATAGTGTATTTTAAGATCTTTCAGAGGTAAAGAATTATGAAAATTAAAGATGCTTGAGTTTAAAAGAACTAATTCATAAAAAAAAAAAAAAAGACAGACTTGTGAATATAAAGAGCATCGGGCTTACCTTCTGAGGGCTTTTAAATATTACACTTAAAGCTACATGACTTCATGAAAATTTTACAAGAAAACAAATTCTGAAATCTGAGATTAAATGCACCTTTTTTACGTTCACAGCTATTCATAGTTCATGGTTTATCAGTGTTACTATGTAAGTTTGTCTAATAGGCATTCTTTTTAATGAAAACTATAAAAACTAAATAAACATAGAAAGGAGTCTTAAGGCACAAACATGTTTCTGTAGGAAATGATCCTAAAACAAACAAACAAAACAAAAAACCTAAGGAGAATATTAAAATTGGATTACAAAATAAATTGATGCATGCCCTCATATACGGGATATGAAGGCATCTAAATCTATGGTAAAGTTCATTAGACATTTCTATTTCTTCTATAAATACAGTAGTATATAAAGAAATACTAGAGAGCCAGTATGTTTGTATGTGAGACGGGGACAGGGAGGGAGGGGAGGGGTGGGGGGAGAAGAAGGGAGAGAG
>CM052895.1:68800072-68843049 GCA_028534135.1 Potos flavus | reverse complement strand
AGAGTCCAAATTCGAGAGACAATGAAAAGTTTAGTGGACATAATTAGACAGCATAAAAACTTTTTTTTTAAAGTATAAGAAAGCAAAAACTAAGTCTAAGTAATAAGAAAAATCATCTCAGAGGATCGACTGTAGTTTGTTCCTGAAGGGTCTCCCAATGCCAAGGACAGTTTTATTGAAAGAAGCCTGTTCTTTACTTTTTAATAACATATTTACTGTAGTTCACAGTTTAATAAAAGTTTTTGGAGTTTCCAATCCTCTAAGCATGCTTAACAGTGTCTCAAGAACAAGGTGCACTGGTGGCTAAGATAACTTTTGATACAAAAATAACACTTTATAGATCTTTTTATTTAGTTATTGACCCACTCCACACTGGCATTCTTTTTTTTGTTGCCACAAGGTTAAAGGCTCAAACTATTCAATATGTACAACAATTGAAATTGACAATTTTTGAACCTACTGATTAAGAATACTATTTCCAAAATAAATACATTTTAAAATGTGTTTCATAGATCATGTTTTCCTGAACTGTGCTCAAATTCATAGTTTTTGTTAATTTCGTAGGATGGCAAAACTTTTGCCGTGAAAAGTTCAGCTTTCAGTTTTTCTTGATACTTATCTGGTGTTCAAATTTCTTGTTTATGAAATATTATAGATCCTAACATTCTAACGGTAATAACGGTAACATTTTTTTTCTCAGGTTTCAGTTTTGTTGCACATTTAATTGCTCATGTTCACTGGGAGGGGAGTTCAAGCCTATGATACTACAGCAGCAATTTATTAAGAACTGGCACTTTTAAGATTCCGTATTAAAAGATTAACAGTGAATTATAGCACTGATTGCACATTCAACTACCATCTTGCGCAACAAATGTTACAGATAATCTGCTACCTGAAATATTGGTATTTTACGGCTTTGGAGATTACATTAATTACAGCCACTTTAAGAATGCAATAATTAGAATGTTTTATGGTAGCCACTAAGATCAGTTTATACAAGTAATTATTCACCTGCTACAAAGCTTCTTAAAGGCATTAAGTAATCACATATATACACATACACCGTGTATGTGTGTGTCTCTCTCACAAGTTGTGGTGTTTAGGAAGCTTAACACTAGTAAGCGGTATTCCTCTGACCAAAAAAAAAAAGCATTTGAAGTAAAAATGAGACATCTCTGACATCAAATTTAAGATATAAGATAGAATGCCTGCACATTCAAGCCTGTATTAACAGATAATAGTTTACTATGTATTAAAAAATGATGCTGACAGAAATTTTTTTCATAAAAACTCCTGGAAAATAAATAATTTTTACAAACAAATAAGGTTAAGTTGCTGTAATATATATCTCAGTAATTTACCCATCAGTTCTGCAGAAAAATTATGTATACTAATTTTGGCATAATTCACGCATATTATATTTCTAATATTATGTTCAAATAACTAACATGAGATACATGGTAACATTATATGTTAAAAAAGAAAGATACACTAAGTGAATATAGTAAGAGTAACAGGTGGGAAGCCAGTAATTGATAAATATAAAAAAAAAATTTTGCTACTGACAGGTGTTACGAACATATAAAGCTTGAGCTGCAACCACAATTAAGTAAATGACCCACACGAACACTATGTAACAATATGTAGTGAACAGGCTAAATTCTGAAAGAAATTTCAACTGCCATGATTCTACTATATTTTATGTAGTCTGGCTGCAGCTTTCAAGCCATTATCACTAAGGAGTTCAAGAGAACGTTTAGGTCTTAGAACTTCATCCACCGATCAACAAATTAATAAGCACTTATAGTATGTCAGGACCTAGACAGTGTTTCAAACATACATAAGAAAAACGTTGACACGTATTTTCCCCATGAACTTCTCTGTCCCCACTTTCTACTTCCTCCCTTGCAAGAACATACCCTTGTATTTAATGCTTCGACATAGTACTCCACCATCAGAACATAATCCAAGTACTCTATGTTTCAATTACCCACTCCACTCACTACCAGATATATGTGTAGCTGTATCAGTCTTAACTAGGCCCAAGTATCAGAAGTGGAAAACCATTATCTAAATTTACCCTTTCCTGATTTACCTTCTCTGATGCTGTGCTCTCATCTTAATACCCTACTTTTTTTTTTTTAACCCATGAACTTTGGTCTTTGAATGATTTTCTTACTTTGCTTTCAAATTTATTCATGTTATACATTTTTTCATCCACTCATTTTATTTACTCCCTTTCCTCATGAATATAGTATTCTGATAGTCTAAAGCATTCAGTCAATTTATACAGTACATTAGAACTCTCGGGAATCAATGATGATAACCCCAGTTCAGATAATTTTTTCAGAGTTTCCATTAGGATCTTGTTCAGGATCTCAGGCCTCTTGTGTCCACTATGAACTCTCAGATATTTTCCAAATCATTTTTCTACTCTAGGCTTTTTTGGCAATGTGTGTATCAAATTAGTCTTTCTCCAAATAATTTATGCTAATACCAAATATGTTTTTATCTTTGAAGACAAAGATTCCACGATAAAAGACCACACTATTTAACAGATAGAAGAGTAGCGAAATATTCAGAGTCGTAATAGCAAAGAACGTTGACAGAAAACAAATTACACTTGATTGTTGTCATTTACTTGGAAAATTCAAATACCTCCTTCTATTCTAAATGAAGTAGCTTCAAAATAACTACCATCAATGCAAAATTAAGCAAAAAAACTGGTCAAAATAGGAAGTAGAGGCTCTTCTTACATTCAGTAAGAACACATCTGACCAAGGAGGGTAACACAAAATGTGTGGAAAGTCAAGAATAAAGAGAATTAACGGAAATACTTTGTCATATAAGGCTGCAGACATTTTCTGACAAGGTAAAAGACACACTGTTAGGGAAATATTTCTGATGAAAATATGAATTGGTGGATTTAAAGTTCTACATATAAATAACGTGTCCACTAATATTTAACTAGTCCGTAAGTGAATTTTTGTACTCAATCGAGTTAAAACAATTACTGTTTTTTCTTCATGTGGAGATGCTTAACTATAGAATCTTACAATGGAAGAATATTTTTCATATTTGTGAATACTCCGATCACTTAAATGTTTTATTTACCCAGTCAAAAATTGTTCCTAAACTCAGTCGAGGTAGCAACCTTTCCATTATATGGTTGTTTCCAGAAATGATTGTGGAGAATTTCAGATGAAAAGAGAAAATATTTTTCTATCGACACTGTAACAGTCTGATAAGTTTAAGAAAACAGGGTTTCGCTTTTAGAAGAAATACTTTAAGGATGCTATAATTATGATAACAGATTATTATACATACCTCAAGTTTAAACTGTTTCAGTGAAATAATTATTATTGCAACTTCTTTCACAGATACAATAATCAGATAGGCCAATGGATTGCGCTCATAAGGAACACAGTATTAACCATAAAAAACTGCATTAAACCAAACATTCATGTGTTGTTGGATATATCACACAGCTATGTATCATCCAGTTGAAGCATTTTTGACATAAATTTAACCTGGCTTATTTAACTGCTTCTTACAGCTGTGTGTTTTATACTTAAGAATATACAAAACACCTGTTAATAGGCTTTTCTGCTTTTAGTCATTTTTCTCCAATCAATTCTACAGTTCTTCCTAAGCCATCTTCCAGAAGTACAATTAGATCACATTAATCCCTAGCTCAAAACATAATCAATAATGCCCCATTGCCTACAGAATTAAACCCTTACTCCTTAGGATCAGATCCCCTTATAATCTGGTCTCAACCTCAATTTCCAAAAACATGCCCTATTTTTTGCTCGTGCTGTGATCTCTAGCAGCATATTTAAATAGGAAAATGTTCACATACGGTAAATGATCAATTGTTCAGCTTGGTAAAGCAGTGTGTTTTCTTTTTTCCCCAACCTGTGTTTAGAGGAAAATTAGTAATCACTTCACACTACACGGGAGTGGGTTTTGGACAGGAGGTGAATACTAGGAATAATGAAAAGGACACCTGGCGGCAATCCACATCTCTCTCCTTTTAGTCAGTGCTCACACGGCGTTTTTCTTTTCATGTGCCCTACCTCAAACCTTGTATAGGTCTTTACATTTCACTTAAAATACTAACGGCCAGGGGCGCCTGGGTGGCTCAGTGGGTTAAAGCCTCTGCCTTCGGCTCGGGTCATGATCTCAGAGTGCTGGGATCAAGCCCCGCATCGGGCTCTCTGCTCATCGGGGAGCCTGCTTCCCCCTCTCTCTCTGCCTGCCTCTCTGCCTACTTTGTGATCTCTCTCTGTCAAATAAATAAATAAAATTTAAAAAAAAAAAAATACTAACAGTCAACCTTGGGTATGTGTTTATTTGCATATAAAATGTGTCTCCTTGATAGAAAAAAAACAATGTGTGTTGATTTTTAGAACGGTTTATTTAAGCCTTCAACATATGGGTGTGTGTTGGAGATTCATCACCTGGTTTGACCAATTTCAGGACATCAGAATTTTCCCACTCTGGGCTAGAAAATATCTTCCCATTTGCTTAAGAACAAGAGCTTCCTGCCCGCTCGGCTGGACTATGCTTGAACGGTCATCCGAATGCAATCTGAATCTCAGGCTGCACAAAACGTCTGCGTGCAAGAACCACTTATCTTATTAAAGGAGTGTGAAAACCTTAAAATTAAGAAACTAATGTAACTGAAACAGCTGATATCCAGAGAAGTGGGACAAACAGGACACTACCAAAACTACCATGTGAGTATGCATTAAAGCCCGGAACACGCCAGCAAGCCGTAGCCATCAACACTCCAAAAAACAAACGGCGCCTGGTTTCAGGTTCCCTTGTAAGGAGTTTGGAGTCACCACTTCATCCCTGCAACAAGGAAGAAACTGAACAAACTGAAAAACCAACAGCCCTTCTTGGATTCATAAGAGAGAGGAAGACATGGGACAAACCGCTGCCCCCAAATTTGAACAGACAGGTGAACAGAGGGAGCCTCGACTTACCAGGATGGACGCCCGGGAGCAGAAATCAGCGCCAGGACAGCAAAACTTGAACTGTGGTTGAGGACGTGCTGGGGGCTCCGTGCGGACAGGTCTGGGAGTTAAAAACTCCACAGGGACCCAGGTAGAAAGAGGCCACCACACTACTCACACTTTGAGTTTTACCTCGGGGAGGTGGACGAAGTTTTCAGAGCAAACACTGGAGAAAAATCTCCTTAGGTTCTGGCAGGGGCAGAGGAACAGGAACCATTTTTAAATACTCCAGAGCACCTGGTTCTTCTTAACAAGCCCACCCTCAGGAGAAACTACTTAACTACAGCTTAAACTGTTGGGGTTTAATCAAAGCCTTACCAGCTTTCGGGACGCAAAATACTGACTCCAGCCAACACTTAGCCTTTCACTTGGGAAAAGGGAAATGCCTACTGCAGCCCACTTTAACCATTCTGTCCAATTCAAAGGGGAAGCTGGGAGAACTGAGAAGCATTTGTGAAGTTCACAGTCCAGAGTTACAGGCTCACTAAAAGACTGGGACTTAACTATAGGCCTATAGAATTCTTCCCTTCCCCCCACCAAGTTACCCCATATCACTAAAGGGCTATTTACAACAGATGTTTTTAACTCCCACAACATATCAGGCTATCAAAAAAACTTACAAGAAATACCCAAAGGCAACAAACACAATTAGAAGAGACAGGGCAAGCGTAAGAAACAGAAATCGCAGCAATGTTGGAATTCTGTGACTGACAGTTGAAAACAGGGATGATCAATGTGCTAAGGGCTCCAACGGATAAAGTAGACAGCATTTAAGAAAAGATGGGAAGTGTAAGCAGAAAGATGGAAATCTTATGAAATAACCAAAAAGAAATGCCAGAGGTGAGAAACTGTAACAGAAATGCAGAACACCTCTGACAAACTTATTAGTAGACTGGACTTGCCTGGGGAAATAATCTCTGAGCTAGAGGACATACCAACAGAAACCGCCATTACTGAAAAGCAAAGAGAATGAGACTGGGGAAAAAAAAAAAAAAAAAAAAGCAGACCAGAATAGAACATCTAAGGACTGTGGGACAACTACAAAAGGTGTAACATACACATACTAGGAATACCAGAAGGAAAGGAAAGAGAAACAAGAACAGAAGAAATATTTAAAAAAAATAATGACCAAGAATTTACCCAAATTAAGGTCAGAGACCAAATCAGAGATTCAAGAAATTCCGAGAACACCAAATGGAATATATGCAAAAAACAAAAACAAAAAACAAAACAAACAAAAAGCCCACTATGCCTCGGCATATCATTATCAAATACAGAAAATCAAAAATAAACAAAAATTCCTGAAGGAAGCCAAAGGCAAGAAAACATCCTACCTGTAAAGGAGCATAAATAAGAATTACATCTGAACTTCTTAAAAACAGTGTGGGCCAGAAAAGCGTAGGGTAAAATATTTAAAGAGCAGAGAAAAAAAAACCCCACCAACCTGAAATTCTGTACCTTTCATAATTATCCTTCAAAAATGAAGGAGAAATAGACTTTCTCAAACAAAACTTGAGGGAATTTGCTGCCAGAAGAGAGCATTGCAAGAAATACAAGTTCTTTAGAGAGAAGACAAATAATACAGGTCAGAAAGTCAGATCTGCGTAAGAAAAGATTATTAAAGAAAAAATAGTGAAAGTAAAATAAAAACTTTTTTAAATGTTTTAATTGATCTAAGAGGTTTGTTCAAAATAATAGTAACAATGTATTCAATTACGTATGCTTATGTATATATCTTATGTGTGTATATACATATATGCTTATGTATGCTTACATATAAGCGAAACAAATGAGCAATTACACAAGGAATGGGAAGAAGAAATTAAGATTATTTGGTTCGTATAAGATACTCACGCTACCTATGACGGTAATTGTTTAGCTAAATTAAAACAAACAAAAAGGTCACAACCAGAGATTGAAAAGGTCACGACCAGAAATTGAAAACTTCATGAGTTGATAATCTCGTTTGTGAAAGAGGTTAGAAGATGGAATGGAGTAGAAAATTTACACTCCAATGGTTAAAAATAACATTATAATATGAAATTGACCCAAAATAAATATACTGATATTCCAATATATAAAGGGTGTAATCAAGGCTTTAAAAAACTGTGTTAAATCATCTATACCATAAAACACCATTCAGCAATAGAAAGGAACAGTTATCAAATATCCACTACAATTTTAATGGATCTCAATTTACTTATACTGATGGTAATATCATAAATGATACTGGCTTAAGGATAAAATCTAATCTTGAAAGTTACATGCTATATGATTGCATAACAATCTTAAAATGACAAATTATAGAGATGGAGAACAGATTAGCCATTCCTAGGAGTTCTCTAGGTGTAGAGATGGAGGGAAATGGCTATGGCAAAAATCAATAGCACAAGGGATTGTTGTGATGGAGCTCTTCTATATTTTCACTATGGCAGTTGTGACAGAAATCTACATGTTTTGAAATCATATGGAACTAAATACAGCATGGAAAGCTGGTTAAGTGTGACTAAGAATGATGGATGTTATCCATGTCCCTTTGTGATACATATTGGTTGTGATACTGTGCAATAACTATGTAAGATGTGACCACTATGGGGAACGCTTATGAAGTATACATGGGGTTTCTCTGTATTATTTCTTACAACTGCATTTGCATGTACAGTTATCTCAAAAAAATAAAGGTTCTAAAAATCAAGAGTCAAGACAGTAGCTGAAAAATGTTTAAATCATTAAATACAAATTCTGAAAATGAAAAATAAAATTAAATAAATTCATTGAAAACTTTAGAGCTGAGGAGGAGAAGGAAAGGGAGAGACAGGAGAACTGTACTGACATTTATTGAACACAATGAATCAGACACTATGCTAGATGCATTATATGCATTCAAAATCACTGAAGATGCAGAAGAACCAGAGCAGGTGGGCGTTATTATCCTCATTTTACACATACTGTGATGTCCGCAAAGTGCTCAGCACAGCAGCTGGCTCTTAATAAAGGCCCCAAAATAGTAGCCATTATTATTTTTATAGTGCTGTTAATATCATTTTATTGAGTGGAAATGGAGGTTGATTGAGGTTATGTAAATTGCTGAAGGTCATACAGAAATAAACAAAACAAAACAAAACCAAAACCAAAAAACACTTCTCAAATTAATTACAGATTCTGGATCTGAATCCAACTAGTTCTCTTCCTATAAGCCATAGTAAAAAAACAAATTGAATAGAAAAAAACAAAAACATACAAATGAAAACCCCTTCAACTTACATATTAATTGAAACAATGTGGCAGAAAATATTATGAGCTCTTTCTGCTGATAAGTGATCAAAAAACCCCAACTTGTTCAAGTATTAACAATATAAAATCAAACTGCAGTATGTATATGAAAAGCACGTAAAGAAAAAAAATTAGCATCAATTTCTCTCAATGGTAAAAATAAAACGACATAAAATTTATCCTGAAATACTGGAATATTGTCCCACAACAATCCAACATGAACTTGAAAATTAATGAAGCAAGTACAGGTATGATGAAATAACTCAAAGCAAACTTAGGTACTCAGGCAAACAAGAGGTGGTATCTAGAAAACACAGGAAACATCAAATGGTGAGAATTTAGGAAAGAGACTGATGGGAAAACTATTTCAGAAATAAAGATTCGATTACAACAGTGTAAGAAAGAAAAGATCCCTTTTTAAAAGAGCAATACGTAATATGGAGTATAGAATGAGAAAACAAATAAAATGAAAGAGAAAGAGGGGAATATGTAAAAAATTCAGATAGAATATAAATGTAACAGATACTTACAGTGCCTTTCCCATTCCTCTCTGTGCCTTACCATTTCAGTGCATTCTGGCCACACATTCACTATCAGCATTTCCATCTCTTCTCCTGAAAGCTTTTTGAGAAGTCTAGAAAAGTCTTCTCTGCCTATGCACATGGGAAGCTGAATGTGGGAGAAATGTATAAGTCTCAAAGAGCAGACTTTCATACATCCTTGATAGAAATTATCCTAATTTTGTTGTTGTTGTTTTGTTTTTTGCCCTTTCATTTGGGTCATTCTGAAGCCCATGCTTTTCATTGGCTCTGAGTTCTTCAGTGGTTTAAGTACGTGTTGCCTCTGATAATAAGACACTCTCTATTACCTGCATTTCCTTTCAGTTTTCCTTATTTCCCATAACACTTTTTGAAAGGATGCTTTTCCATTAAGACTACTTGCATTAAATCCTACTTGCCTGAGGGTTGTATTCTAGCAACACCCAAACTAGGAATAGGTATTAACAGTCATGGATTGTGGAAGTAGTTTTTCAGGATAAGATTTCGAAATGGAATAATTTATTATCCAGATGACAACATGGATTATATTAGTGGTGGTAAATGCGTCATGATAAGTCTCAATAGGCTAAAGCATCACAATTACTGCAACTCTCACGTGTGATGAGTTGGGATGTAATACATATGGAAGAGGATCCATGATTTATACGATACCTCTAGTAACGGAAAGATATCAGGGCAGTGGTGATGATAAGGAACATGTAGTTATTTGTTATAAGTATCACTGAAGCACTTATGGAAGAAAATAACAAAGTCAGGTCAACCAGCTATTATCTTAAACATGATGTAAAAGTCAAAGAACCTCTAGCACACTGTAAAGAGACCTTGATCTCCTGCAGTGAAAGATGAGTCTGTGCTCAGATTCATGCTTAACCTCTGATCGTAAGAAGAGAAATGATACAAATAAAGCTAAATAAAGAGCACTGTCGAGTCTCTGAGGCTAAAGTAAGGACAATGATAAGGTTGGAGTAGGAGCCTGAGATCTGGAATAAGGATCTCTGCATTGACATAGTTGAGAACTGACCCCCCAGCTTTCCCTGGGACTTCTGAGCTTACAAAAGTCATTAAGTAGCCTGACCATGACTATGACCATGCGAAGAGTTTACATGATTTTTTGTAAGATAATACTTGCTTTATTTATTCAAGGTCTGAAATCAATGCCCTGAACTGCTGCTAGATAACTAGGGCCGAATTTCAACATGGGATAGCTGGAGAGGATCGTTTATGATCCAGGAGTCAAGAGACTAATCATGAAAGGAACCGAAATAACTTGGCTATGTACTGGAAAGCACTAGAGTAACATGAATGGGAAATGACTTTGAATGCTGTGGACATCAAGGAAGTGACAGAAACCTGGATGAGCAAAAGTTAAGTGTCAGTATTTAACATCTTGGTAGGGATATCTAGGTACAATGATGACCTATAGTTAATAGAGTGGAGATCCTGCCGTGGCATTGACAAAATATTGAGCAATATATTTAGAGATATAAGTATACTAAAACAGATTTATTATCTAAGACTATAAAACCCAGCTGTGTTTTTGAAGAAGGCCCAAAACACCATCCTTTCACAAAAGCGACAACAAAAAATGCACTAGTGAAGGGGGCAACAATATTGCTGAGAAGCTCAGTAGTGACATCCTCTCTTGGCCAGAGCTGATTTCAGGGAAGTCTTTTGTGGAAGTTCACTTGATACTGTTAGTAGTAAAGACAGTGTCCTGGAACAGCAGAGACCTGTTGGCTATACTTAACCATTAGAGACAAGGCATACATTATTATTACCAAGAACTTGGCAGAAACTCCTCACAGCATCTTTTCTACCACCGAGTTCTTTAAAGCCCTACTTCTTTTGGTCAAATGGCCTATGTTGCATGCTGCTTATACCAGAGGTTTTGTTATTTTAATGCTATGTTTTGATCTGGGTGTCATTCAGGTCCGACAACCTTCCAAATCATGCAATGAATAAGTTGAAGTAATATTTCCTTCTGTAGTGGGCAACATCTCCAAACTTCAAGCAGGCCTACCTGCTTGTCATGTGCTTCCTTCTTGGTGGTAGGAGCTGGAAGGTACAAGACATTGTTCTGTGAGAGGATGACCCAATGGGTGATTCCACTGGATGCACAGTAGAATTAGAGTGCTGACCTTCTAGATTTGGCATATTCTTTAATTAAATGTCTCTGATCGGTGTAATGCTGTGTCTTCAAGAGGCAGAAGAACAGTCCCTGTTCATCATCTCTTCCTGTGATTGCCCTGAGAAACATGAGCTTTCCTTCCCCAAAACTTTTGGCTCTGATGAACTGGAATTCCTGATTCTCAAATAGGGAAAATGCTTCTATCAGAAGACACTGTAGGGGTTCCACTAAACTTAAATCTAAAGCCACCTTCCAGTCATTTTATCCAGCTTCTCATATCACTAGATCAAGAGGCAAAGAAAGGAGTTACTATGATCACAAGTGTTATTAACCTTGGTTTTCTTGAGGAGAATGAAATTGCTGTTACCTAATGGGGGAACAAAGAAAGTATCATGGTATTCAGAAGATTCAATGCTGCATTCATGTCAAACACTAACTCCTAATCTATTTTAAATTGCATGACAATCTTCCAAATAGCTAATTATTAAAGGAGAAGATAAAAACAGACATGGGTAACTATGTATAAATTACCAACAAGCATACATCAATTAGGATGCATCCACCTACATGTAACATTATCATCTCCCTAGTACTGGCTTAAGCAGTGAAGTGATTACATAATCAAATTTTTAAGACAGAACTGTAGATCTTCCCATCTGTAATGGCCCCCTTCTCCCCTGGGGCAGAACCTCTATTCCACTCTATTGAAGCTGTTAGCAGGGAGGGCAGTGACACACTTTTCCTTATGTGACACCAGTGCTCTAAATGGGCATTGAGGTAGTAGAGAAGCAACATAGTGACAGCCTCTAGTCTTCTTGGATTGCCCCTCTGGGTGTGGATCCTCTACTCTAACAGCAAGCTGTTTTGGACTGGATTGGGATCCCAGTATTCTTGGAGCCCTTATCCTAGGAATGGGAGTTGGGTGGGGAAATGGAGTCCCAGTCTTCTCAGTCGTGCCTATCGCTAATAGCACTTCTAAATATAGGCCTGGGGAGGACAAAAGACTCTGGTGCCCTACCCCTCCTGGAGTATAACCATAGCCCTAGCCCAGGAGCTGGCAAAATGGAGAACTTCTGTCTTGTTGGTCATACATTCCAGAGCCTACATCCACGATAGAACTTCGGTCATGTAGTTGGGGAGAGGATAATGTGGGAGAATGTCATGGCTCAAATGCTACAGTCCCTTGCCATTCTTAATGAATTTTAGAAAACTTTCCTGAATAAATGTACATTTGATATATGTCCTTAGGAAAATTTCCAGAGACCTTAAATTTTAAAAAAAAATAGTTTGTATCATTTAAACAATTGTTTTACTGAGAAGAGTATCTATTAATTTCCTCACTACCCCGTTGTAGAATATTTACGACATCTATTTGAAGTCATACTTTATTATCTCAAAGTTCAGGTGAAGAAACTAAGGCTCACAGAGAGTATGCAATTGCTTATAAATGAATTTCCTTATTTAATACAATTTTTTGGCCTGTAGTATTGAGATGAACACACAAAAAATGGATGAATAAGAATTACAGGTTTAAAACCATGGAATTGATGCAAAAGTTGGGTATTCATCCATTCTGATGTCTGTGTAATATTCCATTGTGTATATGGATCACATCTTCTTTATCCATTCATCTGTTGAAGGGCAACCCAACTTTTGCATCAACTTGGATGGGACTGGAGGAGATTATGCTAAGTGAAATAAGTCAAACAGAGAAAAGTCAATTATCATATGGTTTACCTTATTTGTGGAACATAAGGAATAGCATGAAGGACATTAGGAGAAGGGAAAAATGAAGAGGGAGAAATCAGAGGGGAAGACAAACCATGAGAGTCTATGGACTCTGGGAAACAAACGGAGAGTTTTAGAAGGGAGGGGGATGGGAGGATGGGTGACCCTGGTGATGGGTATTAAGGAGAGCACCAATTTCGTGGAGCACTGGGTATTATATGCAAACAATGAATCATGGAACACTATATCAAAAACTAATGATGTACTGTATGGTGGCTAACATAACACAATAAAAAAAATAAAAACTAGCTTTGAATTGTAAATAAATAAATAAATAAGTAAATAAAACAAACCATGGAATTAAATCTAATATTCTTAAATGTTTTATAGAAAAATTAGATCAAATGCAAGTCCATGTCATGACTAGAGTCACACTACCATAATTATAAGACAGAGATTAGTGAGTAGTTTAGGTTTTGTTGGTCCTATGTTTTAGAACATAGTCTTCAACTCAAGATTTTGAAGGTGAATCTTCATAGGGTTTATTGAAATTATTACTACAATATCCTTGTAAGAATCCCTCTCTGTGTTAAAAAACTGGAGTGACACATATTGAGAGATATTTTCTTTGACCATTAAAACTTTGTGTGACACATACCCTTCATGAAGGGATGACCTGGGATTAGAATGGAGTCCAGTGCCTGGAGCAGATATGCTTCCCAGAGATAATCACCCCTCTTGACTCTGATCTTTGCCAGATGACCTCTGCTTTGGGAATGAGGAAAAGTGCTGACTGAGACTGTAATGCCAAAACCACTGCCATTGATCAATGAATGGCTGCTTTCTCCAGGATACATATGTCAGTCATGTTGCTTCTATGGGATCACTCAGGAAGGCATTCATGTTGTGGGGAAAATCGAACTTGTATAGAATTCAGTTAGGTTCACTTAATTAGTTCTACTATGTCAGGTTTTATGTACCTAAAATTTAAGAAGAATGACTTTACATGAAGTCATTAAATCTACATTAAATCTACATTAAGAGAAAATTCTGTAGTGAGGAGGAAGTGGATTTTGTTTGTTTGTTTTTTTTTTAAATATATTTTTTAATGATTTTATTTATTTATTTGACAGACAGATCACAAGTAGGCAGAGAGGCAGGCAGAGAGAGAGGGGGAAGCAGGCTCCCTGCTGAGCAGAGAGCCCTATGTGGGGCTTGATCCCAGGACCCTGAGATCATGACCTGAGCTGAAGGCAGAGGCTTTAACCCACTGAGCCACCCAGATGCCCGTTTTTTTTTTATAATTTATTTAGTTTTTATTTTTTAATTTTTAAATTATTTATTTATTTATTTATTTATTTCTTTAAAAGAGAGAGAAAGAGAGAGAGAGTACGAGAGGGGGAAGGGGCAGAGGGAGAGGGCAAAAGAGAATCCTGCAGCAGACTCCCTGCTGAGCATGCAGCCTGGCAGAGGGCTCAATCCCAGGACCCTGAGATCATGACCTGAGCTGAAATCAGTCAGATGCTTAACTGACTGAGCCACCCAAGCGCCCCCAAGAGCCCCTGGCTTTTTATAATTTAGACTTACAGACTTTCTGATCAAAATTCACAATATATTTCCTCTCTTCTTCACTTTTCTTATGTACTAGAGCTTAAACAAGTGATTATATGTTGAAGAATGGAAGTAATAAAATTGGAAATATTGGTGCATCTGGGCCATCTTAGGACAGCTATGGGCCAAAGTACTATTGTATTGTGGTTTTCAACTATTTTAATTTAATTTAATTTAATTTAATTTAATGTATATATATATATAGAGAGAGAGTACAAGCAGGGGGAGTGGCAGGCAAAGGGAGAGGGAGAAGCAGGCCCCCTGATAAGCAGGAAGCCCTGGGCTTGATCCCAGGACCCTGAGATTGAGACCTGAGTAGAAGACAAGGAGCTTAACTGACTAGGCCATCTAGGTACCCCTGTGATTGTCAATTTACTGATACTATGATTTAATCCCTCATGATGGGCTGTGCTGGAAAGAGTATCAGGCATCTGGGTTTGCTTTCTAGCTTCACCACTTAAAAGATCTATGACTTTAAACACCTTCTTTGTAATCTCTTATTAGCAAGTATTTTTCTCTAAAACATCTATAATAATGTCTATTCCACATAATTTAAAAAAATATTCCTTCACTTATAGTAGTGTTAAATGAATATAGCCTATACACATACAGGTATTTTCTGCTTCACTTTCCACATAATGGAGCAGAGCTCTGACTGAGTGAACAGGCTAAGTTTACTGATTCTTAAATGAAACTATATGTAACTATAAAGGAAACTTTATATATAATACACAATTTATATGTATTATTTATCAATGTTTTTTATATGTATATGTGCTGCTTGTAATACATAATGTATGTGTTTGTGTGTTGTATATAGGGTATGTGTGTAAATTTTGTAAGATGAATCATTAGAGAAAGGATTGTTTTGTTGCATAAGGGGTTTGGAGACAAATGAATATTCATATACAAAAAAGTATTTGACCTATACTTTAAATCATATACAAAAATAAATTCAAAATCTTTTGTAATTCTAAAAGTAAAATGTAAACTGTAAAACTTCTAGAAGAAAACATAGAAGACCTTTGTAATCTAATAATAGGCATCAATTTCTTAGATATGGCACCAAAAGCTCAATCCATAAAAAAAGAAGTTGACAAATTGGTCTTCATCAAAATTAAAATTTATGTTGTCCAAAAAAACACAAGGAGTGGAAAGACAAAATAGGAATTAGGAGAAAATATTTGGAATTGTGTCCATCCCCAAACTCTCAAGTTTACTCAAAACTTAATAAGAAAACAACAACAAAACAATTAAAATTGGCAAAATATTTCAACATTTTATGAAACAATATATATAGATAGAAAAAAGCACATGAAAAGATGCTACACATCCTCAGTCATTTGAGAAGTACAAATTAAGATGACAATGAGATAATACTGTACATCTATTAGAATGGATAAATTTAAACCATGCCAAGTGTTGGAAAAGATGTGAAAGATGTCTTTAACATTTCTGGGAGGAATGCACAGTGGTAGACCACTTTGGAAAAATGTCAGTTTCTTAAAAAAAAAAAGAGAGAGAGAACTGTACACCTACCATGAGATCCATTCACTCCTGTTCTATTTACCCAAGAGAAAGAAAAGTATATAGAAATATTCATATAGATACTTTAAAGAACATATGAAACTCAACACCCTTAAGACCAAATAACCCAATTTAGAAATGAGCAGAAGTTGGATGCTTGGGTGGCTCAGGGGTTAAGCATCTGTCTTCAGCTCAGGTCATGATCTCAGGGTCCTGGGATGGAGCCCCACATTGGGCTCCCTGCTCAGCAGGGAGTCTGCTTCTCCCTCTCCCTCTGCCCCTCCCCTTGCCCCCGCTTGTGTTCTGTCTCAAATAAATAAAATCTTAAAATTTTTTTTAAAAATGCGCAGAAGATATGATCAGACATTTCTCTAAAGAAGATATACAGATGTCTAACAGACAAATGAAAAGATGCTCAACATCACTCATGATCAGGGAAATGCAAATCAAAACTACAATGAGATATTACCTCACATCTCTCAGAATGGCTAAAATTGACAACATGAGAAACAAGCGGTCTTGGTGAGGATGTGGAGAAAAAGAAACCCTCTTGCACTGTTGGTGGGAATGCAAACTGATGCAGCCACTGTTGAAAATAGTATGGAGGTTCCTCAATTAGTTCAAAATAAAACTGCCTTATGATCCAATTACACTACTGAATATTTACCCAAAGAATACAAAAACACTAATTCAAATGGATAGGTGCACCCCTTATGTTTATAGCAGCATTATTTACAATTGCCAAGATATGGAAGCAGCCCAAGTGTCCACTGATTGATGAATTGATAAAGAAGATGCAGTGCGTGTGTGTGTGTGTGTGTGTGTGTGTATATATATATATAACGGAATATTATTAAGGCATAAAAAGAATGAAATCTTGCCATTTGCAACAACATGGATGGAGCTAGCGAGTATAATGTTAAGCAAAATAAGTCATTTCTAGAAAGATAAATACCACATGATCTCATTCATACATAGCATTAAGAAACAAAACAAACAAAGGAAAAAGAGAGAAAGAGAGAGAAACTGAGAAACAGACTTATCTTTGGAGAACAAACTGATGGTTACCAAAAGGGATGGGGGTTGGGGGATGGGTTAAATACAGGATGGGGATTAAAGGGTACAGTTATCATGATGAAAGATGTAAAATAAAGATAAGTGAATAAAATATGAACCAACCACAAAGAAAGAAAAAAAATTATTACCTAGAGATCAGGCATTCAGGGAAAAAAAAAAACCTCCCTACTCCTGTTAGTTATGCCCAGTTAAATTGCAATGGACAATACTTTGGTTTAACCAATATTGCTTCACTTAGACTTATTTTTTACCCTACAAACATTTGAATTCTCTTGTTTCTTAAGAGCCTTTAAACCTTAAAACACCTCAATTCTTCAACCCTATCAGTGATTGTTTTGGACAACATCTTAATGTTGTGTTTGAACTCTGTCTGTGTGTTGAACTCTGAAGAGTTCAAATACAGATTTAAATTAAGTTATGAATATTACATGGTTCTTTTCATTGTGTTAATAATTTTGGGTTCATAATAGTATATACATATATTAAAGATGATAAAAGTCCACATGGTTCATAGTATCATTGGAGAATGTAAATTTTTCCCTTACCTAGAAAGATGTATATTGTAATATAATTTACCTTTGGGATAAATGTTATGTTTTTAACTTCAGCACCAGAACATAAATCTATATATAGCTTTTATGAGTTTCCTGGAATGTATAAAAAAATGTATTTTCTCCCCCTATTTCTATGCTTCCTTTATAAAGGGACATAATGACTTAATTTGAGCATTTGAAAGGCACCTCCACCACCCCCCTCTACAAAAAAATGAGTGAGTGACGGAATTAGAAGCTATTTGGAGAGGCTATGCAGAAGTCAGAACCTGGTCTTTGCATTTCTGAGGCATGGGTTCCAAAGAAGTAGCTTACTCTACAACTGAGAAAGTAAATAGTCTCAACCACTACAGGTCAGAAGTTTAAAAGTAAAAGAAAAATGTCTGGAGCTGGACTTAACGCATAATAAAACCTGAAGCCAAAAGAAAGCCAATCGCATAGTCTGACAGTGACCCTGGAGGAGGCAAATCCAATTAATTGGGAAAAGGATTACTTTGAAGAGACCCCTCAAATGGAGCTTGCCCGAAAGGATCTATCTCAGTAGTATACATTTGAAGAACAGCCATCAGGTCAGTTGGATTATCCGTGCTCCTGTGCTAATCCTCCAGTCAGAGCAGGAGATAGTTCATCTACATTTTTTAGAAGCTGTCTTCCAATTAAAGGATAATTTATAAAAAACAATGCTCTGTGTACTCTTAAGCTAAACATACCCTGAGAGACCAATAGGGGGAAAAAATAACCCACAAGGAATATTGGCTACAAGTTACTTTCACCAGCAGAAGGAGCTTATGTACCAACACTATGGGGATGGTCTAAAGCAAATTAATGCAGCCTCGGCTGTAAAAAGAGCAGAGGGAGCCCTCTGTTAAATAAAATTTGAATTCCAAAGATAACATTTCATAAGAAAGAGAAAACAATGAAAGCATTCCAAGCTAAAAATAAGATTTTTCATTTGTTTGAAGAAGAAGAAAAAGAAATTCACAGTGTTGTAGTTTACCAAGAAACGGAATTATTAACCTTAGTCTTTTGCTTTTAAGATTGTCATTAATGCAATAAAGTCATTGAAGGAAGGTATATAAATGGATATCACATTTTGAATCCATCAAAAATATATAAGGTTAATTGTTTGTACTTGGGACTTAGTTTTTCATTTATCGAACATTTATTTAACAATTAAATGTACCAGACATTGTGTTAGACTTCATGAATTTACAAGTTAATAAGAGTTACCTATTCTCAATAAACTTATCTTAGGGGTTTAGATGGGTGTAGGAAAGAACACTAGCAAATAAAATAATTAGCAGTAGGTTCCAAAGGGATGCATCCATAACTCCTATATCATTTTAACTTTTTAGAATGACAATAATTCTTAAAATCATAGAAATATGTGTTGCTTATGATGTATAATAGAAATTTTATAAATCCAAGTATTTTACAAGTCATCTGTGTAGTTTCCTTCTTACTCTCTGATCCTACCAACTACTTTCATCAAAAGCGCTTATGGGGAACAGTGGGACTAGTCATGTCACTGGTCAAGGTCAGACTAAGGAATATTAGGTGCCAACCTGGATGACAAACCTTAATATAAGCACTAATGATTTTTTAAATGCATTAATTTCTCAAAAATTATTTAATGCCATGAATCGAATAGCATTATTATTATAGGGATATAACAATAAAAAAGAGTTATAAGCCCTTGCCATATAAACAGATACTTCAGTGAAGACATATAAGAGATTAATGCATAAACAAGTAAATTGATATATCATATGACACAGTAACAAACTACGTAAAGCAAAGTTAAGCTTTATGTACTCAAAATTAAGAGTAAGAAATAAAGATTGATGGGGAGGAGAGGTATTTTGGATAGGTGGTAAAATAAAACACAACAAAATAAACAACAACAACAACAACAAAAACACTTTGAGAAGTCTTCATTAAACAGAGACCAGAAAGAATTGAAGGAGTGACGAAGAAATTGAGTGGAATAATATCAAAGGCATCTAATTTGAGCACATGCTTGAAAAAGTTGAAGGGGAAATAAAAGACCAGAAAGGTCAAAACAGAATAAGAGGAAAAGTTTTTTTTTTTTTTTTTTTTTTTTTTTAGGAACGGAAACAATGTGTAGTTCTAGGCCACGGAAAAGCCTCTGGGTGATATTTTAAAACAGATGAGATACCATTGTACACAGGTATGATCTGATATGATTTATTCATTTGTTTTATTAATATCACTCTAGCTCTGGTATAGAGAATAACATGCAGGTGCAGAGGCAAGAATTACAAAATATGTGATTGACTAATTGCTTTAGTTTTGAGTTGCCAATCTTATGTTTAGAAAATTGTGGATGCTCTGGATGATGTCATCTTCCAATAGAGATTGCTCTCTCCTCTAGCAGTCAATATAACATTAGATCTCCTCAACCCACCTAAGGGCTTTACTGATCCAGGCTGGTTTAAAATTTGTATAATTCTTGGTTTACCTTTCATTCATCACCACTCCTGAAATTCCAGCAAAGAGCTGAATTTGGTCTAACTGCCCAAACTAGGACAAAAATCATTAAAGCAACTACCTATCAACCACACAGTCTATATATTTATTATTGTTCTGATACAGATATTGCACAGTATTGACTTTCCAGTATCTTGCCTTCACGTTTAGTTCATCCCAATTGGCCAGAGGTTAAAACTAGCAACTGTACTGCCATCGCATATTGGGGTTTAATACTATACCACTTAACCGTCGACAATGTGGCCCTTAGTGTCTTGAGAGAAGTATGTTATCCACCTCCAAAAGCCTATCTTAAGTTTTGGGGGAAATTTCAAGGTAACAAGAGTGAAAAGAATAAATGATATGTCAGAAGCAAATTTAAAGTTAATCATAACTGAGCTGGACTCATTTTCCAAAGAAAACACAGTCATTTACTAGTTAAAGTGGGAACTCTCACAGGTAGACTGTATGAAACTACCAATCTTAGAGGAAGAAAGGAGAGTTCTTTGCCTATTCCAACCCATCAATTATCTCTCATTCTCCCATCATCACCCAGTGAGAACTTAACATATCACATTTCTGGGTTATAATACTGACTCATTCTGCCAACCAATCAAATTGTCTTGCCTGGATCTGGTCAAGCTATGGTGTCTTGCAATGTTAGAGTCTAAAAAGGCTATGGTAAAATAAAATCTTCATGCCTTGGGAGGTTGGGATAGCCAGTAGGAGAGATATCTAGTTTCTCCTTAGAGCAAGATGCTGAGGCCCACAGAGCAGATAGGACTAAGGACCTCTAGAAACTGCCTAAACTGGATCTGGTAGAGGGCACAATGGGACATATATATTTAAGATTCATTAGTACATTGATAATAACTAAATGGGATCCTATCCTGCCATGACCCCAAGCTCCCACCTTTAAACTAAGATCAGTAGCTGTAGCTGTAGTTTCTTTTCTCTTTTTATTCCTTCCTTCCTTCCTCCCTCTCTCGCTTCCTTCTTCCCTTTCCTTCCTCCCTTCCTTCTTCCTTATTTTTTCCCCTTTCTTTCTTCTTTATTTATTTATTTTTTGTGTGGCTCTTCTCTCCTACCTTCTCCTTGTCTGAGGCTTTACTTCGTGTTGATAGTTTATCTAGAACACTTTCCTCCTTATCTTCCTATAACTCACTCTTCATATCATTAAGAGCCCAGTGTATATCACCTGAATAACCTTTCCTGTCATTTTTATTTAAAATGCCTCTTTCCCATACCCACCAGTCTTGTCATTTTTATCCTTCTACTGTACATTATTTTCTTCATAGCTTTTATCATTATTGAAAAATCATTAAATTTATGTGTATATCTGGGTGTGTGTGAATATATGCATGTTTTAACTTATTATGCTTCTCCCATAATACAATATAAGATGTGCAACAGCAACAATTTTTCTTTTTTTTTTTTTTTTTTTTTTACTTTTTTAGTTCTTCTATCTCCAGAGCTAAGAACAGATCCTGAAAATATAAGGGCAGCAAAAGCTGTACCACTATGTATCAATGAGATGTCTAATTGATTATCTTTGAAATAGCTTTGAATCACATCCTACCAACAAGGAGAATAGGGAAATAATTGAGTCAGTTAGTACATAGATTAATTAAATCAATTTTGTTGAATCAATTTGACTGGGATAGGGTGGGGGTAGGGAAAGAATTGCAAACATGAATGAGATCTAAGAATTAAGTAATGGTTAACTTCAATTTATGGATGTGGCCTAAGAGACCAACACTATTGTTAAATTGTCTCCATTTTAGGACTGTAGGAGAGCCTTAAACAATCTCCACACAAATTCCTGCTTTCCAGTCCTGATCTCAGGTTGATATGCAACTCAGCCAGGGGAAAATGTAACACCAATTTTCTTGAAATGTTATCATCAAATTTTGTGATTGTGTAACTATTTGCTAGTGACTAAGGAAGGTTTAGAGTTAAATAGAAAGATGAAGTAAATAAAATGCATAAAACCATGGTACTTTTATTTGTATTTTAAGTTTATCAGTACATTTTGTATATTATTTTTAGACTTAATTGTTTAATATAATTTATCATGGAAAATTGTGATTCTATTTTAAAATATATAATTGAGTAATTGCTTTAGTCTTTGAGTTTAAGTTGTAAGTAAAAGATAATTTGAACTTTAAATTCATAAAAACAATTATGGTTCACTACATTTAAACTTGATTCATTAGACTCTAGGAATTACCCAAGTGCTTGAGAGAGTTCATTTGGTTATTCAGATAATTTAAAAGAACATAAATTATTAAAATTATAAATGTTGATAACACTTAAACATGTAAGTTACAAAATTATAAAAGTTTTTTTAATAGTGATAATTAAATTGTACTAGTTTACTAGATATAATATTTGTAGCTTGAATTTAAATGTTCAATCTGTTTTTTCATATAGTGAGTCAATAAAATGATTATCAATTTAAAAAATCAAGTTGCTACAAATGAGGGGTTTTTTTTGTTTGTTTACAAAGATCACTATAAGTATACCATAGAACTTACTTCGAAAATATATATTAATTTATGGGATGCCTGGATGGCTCAGTTAGCTGAGCGACTGACTCTTGTTTTAGGTTCAGGTCATGATCTCAGGGTCTGAGATCGAGCCCCGTGTTGGGTTCTGTGCTGGGTGAGGAGTCTGTTTGAGACTCTCTCTCCCTCTTCCTCTGCCCCTCCCCCTGCTCACACACATGCTTTCTCTAAACAAGTAAATAAAATCTTTTAAAAAAAGAACATATATATTAATTTCTAAAGAAATACTTGCTAAATGAATCAATGAATGATTATTTTTTTAGTTTTTTCAGGATAATTTCTTTTATTAACCACTTTGTAAAAATCATCTCTGATATTTGTTAAATGATAGGGATTTGCAGAGTTTCCCCCACCTGGAACTGCTGATTGAATAGGTCTTGATGGAATCTAGAAATCTGTTTTTCACTAATGTCTCTTTTGACTCTCACAATAGGCAAAATTGTAGTACACTGTCCTAAAGCACATTTCTAATTTACTCCCTATCCAGTCTAGGTCTGAGGCTTTTTGACTAAGTCCCATGTCTGATGCCATCAACCTCCCTGACATAAACTTTCTCTGCATGGATGTGCATCAATGCCAGTTGATGTTCCTCTTTGCTAGCTGGGATTTCCTAGCTGTCTCTAGATCAGACTTGTCCCAGGCTAAGAATCCTGGATAATATGTTCTGATCCATCAGCAGGCTGCTTACTAAGCTCATTTCATAATAATTCTTTTCAATTTATGACACTCTGTTCATGTCACAAATAGGCATGAAAATAGAAAATTTGGACGGCAACTCACAGTAGAGCTTGACTACTTTTATGTTCCTTTCAGAAAAGCAGCTCAGTTATTACGAATGTTTATTTGAATTTTGTTAACATATTTGAATATGTTAAGATTACACTAAGGCTTTTGAGTGACACTTTTCTTTCTTTCTTTCTTTTTTTTAACACTATCCTAAAAATGATTCAATTTTTGCTATTTGTAATAAAATCAAATACTTTATTCAATTGCAGATGCAGAAAATAACCTTCCAGTTTGATCTATTTCTAGGATTTACTATTTGAACATTAATAATTCCTTTTATAATTCATGGATCCTCAGTTTGCTATGAAATGATACTTTTTCCTGTGTAAAATCATAGGTAAACATGCTTATTCAATAACTACCAGCCGAAGAATTTGCTCAGACAATGGGAGATTGGTTCTTAAAGTTATTGAAATCTATGCCATTTTCTACTGTCACTTCATATTCAAAATACTTCGTCTGAATCAGAACTGTGATTATTGAGGACTGTCTCTTATACCCTATTGTCTGCCAGCAGAACTACATGGGCTGAGTTGAATTTTTTAAATCTACTGGCTTTTCCTCAAAAAATAAAATGCATAAGCTTATCATTTAAGATAAATGGATTATATAGTTCCCAATGGATTAAAACAAAAACAAAAACAAAAACAAAATCCCCAAAAACATTGCTATCTATGAAGTTTTACAATGACAAAGAAGCGGCAGCATACTATGTTACAAATCATCCTAAATTAAGTTCACTCACGTATTTACCCTTATTTTTACTTTCTTCTTCATAAATTGAAAGCACACAATTCAGTCTTCTTTATACCAAAAATAAGAATACCTTTTGTTAGTCATGTCATCTCTTAATTGAGGACAGAAAGATCAAGAAAGCAGTGATTTGTAGGACCACCGTAGCTGCAAATTTGCAGCAAAGTAATTGCCCTGCATGTGCTAACAAACTGTTCAGTTCATCCAGGCACACTTAGTCAAAGAGTGTAAGGAAGCGAAGAAGAGGAAGATAATCAATGGTAATCATTTCTGTATTTTTTCACTTCCCTTCAAATGCCATTGTCATCTCATTTATATGAGAAAAACAAAAGCAATTTAGAAAGTTATCAAAATTAAAAGGAGAAAAGTGTAGTTTAGAGACAGGAAATATTCATGTGAATGAAAGGTTCGATTCCTTCAGCATTGAATGAGTACACTTTTGCAACAAGAAAGGATAGCAGTATGTTCTACTGATAATGCCCATTGTAAGGAAAATCCAAAAGAAAGTATTTCATGACGAATTGAATTATGCTATGTATATCAGAAGGAGATAAGCAGACAAGATTGGATTAGAGATTATAGTAATATACAGTGTGGTCCACAGTTATTTTAGATTTTGAACATAAATAATTAAAAGTGAGTACTCTGGGGGGGCGCCTGGGTGGCTCAGTGGGTTAAAGCCTCTGCCTTTGGCTCAGGTCATGATCTCAGGGTCCTGGGATCAAGCCCCGTACTGGGCCCTCTGCTCAGCAGGGAGCCTGCTTTTCTCTCTGCCTGCCTCTCTACCCACTTGTGATCTTTCTCTCTCTATCAAACAAATAAATAAAGTTAAAAAACAAAAACAAAACAAAACTTTAAAGCTAAACCTTTTAAAAAAAAATGAGTACTCCGGGATTCTAAATGTATAGTTAACCATTAATAGTTCCTACACAAATATGGCTGATCATACTATTCATTAACTATCTAGTATACTTTTCTAGTGCAGATTTGTAGTGACCATTGTTTATAGCAAGAATAAAATGAACTCAAAGTCTGTATCATTCCATATCATTCCATATTCATTTGCATATATGTTTATATATATATTTTTCAGGCATGAGCTCTATTTAGATAAAGATATGTGTTCAAAGTGATTTAAAATTGACATCCCAAAATACCTCAAACATATATTCCATTTACAAAATTTGATTTTATAATATCAAAAGAGCCACAATCTAAAACATGGGGAATTGTAAGAAGAAAATATGCTTTAATTGAAGGTAAGAAAGTGCAGAGTAGAGCACAATAGCATATTTATAGTAGTAGCTACACTGCTTGCTGCATTCAGCATCATTTATGACTTGCTGGAGAGTAAGGTGATTTAATAAGAAACATCAGAAATATCATAACTCTATTTTTGAACACTAGAAAACACAAGACAAAAAAAAAAAGATTCTAGTGATAATGATTCCTCAAATTAATGCTTAAAATGGTAAAACTTACTTTTCCCCTTCTGTTGATAATAAAATTTATCAAATTTATCAAAAAGAACCAGATAAATAGATGAAATTTTTAAAGCCAATCATTAATAATGGTAGTAAACATGTGAATTTTATATATGCATAAATTGGAAATATATGTGTATCACTCACATATATTCATGCACACACATACATACAGACACACACAGTACAGTTTTAGAATCTTAGAACCCTCCAGCTTTATTTTTCAAATGTGTTCATAATGCTACTTCTGATTTAAAAAAAATAGCAATGGTTTCACCTCTGAAAAACAGTAAGTTCTTTAGTAAATCTTAACTTAAAGTGATTTCGATGAATACAAAATCTCAAAACTATGTTTTCAATATTGCCAATCAAACTTCACAGCCTTTTATTATATATTTAGCACTTAACTTTTAACAAGTTTCTTCAGCTCTTGAATATTTTTGTAAAATTTCATGATCAAAGTGTTAATTATAATAGTCATGTAAACCCAAGTAATTGTTTATATATGCTTTCTTTTCATAAACACCGTAATTTTGTCCTTATAAAATGATCATCGTGATGCTAATAAAATGATATTAACAGCTAATACTTACTGACGCTTAACCCTAAAACAGGCATTGTTATAGATGCTTTCCATACTATCTCAATTATATTTAATAGATTCATCCGTGTAGTTGCTCAAAATTATACCTAGTAGGAGTAAGAGCAATATTCAATCTCTAAAGGGTGTGTACTTATTCCTATTACATTATCTTCAATTTGTATATGATTACATTGTCTTTTAAAATCTTTGTGTATAGGGAAGCCTGCGTAGCTCAGTCAGTTAAGTGTCCAATTTGATTTCAGCTCAGGTCATAGGATCTCAGGATCGTGGGTTCAAGCACCCAGTTGTGCTCTGGGCTCATCTTGGAGTCTTCTTTGAGATTCTCTTCCTTTCCTTCTGCCTCTTCCTACCCCCTGCTCATGCTCCCTTGCACACACTCTCACTCTCTTCCCAAAAAAAAAAAAAAAAAAGAGAGAGAGAGAAACACACTTTGTGGATAAAGGGAGAGTAAAAAAATATGTTACCCAAATCACGAAATAATTGTACCATCTAAAAATGGTAAGATTACCATAAATATAAGGAAAAAATCCATTAGCTTACTATAAAACATATTTCGGCTAATAGTTGGACAAAATGGAATTTGTTGTTCCAGATATGGGCGTAAACAACATGCCATTTATCTTTAGAAGGTTGAGGAAAATTTACAAAAACCTTAACCATAATATATTTACTAAAATCTATTAGATTTTGCTGAGCTTTGGAAGATATCAGTTACTACCCTATTTTTACCACCCCACTCAGAGATTACATTCTAAAAAGATCGAAAGACTATATCTAATACCACACAATAATTCTTATTTTCAAAACTATTATTTAGCATATAGTAGGTTTTTTAATCCTAAATTTCACTCCAAGAAAGTATGCAGGCATACCATCAGGCTCAGCCTCATCATTCATGTGTACCACCTGCAGCTTCGTTCAGTCGACTTTGAACTACGGATCCAGGAACATATAACTGAGACTTATCATAGATAAAGGATGTTTCCTGATGAAGAGTGAAATGATCAAGCTTTTTCCCCAAGGGAGGATAAAGCAAGTTGCATTTTTAATAGTTATCATATATAATCTCAAATCCTGTTTATCCCTTTACCTGTAGCTGATTTCACAATCAATTTTAATTCCAAGATCAAATGAAGAATGAAAAGAATATATTTTATATTTTGAAAAATCAATTCTGAAACGCAACTCTGAACCAGCTTTCAAAACTTTAAGAACTACTTGAGTAGCGCTCTGCCTGACTGCTACCAGGTCACTATCATGGACAGTGCTGTCTGTAGCCCATCAAGCTGGTAAGTAGGGAGTCACCAGGTGCTGGGTAGGACAGGCTCACAGGTACAGTGCATGCAGTATGCAAGGAGGTCATGGACATAGCTGTTAGTGCATCATTTGAAACATAAAAGGTCCCCATGTGGAGGGCAATGTGATCACCTTGACAGAATCAGAGCAAGGGGCTCAGAGGCTGGGCTGAACCTGCTGCATCCTAGATGTCTGAGTTGATGACCACTTGGCCCATTTGCATGATTTGGAACTGTTTAAAAAGTGTTTAAAATAAAAAAAATATATATATCTGAGTAAAATAAACACCTATGTTATGAAATAAACCACTTCCCAGAATGAACAGCACATTTTTAAGGATAATTTCACATCTGTTGACTTCCTAATCGGCAGTCAATAAATTGACAGAAAGATGCTAAATACAACTTACTCAAGTAGCCCCAAATAGTATATTGAAAAATAATATTTACAATTGTATAAATTTCAGTAAAGTCATTTACTGAAAAGTCATTTTACTGAAAAGACATTACATTTTACTGAAAAGACATTACACTTACTGAAAAGACATTACAGTAAAGTCATTCTGTAAAGTCATTCACCACACACATGTGCACGCACACACACACACACTCCGCTACACTTGGAATAGTATCTGAACTAACACTGAGTACAAATACTTTAGTATGCATTTGCTGATTGTGACAACAGACAAGGAAAACAAATGTTTCATCCCCAAACCCTCTGGCTCTAGTCAATGGTGTACCTTCTTGTTTTCCCCTACCTTTAGTTCCTTCCAACATCCAGTAGGTGAAGGATACAGGGCTATGAGTAACCTCGGGTCCTGTTATTTGAGGTGGAGTGATTTCAAGCTCTCAAAATCAGGAAAACTGAACATTTTAAATGTGGGATTTCAGCTTTGTCCCTGAGGCTTTGATCCTATTCTGTTAATTCTGGATGATACTGGGCATAAAGTAAGCTAGTAATGTCACTGGATGTGTAATGATGTTAAACAGACAACACAGTCCCAGACTTCAGGATAAAATTAGCTCATTCCATCACAAAGACATCAAACCTCCATTTTCATAAATAGAATTCATGGATGGCACTTATTAAAGCAAAACAATAATTACAGTTAAAGGAAAGAAAACTATAGCTTCACGGAGTCACGGCCAATATTTTTCTGAGCATTTTAGGTGGAATCAAAGGCAATCCTAAAAACAATTGATGAAGACTGCATAATTAAAGATTGTTCTTTAGGCAAATGAATAAACAATGACTAAGTTTTAGTAATGATAGTCTTGAAGCAAGAAGCAGTTATCTTTGTGTAATTTCCTATTATAGAGTACAGAATATATTAAAGAGAGACAAAAAGAACCATGATTGTTCATGATTGTATTTAGATACTCAGATTTAGTGAATCCTTTTCCAACATTCCCTAGGAGACTATATTTTTTCGGGGAAAAGTTAGCGTCACTTAAAGATATACTCCTCAAATAGATTCTGTGGTAAGGAGACTTCTAGATGGCCCTCAAGGTTCATGTGCACTGGTATACATGTCTCTGTGAACTCTCCCCGACTGTGGGAAGGACTCCCGAATATAGTGAGATATAAAGCACTATTTGGTATGACAAAATATTTTCAGGTGTAATTAAAGCCCCTAATCAGCTGTGTTTGACTTAATTAAAGTGGAGGTTATGCTGGGAGGGCTTGATCTAATCAGGTAAAGGAAGGACTAGAGCCTTCATGGAGGTCACATATGTTCCGCTGCTGGTTGCTTTAAAAATATAAGCTGTCAAGTGAGAGTGTTCATGCAGAGCAAATGGCAAAGAACTAAACCTAGCTGTTAGTCTCCAACTAACAGGGAACAAGAAAATAGGACCTCTATCATATAGTCACAAAGAACTGAATTCTGCTAACAACCATTTGGATTTGGAAGAACGCCCCAAGCAACAGAAAGGAATATGACATGGTGACCACTTTGATTTCACCCTTGTGAGACCCTGAGTGGAAAGCCCAGTGAAGATACGTCCAGATCCCTGACACACGGAAACTGTGAGACAATACATGTATGTTGTTTTATACAGTTTAGTTTTTGGTTAAATTAATTAAATTAAATTAAATTAATTAAATTAACACTCAGAGTTGAAGTAGTAAATGTTTTATAATGCATGTGGCCACAAAACTTACAAAGCACATTAATGCAATACATAAATAGTTATAGAGATATGCAACCATGTACAAGCATAACCATTTGAGGAAGGAATTAACTGCTGAGATGAGTTTCAATCTCCTGTGTTTTGTAATGACACACACAAAAAGTAATATTTTTTAGTAAAAAGCAAAATGTATTGTTATCTCTAATATTCATCACATTTGCTTGTAAAGGCTATTTGGCCAACAGTCCTGAATGTGCTAGCCAGGGAGTTAATGATACCATTTGCAAAGCACTCTCCAGCATGCTCCTAGGGTTACCTAGATTGTTATCTGCTCACAGAGAGCTGAAGTCTCTTAGTTGGTGCTAGTGTTTTCCCTATTCAGAAACAGTTAACTCCTGATTCAAAATGTTTATCAGCAAGGATAGATAATTAGAATAAATCTAGAACATGGATTTTATATTTTTTTACATTGTGGGAAATCATAACACTTCAAATGAAGTTATCATTCTTTATACGTTTTTACTCCGTATGACTGGAAAGGGGTATGATGTCCTGCTCCCGACCCCCTGCTGATAACTCTTCCCAAATGACCTGCACGATTTATTAAACTCCTGTAATGGGTAAGCCTGCTGTGCACATAGATCTTGTATTTCTTACAAAACCCCTAAAAGATATATTTCAACCTCAAATGCAAAGGCTACAGTTGAGCTACTTACTCTGAGGTCACAGCCAATGGAAGGTGAGCAAGATGCTAACCATCTATCTCATTCGGGAACCGCTTTTCTTTCCCAGTTCAAACGACTCTCCATCTTGTCTCTATCTATCCTATCAGTAGTCACCAAATGAATTGGTTTCCCTTTCTTAACTTCCTCAAAGAGGATCCTAAGCTTCATTGCCTTGAACCACCCAATTCTGAAGCCACAGTAAACAAGGAGAAAAAACAAGATGGAGAAAATTAAAAAAGATCATGCTCTTCCTTTTACAGGCTTTCATTCTAAGACTGGTAAAAAGACTGAACGCAGAGGCAACTTAGGCTTTGTATTCTTCTGTGGGACTGAGCAATCTTATTTCTCAATCACTGAAATTAAAAGTGATTTTGGAACTGTTTATATGATAATATGCAGTAAAATCACAATCATGTTAGGATTTTCATCTGGATCAGGGAAGTTTACACTTAATGAATAAAGTTTAAAGGGGGCAGTGGAAGATGATAAGTTGCACTAGCCACCAGCTAAAGGTTTGAGCATTTTATTTACTTTTCTATTTGCTTTTCATACTGCTCTTATTCAGATAGATTTAATCCCTATAGTTAACTATTTCAGTGACAGAAACATCAATGCAAACTGGTTTAAGCAACAAAGGAATATATTGACCCATAAGGATAAATCCAAATGATGACACTGGCTCATGCTTTCTTTCTACCTTCTTCTACGTGTTGACTTAATTCTGTGGGTGCACGATGATATCATATGCAGATACAATAGATACTGCTTCGTTAACGTTCAATGGAAGGGGGATCTTTTCTTGAAGTCGTCTGAAAAGACCTGAGAGTCACTTTGATCAGACTAGTTTAGATTATGTGCTCATCCCTAAATGAATCATGTGGCCAGGAAATGTTATCCAAGGGCAGGTACTGGTTTGGTTCACATGCCCCATACTTGTTGCTAGAGTAAAGCCTGCTTCAGACCATACAGACTGAGATTAGGAGAAGGATGGAACACCAAATGAAAAGGCAGGGCTGTCATAGGAAGAAAGAGAAATGGATGCTGGGAAAGCAAATAACTATCTACTGAGAATTTTTGTGAAAGTTCTATTCCAGCAGGCTTCATTTATTTCTGAACATTCTAAGCATTAGACCAGATTTTAAGGACCAGATCCATCCAATTTAAGCCTTTTTGCTACAAAGTGCAGTCTTCACACTTCTTACTTCTGTATTAGCTTTTTAATCTTTGACTGTTATCCACATATGCAGGTGTTCAGCCCTGGGTCATAATAAGAATTGTTGAGAACCTCTGTTCCAGAAGCTTGATGACGGTCTTTCTCCCTTGCCCCATTGTCAAACATGGGTTCAAGTACTGTTCATTAAAGTTTAAGAAGAAGATAAAATGTCTATATCAGCCAAATGAATAGTCAAATGTAATGTGCAGTCTGTGTAGCTTTTACTTGATGCTAAGTTATGGAGATTTTCTCAGAAAGACTCCAGAACTACAGTTTTTCTAGAATTTCTTTGTCAGAACACTCACCGAGTTTGAAAAGCGGCACTGCAATGATGAAGCCATTTAAAGGCCTTCAATTCCATAGCCATTTGCTCCCACTAGCACATTTAAATTTGTAGCAGAAATCCAAATGTTTAGCTTAATTGCCCTACTATGAAATACAGAGATTTATGAAAAGATGCTAACAGCCTGTCCCTGTGCCATCATTGAAAAGGCTCACTGGGTATTCAATAATAGGAAAGAAAAAAAAACATAAGTATAAAGAGGCAAAAATTACATTTAAATCAACATGGCAAAAGGTTTCCACGGTACAAAGAAAAATTAAATCAAACAGTGGGGTTCTTTTCAACTGAGGCCTTTAAGGAAACAGGCAAGATGTAATGTTCTTTATTTGTCAGACAAGTGACACAGTTAATCAGTGCTAATTGCCCAGGATTGGCCTCTCAGTTATGTCAGTTAATTAAAGTACATTCTCATATGTACTGACCAAACCCCTCTATGTGGTAGGTAGGCAGAAAAATGAAAGGCATAGATAGCGGGTCCCTCTGTCACTTGGAAAGAGAAATCAATACTGATTTAGTTGTAGCAGAATTGAGCTATTTTGTCTGCACTCTTTTTATCTGCAAGGCCCCCTGGCCATCAGTGTGGGAAAACATTCATGGAACGAATGCATTTAGCAGGAGTAATCATCATCATCGTGAAGTGCTTATCAGAAATGAAGACAAAATGCAATTAGGCTAGATTTACAGTTGGACCAATAATTACCACTCAGATGTTTCAGCTGAATGGAAAATACATGATTCCAAACCATGACATTTGTGTTCGATTGCTTTCTCCTCCTTTCTCTTGTGATCTCTAACCCTCCTCCATTTTCTTTTCTTTCTTTTTTTTTACTTATAAAATATGTCAGTCATGATGTAGCACAGCTGAATAATTGTCATAGAGTCAAATGCTTGCAGGTGGTTAATGGAAACAGAAAATTAAATGAACAGCAGTAAAGAAACTCATACAAAATTAAAGAACTCTATTGCAAATTTAAAGGGTCATTTGGTTTCATCAAAAATCAAATAATATGAATATGTTATCCTCTGCATGAAAGAGACTATGTTAAATTGTTTTGAGAGCTGAAAAATGAGCAATCAATGGTGTGCTAATGAAATTTGTGAAAAAAATCATGCACTATTGAAATATGCTGTAAATTGTCATTTAGTCCCTGCAGACGAAGGCCTACTTTGAGGGATCAATTTTTTTTTTCCTCTCGAACTTATTGTTTATCTAAATTATTGAATTGAAGATATGACTTGAAACAAGTTAAGATTGTTCCTAGAGAGAAATGAGAGTAGGATTAAACTAAGCAGATCTCTCAGAGTTGAAAAACAACAACAATAAAAATACCACCAAACCAGTAACTCCTTCAAAAACGTCTATTCTGAGACATTTTTCCTTATATGACAGAAACCCAACAATTCATAACACATTCATGATATGTCCAAAGAACAGAATCAATGGCCCCATTGACCTGCAAGGAGTTAAGATGGTTTAGACCAACTAAGCTCTCATCTGCCTGGCATTTTTGAAATATATAATTGATAAAACTTTTGTGAAAAGAAAAGCTGTCTTTCTGGTGAAGCATCAGATATAATGTTGTATGGTGTCATTCAGAAGTGGATTTCAGTTACAGATTCTTTAAGAATAGATTTCAAGATTACAAAGCATTACATTCTTTATTCACTCCTTTTTATTTTTCATTATCCTCTTCATTCTCTGGGAAACCCAGAAGTCAATATGAAATGTCTTTTGTCTATCATAGAAATGATTTTCGTCTTTGATGGTTGCTCATATCAAAGGGAAAGAAAAATGAAGACATATAATTGAGGCTTCATTGGAAATAACTCAGACATTTGTGACATTGCCTTGAATGGCTATCTGATAGCTGAGTATTTTTAATGACTAACAAAATCTTAAAAGGTGTTTGAAAGTGACTCAGTTTTTCACATTAAAAAAACAAAAACCAAGACTTAAAAATAAATACTGCTAAAAGAACAGCTTTAAAAAGGTTAAAATAAAACATGTTCCTTAAACAATATAAATCCCTTCAGATGAGTCAATCTTTTTAAATGCAAAATGAAATGTATCTTATCTTGCACTAGTGAGAAAGAAATAATATTATAAACACACAGCTTTTTCTTTTCAATTATCCTTGATGATTTAAACCATTAAAAGTATCTCTGATAGTTTTTTTCCCCCTCTCAAACTTACGAGCTGTCAGTGGATTGTACATAAATTTGATGCAGAGGTGAAAATATTGACTCAACCTTTCATCTGTGTGACTACAAAAATATACCTTATTTTAATAACACCTAGCAAAGGTAAAGCTTAGTTGCTTGTCATTTCATGTTAAAATAAGATAAAAACTAAAATAGCTCAACAAACGTGAATAATTTACATGAACAAGTTATAACAAAATGTCCAATTTTTTGAGTTAAAGCATTTGTCTGTGTATTTTTCAAATGTTAGTCCAATTTTAAAGATTTTCTGCCCTTTTTTCTAACTAAAGCTCTTTAATGCCCCTATTTTTACATATATTGTTGTCATTTAAATCCAGCCATCCAAATACTAAACTTGTAGAAACATTTTACAATATTCAAAACAGTACTCTTTGAAGACTCACCACTACAAAAAAAAAAAAAAATAGATGAAATTTGTAGCAGGGACATCACCATTAGTCCCACTTAACATCACTGCTGTTTCATCTTTCTTTTAAATTAAAATTGTAACTTTTTTACTTTTCAAATAAAATGTAAAACACTTTTATGCCAAAGGCAAACATCTTTATTTTGGTGTATTAAACTGCAATTTCTACAAATATCCCAGCCCCACTAAAGGCTTGTATTCAGCATTTCTGTTCAGTACAAAATACATTTCATACAGAGTACAGAGCATAGGTATGTCTGAAACATTATATATCTTGATAAATATATCCCCTTTCAATAATTCCATTCCCTTAAATTAATATATATCAAAGCTGCAAGTTTGGGGGGTAAATAGAAAACATTTATACTAGTGTTCAGAGTGCCTTTCTGAGTTCAGGATGGTACCAGTGGCTAGGAAAGATGTTTCCTCAGTGGTTTGAGATCCTGTGGATAAGACTAGTTGAACAAATATGAAATAAGTACAAAAATCAGTATAAGTTCATTGTAATTTTCTAAAGCTGTCAAGGTCAATAAAATTCTAGCAAAACTATAGTGGAAAGTGTGTTACCCTGCCAGGTCCACCTTCAGGAACAGGACGCTCATTTTCCCAGCCACCAGGAACGTTTGCCACAGACAGCCCAGAGGGGAGTCCCTCTCCTACAAGTACAGTTCACCTATAGCAACTGCCTCCAAAACTTGCTTGCCTTCACCTTGGTCTGCATCTGGTGATCCATGTGGGTACAATGTGTCCACCCTTGCCTCAGTTTCAGTAATCTCTGAAAGGCCACGACAGTCTCAATGCTCCCCACTGGATCAGATAAGCCACTGTTATTCCCGACTTAATTTGCCCACTACTGCTTCTCTTATTTCATCACTGAAGGTTGCTTCAGAGCAAGTCTCAAGAAACTTTTGCACACAGATCATAATGTCAGATTTGGGTTTCCAGTAACCCAATCGAAAAGAGAGACCATTTGCACTTGAGTGATAGGCAGCATTTGTATAATTACAGAGATGAAGGGAAAGCATCATAGCCTGCTGTGGCTTGAAATACACAAACCCTGATGAAAAGTGGAAGTGACTTACTATGTTTGGAAGATGGCATAGAGTGCCTGGCCTGACAGTATCAGGAATTTTCAGGGAATTATTTTTTTTTTAAAGATTTTATTTATTTATTTGACAGAGAGAGAGAGATCACAAGTAGGCAGAGGTAGGCAGAGAGAGAGGGGGAAGCAGGCTTCCCACTGAGCAGAGAGCCGGATGCGGGGCTCGATCCCAGGACCCTGAGATCATGACCTGAGCCGAAGGCAGAGGCTTTAACCCACTGAGCCACCCAGGCGCCCCCAGGGAATTATTTGAAATGAGAAGGGAGAGGTAGGTATTGGTAGAATGTGAAAGATATTAAACGTCATGCAAAGGATTTGGATTTTATTGAGTAGATGTTTGCAAGTCACTCTAAGTATGGAATAAAAACAAAATGTTTAAGGAAGCTTGGTATAGCAAGGATATGCAGTATGGGATAGAAATGGGAATGATACCACAAATCTGTATCTTAGAGAGTGAAGGCCTGCACAGGGGCAGAAAGGATAAACGAAACTCTCTTTCTTTCCACTTTCTTTCTGTCTGTGTGTGTGTGCACATGTATGTGTGCATTGCTGAAAAAGAGAAAAATAATCTCACATATACTTTCTAAGGAAGCCCCAGAAAGTATGAATAGGTAGGTCTTTAATAATCCTCTGTTATGGACTGTTTTTCCAAATACACCTTAGAGATAAATTACTTGGTATATTTTTCTTTCCATTACACATTTCCTATTTCTATCTTGTGGAGATACGTAAGAAAAATAAAACAAACTTGTGAAGAAAATGAGACAAAGAAAGACGATAATCAAAGGATCTGGATAATGGTACATAGCTAAACAATTGCCTTCTGGTATAACTGAGAGTGGTTTTGCTCCGCATGAATCCTGTGTTCAAATCACCTCCCTAGGATACAAGGGGAATGACAAGAGACCCAAATGAAATAGTAAATGTCCTATAATCTAATTATTTCTTTGCCAACCTCAAACAAGACACAAGGTGCTCACCACACACCTTGTTCCCTAGGACTGATTTCTATATTCTTTTTTCCTTTTAGGAGCAGTTTGAGTTTGTCTTTGGACATGACAACATCTGTCATCCTTCAGTGAATTAGCAAGTGTATCAGTAGGTTATCATTAATATCCAAATAAAGATTCCAAAAGCAAATTCCTGACAGTCTTATCATTACTCTCAAGTACTGCAGGCATTTCTATTATTTATTTAGAACTCCTTCAAAATTAGAAAGATGTCCAAATCAGATTATCTTGCAATATGTCCTCATACACAGATAAAGAAACAATTAAGAAGGTAAATATTATTTCAAATCACAACTAATACATTTGTTCTTTACATAAAACCTGAGGCTACCCTAACGGATTCACAGAGCACTTTGCTGACTCTAGTGTCGCTTACCCAGCCATGGAATAAAAAAATATTATATTGCTATGGGTTCCTTTAAAATTTTGTCTTCTTAAGAAAGGAGTTATCCAGATATATCGATTTAAAGATTTCAATATAATAGCATTTGAATTTAAATGGTTCTCCTTCATTTCGATTTTATATTCTTATATAATTCAATATACAGTCAACACCCAAATTCCTCCAAGCGATGGTGAGGAAAATGAGGGTAGACTAGGATAACTACTTTCAACTTCTACAAGACCTCAAATTTCCATTAACTTAACTTAGTAGTTCTAAATGCGAATCCAAATTTCCTATCTTTTAGAAATTCCATGTTGCCTGATATGGAAAGCTTGAGTCCTGACAAAATCCGTTATTAAAAAAAAATGATTTTCTTCACAAGTCATTGACTCTTAAATATATTGTCAAATAGCAATGATGTTTTGCTATGCCTGGCATTATGTAGGAATTTAATATTGAACAATAATGTATTTTGTTGTTCTTTCTGCCTACTTTTCTAAGAGCATGCTTTGACTTGATTTTGTGATGAAGCAGAGGAAATCGTTTCTGTTTTTCTCTTCTATTTCTATTTTGTCATGTATGAATTACCCTGAACCTGATGACAATAGGACATCTTATAAAATATGAAAATCATGCAGTGAATTCTGATATTGGTCTTGCCATACTGGAGCTGAACTGCATTCTGGCAACTACATTGCTATTTGGAGACTGAAGTTTGATTATTAGAACTCAAGTTGGGCAATCAGTGCCTGAAAATCTCTGGAATCCTCCAAAACTCTCTTTATACCAGTCCCTGCACCACCACTATTGCTGTAGATGGAGATTATGCAGGAAATGTGAAGAGAATTAGCTGACTTTTTAAAGTCACTTACCACCAAAGTGAGGGGAAATGGTTCTTCTTGGAATCTAAGTTAAAGGAGTGACAGTGGAATAGATGACAGTGATTTTATCACATGGATGGAATAGGTGACAGTGATTTTCTTCAAATATAGGTCATCTTGATTATGCTACTGACTGTCCTCTCATCACAGAGAGCTTATCAAGAAAATAGTAGTAAAATTGCCAGAAGTATTTTTGTTTCACATAATTAAGGACTTGTATACTTAAAAAGAAAATAATGGAACAAAATTATGTGGAACTATGGACATTTAATAATATAATTAAGAATTAGGGACCCAAACTGTTTGCTTACCTAGGTAATTATAGCTGATGATTTACATTGAGAATAAATCAGTGTACTTCAGATGTTTAAAAATTATTGCAATCAAAGTGTCATCTCATTAATTTTGAAAATAAAGTTTTTATCTTATTTTTACTACTTGTAATTGGGCTAAAATGTTCAAGGCTACTGAAATTTAAGTGAATAACTTCATAAAGGCTAATATTTATTTGGTAATTAAAATGCAAACAAAATATAGATATGATCATTGTTTGGGGGCATTTTAGGGTATGGCCAGTTAATAATGAAGATAAATAATAATAGCAAGGAAACTCATCATTCCTAAGGAATTTTCTATGTTTAACGCACCATACGAAGCATATTTTCACATTATATCGACTCATTCACATTATTTAATATAACCCAAATAGCCTCCCACACCTTGTATCTTCTTTTTAGCCTTGCCTGAAATTCCCTTCTTACAGCCATTTCTTTGAGTTATGCAACAATATTCCATAAGGGTCTTAATTCATTTTGACTGTGACTTTATGGAAGAGATTCTATACTTGACATTTGTGGCAAACAGAAAGTCATATCTTTGGCTGCTCCTGATTCTGCTGATAATTAGCTGATGGAGTTATGGCAAATTATTTATGGATTTTGAATACAAAAGCAACTTTAGCATTAAGGTAGTTTGTAGTTTAGAAGTTTTATGTTCTAAATCTTGGGAACATATGACCTTCGATCATCAATAAGATCTCTGGAAAGATGTAATTAAATACAAGTGACTTTCCTTGAACTTTTAGAAGAGTTCTAGAAGATAGCAGAGACTATGGGTGGTGACTAATGCTTCAATGTCAGAAAACACATGCCATTAGCATACAAGAGAAAGCAAAGGACAATTATGTGGGAAAGAGTGCCGGAGGAAAACATCTAACACTTCTACCACCTTTGTGTGAGGACAGGTTGATAGGCACCTGAAACCAGAGTGACACGACTTTCAAGTTGTCTTTCCCTAGGGACTGCCTGGTCACTAAGAGTAACCTTTCTGCCAACTAAACAGCAGTAGTTCTACTTCTCTGCCATATCAGTTCTAATACTCTGCCATTAAGTAATAAATGGCTCTCCAGATGCGGAAAGTGTTTCTAGGGCAACCTCATCTTAGGGCAGCTGCAATTATTAGTAGCCATCAAAATATCACACAATCTGGATTTAGAAATCCAAAATATCAACAACAGAGCATAATTACCACTAATCTCAAAGCCAATGCTTGCTTGATCTCCTAAAATAGAGAACTATTGTCCATAAATAACTCCCTGTGGATATATTCAATTTAATTTACTCACATACTCTTAAAAGCTATCTCTTTATGGCTAATGTAACCTATTGTGAACCACAAAATTTTCTTCACAAAAATACAGCTGTCAAAGTGTCAGGGCTTAAAGTCATCGTGTGGTGGTTTCCCTAATTCAAATTGGGAGATGTCTTTAGATAGAATCGTTTCTTGATGTGACTTCTCAACACAAAGCAGTCTTTATATCAGTTCTTTTTGAAGATTTCTTTGACTAGTTTTATTTGCTTAATCATGCTACCAAGTTGTAGGCAGATCTGTGAGTCAGTTTTTCAATAATGAGTCTACTGAAACTTTGGATTTAGATTTCTTTACACACTTGTATTGTAATAGGTTTACAAAATAAGCCCTGAAAATGCCTTAAGGATATCTAAATATTATTTACTCATAATATAGTATATGAAAGAAATAACTTTAGGGTAAGTTGTATTCACTCTCTGCAATTAGGAGCTTGAATCAATTGAAGAATACAGTCCAATAGTTCTTTAGAAGGTTATATACTGAAGATATGCAATACAGAATACTTTTTAAGTGGGAAAACAAAATTTTCTGTAGTGTTAGATGTTTTTATGGACTTAGAGTCCAGTTTTACAAGTTTTTCTCTAATTTATGTTTTTCATAATTTTCCATGAGGAAGAAACTGACTGGCATTTGAGACGGAGGAGAAAATAACTTTTCATCTTGAATTAACTGCTTGGGAAAGTGAAAAGTGGTACAATATATTTGCTACTTAGGCTCAAGTAGCACAAAAATGTTTTGAGTTATTTTATAAACAAAGACATAACCAACATTATTGTCCTACATACAAGAGGAAAATGCTGCACCAAAAAGATTTATCTTACAACTTTCAATTGGTATGTGACTGCCTGAAATTGGTCATGTATGTGTCATTTTTAAGAAACCAAAGGAACTTACAAATTACATAGAAATATAAAACTGAACTTAAAAAAAATCCTACATTGTAGCATGAATCTATATCTATGCAAAATTCTCTGGACTGATTACTATATAATATTCAACCTAAATCTATCTATTTGTTTAAGGAATAGAAAACATAACCACTAAATAGTCCTATAACTCATTACTGTAAAGTAATGCAGTGGGTATCCATTATTTTCTACTGCTCTGGTAATTATTATCTCCTGACTAGCACCCAGATTTCCCTTTGTAGAACCACCTCTTCTTCTTGATCAGCAATTGTAGGTGGGGTTGACCCTAACTGGTCACTCTATGAGTGGGCATGAGTATCACACCCCCCTGGCCATAAAGATTGTCTCAGAAATGGACAGATGACTTAAATTAAGTCTACCAAATGAAAATAGCATTGGCCCTATACATTTTACTATAAGTTTCAGAATGAAAATCTCTTTTTTGCATTGGGGTTGTCAGGCTGGAGCTCTGGCAACTATTTGATTGTCAATTATGAGAAAACTATTTGAGAATAAAAGCAAAACACAGGGAAGATATGAAAGGGGATGGATTTCTGATGATGTCATTTGAGAGTCAATATCCTTTTATGTTTGAAGCCACATTAAACACTTAGTATCTTTTTTGCTGGAGTCAACTTCTAGTGGGTTTCTCTGATGTAAAATTTACGGAGTCCTGGCCAACAAAATTACACTCATAATTAGAAAGATAAAAGAGTATCATCTTGAAATAATCTTAAAATGTTAAGAAAAAACATCAGGAAACTCTTCAGATATGTGACATCTGTGGTCTTAAGGTATGGTACACATGACTACCTGACTCATTCTATCCTTTCTCGCCCATTTGTAGATGACTTACTTTCTCAGTCTCAATGTGTTTAAGAATCTAATGGGGATCTTGTTAAAATGCAGATGGTGACTGAATAGGTTTCTGGTGGGACTTGAGGTCCTGAATTTCCAACAAGCTTCCAGATGATCAGAGGCCACTGCAGTGGAAGCAACTCGAGATAATAAAAAGTCACTACATACTAGAAGTCAGAAATCCAAAAAAAATATGCTCCTCAGATTTCTTTGCAGCTTGGATTTGGCTTGTGGTTGAGCTTCCACTAAACAGAGATAGAGCAGGAGATTTAGAGGGAATTTACAGGGTGGAGAATATTCCTGCTCTTTAGCTGATGCTTGTGCTAGCAAGTTCTCTCATGGTATGGGGCACTCTTTTCTGATTAAGATGATGGCTGAAGTAGTGTGGGCCTGGATGCGATAGTTTTGGAGGTAGCTTTCTGGTCCCCAGGTAACAGCCAGGGCAATGTGGTCTGCAAGCTAGTGGAGGAGCAAGTTCCATATTCTTTAGGTTTCTAATCTTAGTGCAGTTCCCTCAGGGGTAAGTTCTGGTGTGTGGTTTTTTGTTTGTTTTTTATTTCTGGAGGCAGAGCCTAGAGTCTTCTCTAGTCCTTACACAACTTGGTAAACAAGTAATTTGCCATCTTCAATCCCTTTCACTATAAACTAGCAAAAATATTTTTACATGCCAAAGTTATAAAGTACAGGGGCACCTGGGTAACTCAATCGTTAAGCGTCTGCCTTTGGCTCAGGTCATGATCCCAGGTCCTGGGACTGAGCCCTGAATCTGTCTAGCTCCCTGCTCAGCAGGGAGTGTGCTTCTCCCTTTCCCTCTGCCCTTTCCCCCAGCTCATGCTCTCTCCCTCAAATAAATAAGATCTTTACAAATATATATTATTATTTTTCCAAAATGAGTCATTCCAGTTTTATTTCAATAACAGCAATAATATAAATTTAAAAAGCTAAAATAGAGATATTAGAGATGGATATGAATATACATTTCCAGTCTTTAAATAAAAATAAATTTACATTTTCATAAATTTTTTGACAAAAAGAGGAATTTTCTGTTGTTTCTTATATTTACTTAGTTGCTCCCTGATAAATGATGTGGAATTCAACTGGTTCACCATTCCTTGACAAATATACTTTTTAATTTAATGCCTTTCAAAATTCTTTTTATAATTTAACTATTACCTTTTGAGATTTATTATGCCAAAATATTGGGTATTTATTTTGTAATTCATTGTATATATGCACATATATACATGCAAATATATGCTCTATGAACATGTACATTCTACATATCATATATATAACACTTTTTGAGCCATAAGAGATTAGGAATTCCTACCCATAGTAAGCTTCATTTACTTATTTATCTATTTATTTATTTAGAAATATAATTATTTTCCAAAATGATATGAAATTTGTATATACATGCTTTTGTTGTTTCAGTTTATAGGCACTACAGTGTTAGAACAGAGAACAGAAAATTATTCAACATAGAAAAACTATGTCGGGGCACCTGGGTGGCTCAGTGGGTTAAAGCCTCTGCCTTCGGCCCAGGTCATGATCTCAGGGTCCTGAGATAGAGCCCCGCATCACGCTCTCTGCTCGGCAGGGAGCCTGCTTCCCTCCCTCTCTGCCTGCCTCTCTGCCTACTTGTGATCTCTCTCCTCTCTGTCAAATAAATAAATAAA
>CM052895.1:68684354-68799572 GCA_028534135.1 Potos flavus | reverse complement strand
AAATAGAACTCTCTTTCTCTGAAAAACTGTCATTAGATCAAGGGTATCAGTGGGAATTCTGTGTATTTTTGGAAGTACAGAGTTTCATGGTTACAATCTGTCATACTCTATGGAAGAAGATAAGTGACCTTTAAAAGATTTTGACAAATCATCAAGTGTTATTAAAACAATAAATCACCAACTATAGTCTTTGAACATTTCTTTTAACTCTACACTCAGGCCATTCTCTTTCTCATAACTTTCTTGGCTATTTATCTTCAAGGTACACCAAGACCCATATAAGAATCATGAAAGTATTGCCATGTGATGAGTGTATCTACCAAATACTTCATTGTCAACTGCAATACTCTCAATGGAAATTCAAGTTTGGCCTTTCTGTTGACTAAAAGAATACTTTTACTGTAGCAAGTACCCTCAGTTGTGATAAAACAACAACAACAAAAATCTTTTTAAAACAATGGACACCATTATAAAAGAGAAGATTGCCCATAATTCATTAAAACACATTTAAATAATGTGTAAGCCTGATGATTCACAGACATGTACCCTGGGGCAAATAATACATTATATGTTAATAAAAATTTTAAAAAAAGAAATAAATTTATAAAAAAAATAAAAAAATAAATAAGATAAAAAATAAAATAAAAATAAAATAAAAATAAAATAAATAAAAATGTAAAAATAAAAAGACACATTTAAATATTTATAAAACACAACTATAACATAAAGTAGCTATCACAAAACTTGCTTAAATTATGAATTTCTTTTACAACAAGATTCCTAAAACAAAGTGCTTTATAGCCTTAAACCATGATTTTAACGAAAATAATTGCTGGTTTTACCTTTTGTAAAATTTAATTTAATGTACAAGATCTTGATCTCTTTTTCTCTTCATAACTTCATTTGATGAAGCCTAGGATTTTGTTTTATTTTGTTTTGTTTTTTTTGTTTTGCTTTTGAGCCCCTTTTGCTCTCCTGTCAATTTTAAGTTCATTTTCCTGGAGCTTCCTCTGCTGTCAAGAGAACTATATTTGTGCACAATTATTCTTCAAAATAGACAGGGTCAACTATTGTTTCACTTGCTATCATGGGTTATGAATGCTGATAGCTGACTTCTCTCATTGTCACCACCATGCTAGATGCCTAAGGAACTCTCACTGGTACAATGGACTGTGGAGGACATTTAGCTCAAAACTCACAGCTGCACTTGCTTTAGAAGTGAATGTTTTAGTAGGGATGAATTAATTCTTATATACTTGAGACCATAAAATCAATAGCTGATCTACACACAGAGGTATGTGTGGCTTAGATGCAAACATTTCAAAAACACATGTGTGTTTTACATGACAGTATATTCAGTATTACACAATTGTTTGACATGGTTGGCAAGCTATATATAGAGATTTAGAATAAGGTGAATAATAACAACACTCTGCTTGAAACGATTTGTAACTATCTCTTCTAGTTCCAAACACCCTGATTTATAAGGATTTAAGAGAGATATTGACAAACTTTGGTTTATTTTTTTAAATGATTAGAATGGTGATTTGGAACCATATCATGTGAGATATGTTTCCAAGGAAATGGGATATTTAGCCTGCACTGAAATAGATTCAGGGAGATAAGTCTTTAAATATTTGAAAGGATGTTATTCGAAAAAATGATCGGATTTACCTTGTATATTGCCAAGGCTTAAATTCAGAAATGAAAGAGTAGAAGAGTTATAAGGATAATTTTAAACTCCATTTAAGGAAGTATATTCTAACCATCAGAACTTTACCTTGATATAATTTTATTTATATAGTCCTATCTATATAATTATGAACTAATAAATGATAGGAACTCTTCTAGACCCTAAAAGTAAATTGATAAATAAAACTAAAGGTCTTTTATTGTCTTAGAGTGCATATCCTAGGAGAATTCAGAATCGAGGGGTAAGAGTATGAAATTATAAGTTCTAAGAAAGAACAAATATATCCACAAATGGAAAATTATCATTCCATATATTCAAGGAGACTAGAAAGCCCTGTGGACAATATTTTATATAGATGCACTGAATTGTTGGTTATTAGCCCAGCTTCATCACTACCAACTTCCAAGAATTTCTCTCAATTACAGAGGAGTCGGGAGCTACATCTGCCATAACTTTCTTCACTTTGTGGTTCTAGCTTAAAGTCTTCCAAGAAGAAGCCATTATTATCCAGAGACAGTGACAGCCACACCTGTGGGATCTCAAAGATATTTGCTTCTTCAGGTTGAGCCCTTGAGAATAACTTGCTTTGCTGTTGTGGACTGATACTGTTTGTCAAAGCTTCTCAGAGTTGAAGTTTGCACTAACAAGCTAATATTCTCAGTGATAATAGCCTTCCTAACCTCACTCCCCTGCCCTTTCAAAAATTGCATAAGCATCTATTCCTGTGTATTAAAATCTTCTGCATTTTTAATTAATAGAAAGTCTTCTCTATTTCTAAATGAACACTGACTGGTACACCTGTAGCTACCAGAAATGATTTCAGGGGGGAAAAAATCTTCAAAAAATGACAATCTAGAATTGGCTCTCTATTCTGATTAGACCTGAAATCAGTAAGGCCTCTGACATTGGAACAGTCATGGACCCATACTTCGATTCCCAGGTATAAGTCAATTCATGACCCAGATCTCCACAAAAGACAGAGGCAAGGACCACTTCTACAAGAAGCTTGAAATGCTGCCACAATTACACGTCTTCCTCAAGAGAACCTGGACCTGTTTGCCAGAGTGAATTTTTTTTTTTTTTTTTGAAGTGGGGAGAGGGAAAAATCAAAAACTTTTCAGGGATTACTTGGCACTGCCTCTGAACTGAAGTTAATTCCTTGGGACCAGAAACACTCCTCTGGCTCACCAGTAAAAGCAAGGGCTATTGGTAATGAGATGATAAATGGAGATTTGTCTTGGTCCATTTCACAATGTACCTGGTGGGTCACATAACTTACTCTGTGATTTTTCTCCAGTTCTTAGATATACAATATGAACAGAGATAAATTCCACACTGTCAGAATTCCCACATTAGTCCCATGATAAATGAAGTGTGGACTATCGGGATGGCAAAGGCTAAACACAAGTCCCTAGGACTCCCTCTTCCTACCAAAAGAATAAACCAAAAGTAATAGACCACATCCTAAAAGACCTGCAGAGATTAACATCACAACCAAAGACCTGAAAGAGGCAATGGTGAATATTACATTCACATTCCCAAACTCCTATTTGGCCTGTGCAAAACGATTACTGATCTTAGAGAATTAAAGTGGGTTTCCAGAAACTCTTACAATTATAGCTGTATTCCAGATGTGGAATTAATTTGCTTCTTATAGGAAGCAAAATTAATACCTCTCGTAGTACTTGGTATATTTCTATTAATATTAGGAAAGCTATTTTTGTTTTTGTTTTTATTTTTATTTTTTATCTTAGAGCAGAACTAAAATAGCTCCCTACTTCTATCATCACCCAGTCCTTACAGACCTTGGTTATCCTTCCATTACTCAAGATCTCATTCTGATCCTATATTGTATGAACTTATCTGTATTGATGACCTCATGCTCATTGGACTTGGTGAGCAAGAAAAATAAAATACCTTAGAAGCCTTGTTAATATTCACATGTGCCAGAAAGTGGGCAATACATCACCTCAGTGAAGTTCATAATAGTCCAGTGATCTGTACCACACTGAGATACATATGACAGTGAAAGACAATTATGTTGCAAATTGTACCCTCTGACATTAAAAAGGGGAAGCGATTCTTGGTGGGTCTTTTCAGATTGTGAAAGTAACTTGTACCACACACAGTTGAGTATGTTGCTTTAGTTCATTTACTGAGCAACCTATAAGGAGAAAGAAATGTCAGTAATGAAAGTCCATATTGCCACAAAAGGCCCTTTATTCCTTGGTCATATAATCCTGCATATCCAATGGTGCTCAATGTTTATGGTTGATAGAGATGATGTATGAGACTTCTACATTTCCCAATAGGAAAATTGTGTATTCCCTTAAGGATTTGGAAAATAGCTATGCTGTCTTCAACATATAACTCTTTTTTTTTTTACAACAGCCTGTAAGAGACAATGAATTCTTCACTAACAAACATTAAGATGTTTGATGTTCTTCACGTTGTCTGACTACTACCAACCATAAAGTTGGGCATGCAAAACAGTACGCAACTACCATGTGCAAGTAACCGACATAGCTTTAGAACAGATTCTGGAGTCACAAGTAATTTGCATGAGATATGGCTCAATCTCACTCATACCTCTCCTTCTTCCTCCTATAGCCACACCTATAGTCACATGGGCAACTGTGTACATCTAATGGACTTGGAAAGACAATACCTGGAGTTGTTTTCAGATAAATTCCACATGACATTTTGGCACCATTCAAGAGATGATGGCTTAGGCAGTGTAACTTCTCAGCAGGGAAGAGAGGTATTCCCACTGAAAAGGATTTACCGTAGTGCATCTGGTAATTCACTTTACTTGGAGGAAAAATTATCAGGGATACGGATCTATCCTAATTTATGAGCAGTTAATAATGGTTTGGCTGATTGTTCAGGGACTTGAAGAAGCATAATTGGAGAAGCAGAGATCTGTGTTAAAAATATGTGCAGGGCCTCTGCAGGACACCTGGGTGGCTCAGTTGGTTGAGCAGCTGACTCTTGGTTTTGGCTCAGGTCGTGATCTCAGGGTCATGGGATCAAGCCCCGCATGGAGTTCTACACTCATTGTAGAGTCTGCTTGAGATTCTTTCCCCTCTTCCCTCTCCCTTCTTCTCTGCCCCTTCCCCCACTCACACTCGCTCTCTCTAAAGTAAATAAATAAATAAATAAATAAATAAATAATTTAATGTGTGTGTGCGTGTGTGTATGCATGTGTGTGCAGGGCCTCTTAACAGACAGTATAATTATATCCATGTCCCATGTAAACAATCACCAGAGGATATCCACCACAGAGCAAGCTTTCAATAATTACATGGGCAAAAATAATGTTTTCCGTAGATGTGAGTCAGTCTCTTTCACTACCATCCAGTTATTTAACAAAGGGTTTATGGATTGCAGCAAAGGTGAATGTTATATAGAATCACACCTGTATGCTTTTATTCTCACCAAGGATATTCCAGCTGCAACTATTACTAAGTTTAAAAAAATGAACACACACACACACACACACACACACACACACACACTGCCAATAGGAGAAATCAGTGTAAAACTTCTTATGACAAAATCTTCCAAGGAACAGTAGCTAGCTAGTACCCTTGGAGAACAGAGCCATATAAAGAGTTCAGCCAGTAATAGCATGGCTACACTATAGAGGCTACAGTTTTCTGTTAATTTTAATTGATTTTTTAAAAAGGTACTAAAAGACAACCAAAAGTGTGCCCTATCCCACACAAATAGGACTAATATTTTGTGTAGATACTTGAGGACCCAATAGAGGCGGGTCCTGATTCAGACCCTTCTGGGTACCCCACTGTGTTAAATAATAATGATAGACGCAGATGCTGAAAGAAATGAGATCATGGAATGGATGGTGATAAAAGGAAAATATAAATCCAAACCCAACCACATATTGTAGAATCTAATATAGTAATAGCCATGACTATTTCTTACTTACTTGACAATAATGTATTTGTATCCAATCAACTGATATTTCTCTTCCCCACTGCCCACCTACGTAATGTCAAGACGGATTAATGGTGGCTACTTTATAATTCAGCATACATTAAACTGTGAAGGGGGACTGTGATTAAACTGGAAAATAAATGATTTAGATTTCAGAAATCATAAGGGTACATTTTGGAGCAAAGAAGATTGGTCTATGGTTGTACTAAGAATACTTAGATTAGGAATAATGCTGCCTATTCTTAAAAGATTAGATGTCATTAAAAGAAGATGCATACAGATGCTAAATTGGCAAAGGGTGGACTGTGCTGGTTTGCATGGTTTAAGTAACATCTCTTCTCTATCATAGAGTAGGAGACAGGAGCAATTTACTCCAGAATCCCCTTCCATCTGTGGTTTCCGGGTTCAAGTTGGTAATAAGAAGCATTCTCATAGATGCCTAGACCAATATATTTGATAAATTTGATAAACACTTAAATGTGTTTGCAAGTATTTTAATAATTCATGCATAGCATAAAATACAAACTGTTTATAGTGTTTTAGATTTCCTTAAGTGTATTTTTGCATGGTATCTCATGTAATCCTTTTTAAATCTCAAAACTATTTTTATATTTATCTTCTTGTATATCTAGTTTGTTGCTTCTTACTGCTACATACTAATCTATAGTATATATCTACCATATATTGCTTTCCTTTTTCTCTATAGATGAGACTTACATATGTTCCAACTCACTGCTATCACAAACAATTCCATAATAAATACCCTTACACATCTTGCCTGGAGAAAATATATATTTCTCTGGGACATTTACAAAAATCACTGTGTCATATGGCATAGCTCAAAGTCCATTCCAACTTCTTTCTCTTATACTTCTCCACTACAGAGTCTAGAAGCTACACACTGTGTTTCCCAGAATCCATGCAGTTAGAGTTTTAGATATGCATTAAGTTCTAACAGTTACAAACACCCAGGTAAGATTTGTAGGGTACAAAAAAGTCAAAGGTGACTTCTTGCCTCTTTTGTCTGTTTTCTACTGACATAATATGCAGGTCATTTTTTTCTTTGTGCTTCCACTTTATTAATGAAGGAAAGTAGTAAGCTGCCTATTGCCTAGCATTCTTCTACTTCTAAATTTTCCTGGTTATTGTGATGTAAAAGTGGATTTTTTTTTCTTTTTAAGTGTGAAGAGATTTTGTATGGTAAGTTTGGAATCCATGTAGGCATTTCTAAGGGTCCTGTAGTATAACATTGCCTTGAAGAAAACAGGACCTGCCAGATTATAGATTTCAAAATTTCATTTTTTATCATTTGTATAATGGTAGATTAATCATTTGGGGGAAAATTTACATTAAACAAGCTCTCAGAAACTAATCCATTAAAATCAGAATGCCAAATATGTTAAAGTAGGGCATATAATATGATACTTGGGTTCATAATCACTCCCTCTAGGCAAAGTTGTATGAGAAGTCGAATTAAAATCAGAATATTGCTACATACTAGATAACCATAACAAGGGTTGGAGGTAAATTGTACGATCTTTATGATGAATGTTTTCAAGCCATGGACATTGGATGCATCCATCTCCTTTGTAATGACAGATCTGGTATACACCACAGAGACATTTTCCTGAGCTTGGTCACTTTCTACCCTGGTTATTGATGGACCAATTAGATTTCTTGACTTTTCTAAATCATGTGCAAATCATCTTCCTTAAATAATACATTCTATCTTGGGAAAGAATAGCTTTCATATGCATAATAAGACATAATTTTTTAGTTCGAGTTATGGTTTGAACAGAATCTTTATGACTCTAAAGGTTGTAAAAGGTACAGTCAGTTTCCCTCTAATGGATACTAGGTGTTCATTCCCATTATATGCTTGGAAATGTGCCAGCAAATCCTAGGTGTTTAAATAACATTTGTTAAATGACTGAACTTGTTTTTTTTTAACCAAATTACTGACTTTATCACTAACATATGACATAGGCCAGTTTCATTCTTTAAGAGTAGTTTTAACTTTAGAGGTCTGGATAATTTCTAGCAGCTCCATGTGCCATATCAAAATGAAATTCTACTTTGGTAATATATAAAGCAGTAGTATTAAACTAAATGATGTGCAACATTATTAAAAATAAAATTTATTAGTACTTTATAGTTTTAAGACTAATTATGCACATATAAAATGACTTGAAGTCACTTATATTTACATAGCCAAATTAGCTCTGTTAATATAATATTAAATTATTTTATGTATCTCTTCTAATATTTAATATCATTTGTATATGATTTTCAAAAATTTGGGAATAGATTATCAATTCATAGCTTTGAATGGAATACAATTTTAAATAAAGTTAGACCTTCAAAAGCCTTAAGAATTAAACAGCTAATGATGCTCCATTTTTCTCCCCAACTTACATATTAAAAAATAGAAAATTTTGTTATATATATGCTGAAATTAAGATCACACTTCCTTATAAATATTGTAATTGGAACAATGTGGATAATTTCTCAAAGCTGAATTTCTCTTTTTCTGCATTCCCCTGCTTTACTGATGTCATAGGCATGAATTTAATATCTCTAAAAGGTAATCTTGTAAGGGACATCATTTGATGGAGTGATTCTTAATTTATGGGGAAAAAGAGACTACATTAAATATTTCCACATGTTCTGATTCTGTTACACCTTTCTTATGAAAAACTGTTATATGTTCTCCTTTCCATGTCCCTTTGTGGTTGCAGGGGTGTGTGTGTGTGTGTGTGTGTGTGTGTGTGTGTGTGTTAGTTTCTTCCTTTTTTTATTAAGAAGTTTCAATTTGCCTCCTTTTTATAATATCATTGTTGAACACTCTCTATGCTTAAAGCACCTATCAAAGATTTTCAAATGCCTCATTTTCCTGAAATAAGGTCTGTTAAGCTCTTTGGAGGTAGCAGTTTTAGTTCAATACCTTTTTAAATATTTGATCTTTCACAGCTTATAGATATCATCTACTGGATGTTCAGATCAACTGATCAATTAAGATTAAGTGATAGCATACTATGACAGAGAGGCACAGATTCCATCTTTAGAATTGTATGCTATCAGTACCAGGTAGTGAAAAATGTGCATACATTATCTAACACTATAATATTACTTACATTCATATAATTAAGTCAAATAATCATTTACATACTTTTGCACATCTTACATAAACATTCTAGGAAGAAGTCTAACATTTCTTAAGAAGTTGTTCTGGGTTCCATTTGTCTGCAGAAAAAGAAAAAAGTTTACTTGCCAAAAAACAAGATAAAAGGTCATCTTTGTATTAGAAATTCACAGTAGCAAAAATATCAAGGGAAATGAATCAAGTGATAGGTCATACTTCTGGCTTCATTACCTGTTATTCCTTCCCTCCTGTAACCAATTACCTAAACTAGACCCCTTAGAATGAATTTATAAGAATTAACAACAATAGTCCTAGTGCTTATACTGAGTTACAATGAAATGATATGGCCTTCAGGAAAATAATGTTTTTAGGTATTTCATGATTCATTATTTAATGTTGTTATATAATTGGACATTTTTTCTTCAATAAGTAATCATGTTTTAGTTCAGTTGCTCACCATGGAAAATGCTCTTTTTAATTAATAAATTTTAAAAGTGGTTTTCAGAGTCTCTTATCTTTCTCATTCTGTCTTCCATCTATGCATTTATTGAAAAGAGGTAAGATATGTATAATGCAAATTAATTTCACACCACACTAGAGCTGTTAAGCCAGGTATTCAAATTCTTTTCCAATTCAAATGCATTCTAAAGCTTAACGTTATTACTGGTAATGAGTAATTTAATTTACTTAATTTAATTAAACTATATTTAATTCAGTTACACGAAGGCATTCTAGGAGACTTTGAAAATACATATGATGATAATATCCATGGATTTAAGAAAAATATTGTGTTGCAAATATACTTCATTATATTGTAGAATCACTGAAGGATAATAGTTCTTGAATCCTGAATAAAATTTTCTAAAAGATGATGATTAAAAACAAATCAGACAGCAAACAATGAAGGGTAAAATTAACATATAAAATATGATTTCAGATTGAACAAGAAAACCTGAATGACACTTAAAGCTCCCGGCAAAACAATATCAATAGAGCACAAGAGAAGCATTTTTTTTTCCTCAAAGGAATAAATTAAAAGTCAGAAAAAAAAAATCCAAAACAAAAACTTAAGGAAGTCAATGTCTGTCCGCTTTCTTCTCATTTCTTCTCTATGAATTATGCATGGTGGAAACAATACCATGTGAAGGTTTCTATTAGGTTCCACTATGTAGTGTTCTATTTTTTTTGAACACACATTATTACCAAAGCTTATCCATATGCATGGAGACAAAAATTTATAATGGCTTTTCATTCTTCACTAAAGCTTACACATTGAATTTCTCAGAGGAAGGGAACACTGGGGCCACTTATGAATAGTGTGTTGTGCAGTGGCTATGGGGGCCAAAGCATAGGGTGCAGGCAGCCCATTCTCCAGACACTGAGCTGCTTGGTTCCACTCCATCTACTAAAGGCATTTTATACCCAAAGGCTTTGGGGGCTCCCTCTTGATGAGCTTACAGAGTGAACAATCAAAGCCTTCACTATGTGTTTTAAAAGCAGAATCTCCTTTCCCAAACTTTCCCATGTCCCTATTCACTTCCTGTTCTTGTTGATTTTTGGACACTTTTTCCCACCCCTTGTACAATTATTTAGTTTCTGTCCTGCTTTTTCATGTATTAGCTTTTGTCCCTCACAGACTACACTGTGCATTCTGCCTCTTTTTTCTGTTACTCAAGCATCCGACTCTCACCAAATTGTATTTTTCACCGTATTTCTTTTGCTTTCCTTACTTATTCTATGTCTTCTCATTCCTTTTTATCCTTTCAATAAAGTTCTATTATTTTCAAAATATATTCAACAAAATATACTCTGTGTTCACTGTGTCTTTTAAAAAACTCTAAAAATTATTTTCCTCAAATAACACTACAAAGATCCCTGTCTCTCTATGGGCTCAGACATAGAGGGGTGGATTTAGAAACATCATAAACTAGAGAAGTGAAATAGCAGAGAAAAAAGTACTTGGCAGAAAACAGAATAGATGCAAGATGAGAACAGGACAATTCTGGGCAATATTCCAGGGTTAATGATAGGTAGATGGCAAAATGTGCATGGGAGGGGAGACTAGAGGTCAGAATGAAAATTGAGTTCAAATTTTCTGGCCTCAGGAGCAAAAATAATGACTGTGTGAGGAAACTGGTACAAAAGAGAAATAGTTAAGGGGAATAAAGAACAAATTTATTTAGATATTTTGACATGAAGACTGAAATTATTAAATTAAGGAAATATCTAAGGAATGAGAAGTTAATACATTAGAAAGAAAAAAAATGTTAGCATCTAACATTCTCCAGGGATAAAAAATTAGGGTACAAGGAGAATAATTTATTTATAGAAATACATCTCTGAATAGTTTTAAAGGAGCAACCAGTTACAGAATCTATTCCACTCTGCCACCTAAAGTCACTATCCAATCATAAAAATGGCTTTGGATTATTCTAAACTTTGTAAATCATAAGCAAAGAGAAAACAGAGTTTGATTCTCCAGGCCCTAAAAGGATACTGAGATTCTCTGACACTTAAAGAAAACAAGATCATTGATACCATCACAGAATATAGGTTATTGACACTTCTGTACAAAAGCAGAATAACCACTCAGAATTCCATTTTATTCTTCTGATGCAACTTACTTACTGGAGAAAAAGAAATACAAATTTCTTGAACCACTTATAAAGGCCCATGATAAGAAGATGTGACAGTCACCACAAGAAACTAACATTTTCATCGGATATGATATATTGCTTTTTTTGTCTTAATTATTGCTTTTTTATTAAATTAGATTCTGAATCACTCCTGAGTTCATAGAACAAACATCTCTCTCATACAATGTATAATTTCTTCACATAAGCTACTTATCCTTACATTTCTTCAACTTCCTTTTCAAATTTTGACAATCACACGTGAGGCCTTTCTGGAAACAAGTGACGTGCAATGATAGCTCCCCCTACAACACACACTCACAGACTGGATTCAATATTACAGAATACTGATTATTACATGGTTTTGTGGCTTGGCTCATTAGGGGTATCAAAGAATTGTTCCCTATACGTGGTGTGTCTGAAAAGCAATTCATGGAGAAAAGTGCCAGAAAAATACTACTTTTTCAAGAAATACTGAAGAAGCTAGTCTTTTATTCCTTTATGTTCTAGTCACAGTGCTCAAGATAAAAATACAAAGAACACAGGGGGGTCTGGATAGCTCAGATTGGTTAGGCATCTGACTCTTGATTTTGGCTCATGTCATGATCTCATGGTCGTGAGATCCAGCTGGAAGTCGGACCCATGTTCAGCATAGAGCCTGCTTGAGATTCTCTCTCCCCTCCCCTCCACCCCCTGCATGCATTCTTGCTCTCTCTCTCTCAAAAGAAAAAAAAAAAAAAAGTACAAAGAACACATTAAAAGCCCTCATTTATAAGAATCTTACAGTCTAGAGGAGACAATTATTTAAATAAATAATTCAGGTTCCGTGCTAGAATGGCAACATAGAAAACATGCTGTAACAACAGAGAGGGCAGGCAACTGCTGATTTAGTGGAATCTTCATTAAAAAAAAAAAAAGTCAAGTATGCTTTCTGTAAGTTTATGTAAACAGTTTCATTGAGATATAATGAACATACTAAAAATTAATTCACTGAAGGTGTACAATTCTAGGTTTTCACCATGTTCACAGAGTTGTGAAACCATCACCAAGATTTACTTTTACATAGTCTTAATTACTCCATAATAAAACACTCTACCTATTAAAGGTCACCCCCTCACGCTAAATAAACAAAAATCTACTTTATGCCTCTATAGATTTGCCTATTTTGATATCATATAGATGGAAACATGAATGAGTACTCTTTGGCTACTTGTTTCATTTAGTTACACTATTTTTCGGGTTCAGCCATGTTGCACCATGTACTAATGCTTCCTTTGTAATGGCCAAATAATATTGCATTACATAAATATATATTTTGTTAATTTATTCATGAGTTGATGGAGATTTGGGTTGTCTTCTCTGTTTCTGTACTAAGAATAATGCTGCTCTGAAGATATGTGTATAAGTTTTTTTGAATGCTTGTTTTCAATTCTTTCGGGTACATACCTAGGAGCAGAATTGCTGTGTCATATAGTAGTTCTATGAGGTTCTATGAGGAACCACTGAAATTGTTATTCACAGCAACATTTTATATTCTCACTATTAATGCATGAGTGTTCCAATTTCTCCATATCACTTGCTAACACATTTTATTGCCTATCTTTTTTATTACAGCCATTCTAGTAGTTATAAAGTGGTATCTGATGGCTTTGATTTGCATTTATCTAATGATATTGACCATTTTTCATGTCCTTATTGGCCATTTGTATATCTACTTTGGAAAAATGTCTATTCAAATGTGTTACCTATTTTTAATTGGGATATTTGTTAGAATTTTTTATAAATTCTGGATAAAATTGCCTTATTAGCTAAAAGATTTGCACATGTTTTCTCTGGTACTGTGGACTGGCTTTCACCTTCTTGATGGTATGTTTTGAAGAAAAAACGTTTTAATTTTGATGAAGTCCAATTTATCTGTTCTTTCCCTTTGTCATATGTGGATTTGGTGTCATATCTAAGAAACCACTGCCTCATGCAAAGTCACAAACCTCCTCGTATATTTTCTTCTAAGAATTTTAGAGATTTCATTCTTACATTTGGGCCTATAATTTATTTGGGATGTGTATGGTGTAAGGAAGGAGTCTATTTCATTTATTCTCTCATGTAGATATCCAGTTGTCCCAGCACCATTTGTTGAAAAAATAATTATGTCCCATTGAATTGTCTTGAAAACCATGTTACAATCAACTACCCACAAATGTGAGGTGTTTTTTTTTTTTTTGTGGCCTGTCAGTTCTACCCATTTGATCTTCCTGTCCATGGATATGGATGTTTTTATATTTACTTAGATCCTCTTTAATTTCTTTCAGTTATCAGTAGTTATCAGTGAACAAGTCTTGCACTTACTTCTTTTAAGTTTCTTTTTATATATTTTATTCTTCTTGATGCTGTTTTAAAGGAAATTGCTAGGGTACCTGGGTGGTGCAGTTGGTTAAGTATCCAAATCTTGGTTTCAGCTTAGGTCATGATATAAGGGTTGTGGGATCATGCCCCGTGATGAACTCCATGCTCAGAGTAGAATCTGCATAAGATTCTTTCTTCCTCTGCCTCTCCCTCCTCCCCGTCACATAAATAAATAAATCTTTAAAGGGAATTGTTTTTTCATTTGGATTCCTCATTTCTCATTTCTGGATTGCTCATTGATAGCAAGTATTACTTCAATTAAATTTTTAATATTGTTTTAATATTGATTGCATATCTTGTAGCTTTGGTGAACTCAAGTATGAACTTAGGGTCGACTAATAGTTTTTAGTGGACACTTCAGGAATTTCCATATACAAAATCATGCCATCTACAAATAGAGATAAATTCTTCCTTTCTAGTCTGTATACCTTTTATTTCTTTTTCTTGCCTAAGTGCCCAGGCTAGCACCTCCTATAATGTTGAATAGAAGTGCACTGCATCCTTGCCTTCTTATGGATCTTAGGGAAAAAGATTTGAAACTTTTCCAATCAAGTAGGATATTCACTATAGGTTTTTAGCAGATGACATTTTTCAGGTTGAGGGAGTTCCTTTATATTCCTAGTATGTTATTTTTATCATAAATGGATGTTGTCATTTTCCAATTTTTTTTCTGCATCTAAAGGCATGGTCATGAATTTTTTCTCCTTTGTTAATATGGTCTATTATACTGATGGATTTATAGATGTTGAACTATGCTGCATGCTTGGGATAGATTCTCCTTGTTTATGGTGTATATTTTTTATGTGTTGCTAGACTTGATCTGCTAGTATTTCTAAAAATAATTTGCACCTATATTCCAAAGAGATACTGGCCTGAAGTTTTCTTTTCTTGTGATGTCTTTGTTTGGCTTTTATATCAGCATGATATTTGCCTAATAGAATGATTTAGGAAGTATTTCCTCATCTTCCTTTTCTGGAAGAGTTTCTGAAAGATCAGTATTAATTGAGTTGAACTGTAGGACACTCGGCTGGTGTTTGGAGTATTGCTTGATGGGAACCCCACCACTACCACACTGAAAACTGGGTCTCAGAATACCTTTTGAGTTTCAACCCAAAAAGGGGGTCTCTGGAATCTCCAATCTATAGCCAGTTGGTCAGAAGCATAGATAATAACATGGACATGTGACCAGTATATGAAGTACAGAGCAGTGGGGTAGTCATTAGGACTCAACTCTTAACCTCTGGAATGTGATGCTATCTCCAGGAAGCTAGTGTCAGAATTGGAGCTAGGGCATGGTATGGGGAAAGGGTAGGGAGCTTCCATGCCCTCCCCAGTCTTTCTCTTTCAGCACTTTGAATATGTCATGTCACTGCCTTCAGGCTTCCATGGTTTCTGAAAAATGAGCTGTTAATTCTTGAGGATTCCTTGTACATGATGCAACATTTTTCTCTTTTTGCTCTCCTGATGCTCTCTTTGTCTTGCTTTATGCTTACTGTGGATCTCTCTTTTTATTTATTTTATTTTTTTAGAAGACTTTATTTATTTATTTGACTGAGAGAGACACAGGGAGAGAAGGAACACAAGCAAGGGGAGTGGGAGAGGGAGAAGCAGGCTTCCCACTGGGCAGGGAGCCTGATGCGGGGCTCAATCCAAGGACCCTGGGATCTTGACCTGAGCTGAAGGCAGATGCTTACCAGCTGAGCCACCCAAGTGCCCCTGGATCTCTCTCTCTCTCTTTTTTTTTCAGATCAGTTCTGCGTTATACCAAAATTGAGAGGGAGATAAAAAGATTTCCCAAATACTCCTGACACTGACATATCATAATCACCCAAAGTCCTCAGTTTACCCTAGGATTCGCTCTGGGTATTGTATATTCTATGGGTTTGGACACATGTATAATGACATATGTCATTATAATATCATACGGAGAATTTTCATTGCCCTAAAAATTTTCTGTGTTCTGCCTATTCATCTCTCCCCACCATCAGTCCTGGAAACCACTGATCATTTTATCATCTCCATAGTTTTGCCTATTCTAGAATTTCATACAGTTAGAATTACAGTATGTAGCCTTTTTGGATTGCTTCTTTCACTCGGTAATAAAAATATTTGATTTTCTATAGTCTGAAAATAATATCTCTAGGTATAGTTGTTTGGACATTTCTCCTTCTTGATGTTCTCTGAGCTTAAAAGATAGGCGGTTTGGTGTCTGACATCAGTTTGGAGGAAGTTCTCAGTCATTATTTCAAATATTTCTTCTGTTTCTTTCTCATGTTTTTCTTTTGTCTCTGGTTTTCCCATTACACATATGTTAAATATTTTGTCACAAAGTCTTTGCATATTCTGTTTTGGTTTTGGAGGGGGTTTTTTGTGGTTGTTATTTTTGTTTTTCTGTTACTTCCCCACCCCCCGGCTCTTTTCCTTCATTCCTAGGATTTTGAAGATTTTATTGATATATTTTCTACCTCAGAGATTCTTTCCTCAGCTATGTCTAGTCTGCCTATAAGCCCATCAAAGGCATTCTTATATTTTTAAAGATTTATTTATTTTAGAGAGAGAGAGAGAGAGCACACGGGGGAGGGAAGGGTGAGGAAGAGAGAGCCTCAAGCAGATTAGGACTCAATCTTAGAATTCTGAGATCACAACCTGAGCTGAAACCAAGAGTTGGATGTTTAATGGACTACACCACCCTGGTGCCCCCATCAAAGGCATTCTTAAATTCCATTACAATGTTTTTATCTCTAGCATACCTTTCTGATTTCTTGGGATTTCTATGTCTTTGCTTTATTTATCCCTTCTTGCATGACTTAAAGAGTCAACATGTTAGTTATCATTGTTTTTAAATTCCTGGTCTGATAATTCCAACATCATTGCTATGTCTGGTTCTGATGTTTGCTTTGTCTCTTGAAGTTCCGTTTCATTTTTGGTTTTTTTTTTTCCTTTTGGTATGCCTTAGAATTTTTTATTGGTTGCTATACTGGGGGCAGCTGTACTGAGTGTAAGAACTGCTGTAAGTAGGCCTTTCATAATGCAGTGGTGTGAGGGGAAGAGAAGTTTTTTATAGTTTTTTTTTTTTTTTAAGATTTTATTTATTTATTTGACAGAGAGAGAGGGAGATCACAAGTAGGAAGAGAGGCAGGCAGAGAGGCAGGCAGAGGGAGAGGAGGGAGCAGGCTCCCTGCTGAGCAGAGAACCCGATGCGGGGCTCGATCCCAGGACCCTGAGATCATGACCTGAGCTGAAGGCAGCAGCTTAGCCCATTGAGCCACCCAGGTGCCCCTTTTATAGTCTTAAGAGTAGGTCTCAGGCTTTTAGTGAACCTATGCCTCTGGACTATGAACTTCACAAGTGTCACTCAGTTATTTCTTCTTCTCTTAAGTGGTGCAGGATGGCTGGAGTGGGCTGGAGTATTTTCATTCCCCTGGTCCTTTTGGCTCTGATAATACCTCAGCATGTTAGGCTCTGATTAATTTTCCCCTGAGGGCAGGGCTTGCTAAGAAGAGTATCCTGGCATATTTCAAAATGGTTCCTCCCTGTACTAGAAGCAGGAGAGGATTTTACTATGGGAATCTGGTCAAATTCCTGGTGGTAAATCTTGCAACATGGTGGAAGTCCCTCAGGATTTTTTAACTCTCAGATTTCTACACATCGATGCTCCAGAAAGTAATTACTAGCAGTTCAGGTTTTCCTACCCTGGCTATGATTCCTCTGTTGGTTTCTGCTATTGAGTCTCTGCCTCTGCTTCAGTTAACCATAACTCCACTCATTTCAGGGGTGCCTGGGTGGTGCAGTTTGTTAAGCATCTCATTATTGGTTCTGGTTCAGGTCATGATCTTGGGTTCCTGGGATTGATCCCCGAATCAGGTCTCATGCTCCTCATAGAGCCTGCTTGAGATTCTCTCTTTGCCTCTCCCTCTGCCCCTCCTACTCATGCTGTCTCTCTCTCAAATAAATAAATAAAAGCTTTAAAGAAAGAAAAAAAAATGGGGGCATTTCCTGCATTGTCTTCAAAAACTTTCCCAGTTCTATTTTTTTTTTCTTTCTCCCATCCTTCTGGGACTGTTTTATACATATGTTGGTACATTTAATGATATCCACAGGCTTCTGAAGTTCTGTAATATTTTTCATTATACCTTCTAAATTCTGATCTTCAAACTGTATAATGTCAGTTTATCTGTATTCAAGTTTGTTGATTCTTTTTTCCTACGGTTTAGATCTACTCTAGTGATTCTCACTATAGTGAATTTTCCATTCGGTTATTGTATTTTTCAATTCCAGAATTCACATTTAATTTTTTAATATAATTTATGGCTCTTTATTTATACCCTATTTCATGATAGATCATTGTCATATTTTAATTATTTTTGTGTCATCCTTTAGTTACTTGAACATATTTATACTAGCTGTTTTATGGCCTGCCTCTATGCCCAAGAGACAATTTCTATTGGCTGGTTTTATTTTATGTGTATGTGTTACACTTAACTGTTTCTCTGTGTGTTTCTAATTTCTTATTAAAACCTAGAAATTTTAGGGGCGCCTGGGTGGCTCACTGGGTTAAAGCCTTCTGCCTTCGGCTCAGGTCATGATCTCAGGATCCTGGGATAGAGCCCTGCATCGGGCTCTCTGCACCAGGGAGTCCGCTTCCCCCTCTCTCTGCCTGCCTCTCTGCCTACTTGTGATGTCTCTCTCTCTGTCAAATCTCTGTCAAATAAATAAATAAAATTAAAAAAAAAAACCTAGAAATTTTAGATAGCATTTTGTTACAACTGTGGAAATCATATACTCCCTCCCCCTCTGACCAGATTTTCTTGTTAATCTTGTTATTGCTTTTGTTCCTGTTATAGCCATTTGTTTATTCAATGACTTTTCTGGACTGATGCTATAAAGCAGATTTCTCCTAGTATGTGACCATTCATTGTGACCACTAAATTTCTGCTCCAATATTTTATTGTCAGCTAATAATTAGTCAGAGATGTCCTTAAATGACCAATAGGTCTTCTATCCTTTGCTGAGGAGCCCTATGTGTTCAATGCTTAAGAAGATTACAACTCTGTTTCAAGGTTAGGCAGTGGTAAGTGACTGAGACTCTCTCAATCACTTTTTCTTGACAGGTGTACAACCGTGTACATGTACACAGTCTTTAAAATTCCCATAAATAGGGGTGCCTGGGTGGCTCAGTCAGTTAAGAATGTGCCTTCAGCTCAGGTCAAGATCCTGGTGTTTGGGATTGAGCCCTGGGTCAGGCTCCATGCTCCATGGAGAGCCTGCTTCTTTCTCTCCCTCTGCCACTCCCTCTACTTGTGCTGTCTCTCAAATAAATAAATAAAATCTATTTTTAAATTCCCATAAATATTTCAGAGCAATTCCAAGCTCTCCATACTTAGATCCCCATGTAAATCTCATTACCCAGATATTAATTTTAAGTTTTGTCAAGGCACTTGTGATCCCCAACTGTATCTCCATTTCACGCAAATGCAATGTCAAAAAATTGTCCCAAATTGTTTGTTACAAATACCCTGGGGATAAGGATTTTTTTTGAAGAACTGTGCCCGTTCAAATAGTAACAATATTCTGCGAATGAGAGAGTTTAAATAGTATTAAAGGATAGGCCTTTTTGAGGAGTTTCAACCCTCATTGATGCATGGTGCTGGCTTTCAAAATGATCATGGAGCTTGGAAAGACCAGAACACAGATATAAAAGGAATATGGTAAGTGAAAAGGCCACAAAGTCTGTTTTAGCAAAGGTTTAGTAGTCTTTGTTGAATATATACTATGAGGTTGTTGCAAACCTTTAGGTATTTTTTAGTTTTGAAAAAGTTTAACAGTTGTCCATGTAAAGGTAGACACCTAGATCTATGGAACAGAACAAAAAACTTAGAAGTAGCCCCAGAAGAAATGTGACCAACTCATTTATGATACAGGTGCAAACAGAATTCAATGGAGTTAAGATAATATTTTTAATATTATTCCAACAATTAGATATCTGTAGACAAAATAATAAGCCTACACTAAAATTTCACACTTAAAAAAATTAAAATGTAATACTGACTACATGTAAGATGTAGGACTATAAATTTAAAATCTTCAGGTTTAGAGCAAGGAAAGAGTTTTTAAACTAGGCACCAAAAGCATAATCCGTAAAAGGGGAAAAAGTAAATTTGGCTTCATCAAAATAAAAAACTTTCAATCTGCAAAAACTCTGTAAAGAGGATAAAACAAGTACTCACAAACTATATATCTGAGGAAACACATTTATCTAGAATATATATATCTCAAAATTTAACAGTTACACAAATCCAAAGAAAGTACACAGAGGGCATATAAGCACATGAAAAGATCTTCAACATCAATAGCTATTAGGGAACTTCAAATTAAGATTACAATGAAAAATCACTACACACATTGGAATAGTAGAAAGACAGGGAAGGGAAGGTGGACAGAAATGTAATAATCCTAAAAGGTGATAAGGATATGAAAAACAGAGTGTTTCATACATTTCTCACACATTGTTGGTAGGAATATAAAACGGTACAGACACTCCGGGAAAAATAGCCTGGTAGTTTTATAAGCAAAGAAACATACATTTTCCATATTATCCTGCATTTTACTTTTAGGAATTTAGTCCAGAGAAATGAAAAAAATATGTGCACACAACTTGTACACAATTGCTTATAGCAGCTTTATTTGTAAAATCCAAAAACAGGAAACAACCAAAATGTCCCCCAATTGGATGAAAGTTAAACTGCGTTCCATTCATGTAATCGAAAAATGATGACTACTGATGTACACAACAACTTATACAGAACTCAAAGACATCATGCTAAGTGAAAAAGCCAATCTTAAAAGGTTATATCTTATATGATTCTATTTAGATAGTATTTTTAAATGATACAATTATATGAGACTGACGCACTACCTACTGCGCTAACGAGGCACCTTAAATGATACAATTATAAAGATAGGAAACAGATTAGTGGATTTTAAAGGTTGGAATGTTGAGGAAAAGGGGAGGTATAACTGTAAATGGTAACATGAAGGAGATCTTTGGGTGGTAGAATGATTCTTTGTCTTGATTGTGGTTGCAGTTGTACAAATCTACACATACAATGAAATGACACAAGTGTAAAAACACATCGTTCCAAAAAAAAAGTCCTGGTTTAGATATTATATTATAATTATGTAAGATGGAAAAAACTGGGATAAGTGTATACAGGATCTCCACATATTATTTCTGAAAATTCCTATAAATCTATAATATTTTTTCTCAAGAAGAAACAAAAAAGAAAATGCATATAATCCCTTGTTGAGATTCTGAATGTAAGAAGTTTGCAAACCTGGAAATCATTGACTGAAGAGCCCTCCAAGACAATGGCAAGTATACATGGTAATGATTCTTCCAGTCTACTCTAATGGTACTGTAAATATTTATTCCAATAACATTTGGAGAAAAGGAACCCACATATTTTCAAGACAGTTTGATATAGTTTTCTAGTTGATATTGATACCAGGAGACTCCAAGCATCATCACTGATCCCTTATTAAAAAGTAATTATATGGGAACAAGGTAATAAATGGAGTATGGCTTAGGTCTGGTTCATATTAGATTTGTGGACATACAGAGTGGGCATTTTCCTAGTCACAAAGTGTATAAATATATAATTTATACACTTTTCCAAATGTATAACTGGTTTGCACATACTTGGTATTTATATGTGTGTGTGTGTGTGTCAGAGAGAGAGGGAGATCTAATAGATCGATTTATCAATCCATCTATCATCTATCATAGAAAGATAGATCTATAGATATAGATATCTCTATCTATATAGAGAGAGATGGGGGCTATGGTTAAGGATTTTCATTATAGGGAAAGTCAGTTGTAAGACTGCAAATTCTTTCTGCATGGGCCAACACAGAAAATAAAAAGCAATATAAAATTTGGAGGGCAAAGACAGAAATTAGTCCTACCCTTAAAGATCAAAAGAATACAGGGATAGCGATCCTTGTCATTTAATTTATGTATGTGCCCCTTGCAAAAACCAAATAAATCTGGAGAATGGAAATGGAGTATGGACAAATCAACAAAATCATAACATGAATTGCAGCTGTTCTCCTTTTGGTATCTTTGCTAGAGGAGAATAGACATGACTTCAGATCCATGATATGCAGCTACTGATCTGGAAAATGCATTATTTCTAACTTTATCAGAAAGCATGATCGAAAACATTTCACATGCAGTTTGAATGGAACACAGTATATATTTACAGTCTTGCCACTGGGCTCTCTCGCACTGCAAATACATATTCTAAAGAGATTTGGATGAGCTTGGCATCTTGCAGAATATCACACTGAGCCATTATATTCATGATTATACCAATTTCACAGGATGAGCATGAAGTAACTAATTTTTGTTACCTGAATTTTTGTTACATGAAGTAAGTAATTTTTGAGTACTTGGTAAAACATATATATTCCAAGGAGTGATAGGTAAATCTTAGGAAGTTTCAGGTATCTGTTACATCGATATATTATGCAGAGGTCTACCGGTCTGGGTACACCAGATTAACCTCCCCAAATAAAAGATAAAGTGTTTCATTTTAACCCTCTCACCACAAAGAATGATGCGCAATGTCTGCTAGAACTCTGGATTCTACCTGAGATGCTATTTTAACCCATAAACCAGATGACGCAAAGGACTTTCAGGTTTGAGGCTTAGCGAGACAATTGCTTTACAACAGTTCCAAACCGCAGCACACGTGGCCCAGCAGCTTGGGCCATATGATCCAGCAAACCCTATGCTTTCAAAGTTTTCAATATTGAAAAAAGGCACTAAGAAAACTTTCTGGCAGTCCCCAATGAGAGAATCACAATGTGTTTCCTTAAAGTTCTGGAAAAAAAATGCACGTTGTCTATAGTAAATAATTACAAACATTTGAAAAAAATAGCCAGTGGCAGGCTGCAAAGCCCTGGTAAAGATAGAATTACTCACCATACTATACCAAGTAAGCCTGCAGCCAGAACTGCCTGTTATGAGCTGATTTGTAACAGATTTACACATTCATGGTCATAAAGTTAGACAAGCTCAGCAGCAAGCAATCATAAGTTAAAAAACACATCAGGAATCAAGTGCGGGCCAGAGGCCACAAACAAGCTTCATGAACAGGTATCCCGGACTCCCACATTATCTCCCACTATTACCTAGGTGCCTGGCTATTCAATTCATGCCTATGATTACAAGAGATTGGTCCCTTTCAACCAGCTGATAGGGAGGCCACAGCCTGAGTTTGGCTCACAGATGCATTAGCTTAGTGGGTGGAAGCCAGAAAGGACAATGGCCACAATATAGGCCCAGCAAAAGATAGCTTTGAAGAAAGTGCTTTGTTGGAAAGTCTCTCACTGAATTGAGCTTTAGGTGTTGCACCCAATTACTACGTCACATGGATGGGAGAGGGGCCCAAAGTTAAAATACACTTACACCCAAAAGTAGTAAATGGCTGACTGCCTGGTCAGGTGCCTCACAGGATAAATATATGAAGATCAGAGAAAAAAAACTCTGGGGTAGAGACATGTAGACTGACGTATGAAAATGAGTGCTTACAGAGGAAATATTTTTATTGCAAGTTAACACCCATGAGAAAGTATCTACTACAGAAGAGACACTAAATAGCAGAATAGACAAATGATTCCAATGGCCAAAAGCATTAGGCCTCTGTTGTTGGGCATCTCATTGTTGGCACAGTGGGCTCTTACTTGTCAGGGCAGATCTAGCTACAGCAATGTATAAGGATAATGTAAAATATATTATCTTTTATTCAGTGAGTTGATAATAAACATTTTAATCATGCTCTAAAATGATCTAATCATTTATAATTTTTAGAACAAACTTGTATTTGTTTGTTTATTTATTTATTTATTTATTTACTGTGTCCTGCATATTCCATCCAGTTTTGTGTGTGTGTGTTGTAAGCATCGGTAGCATTTTACATCATTACGAAATAAATAATACATATTTAATATGGAATAAAATATTCCATGAAGTGTAGCATTGAGTCTCATATAGAAGTCCTCAAGTTAGTTTTTGTTGTTATTTTTTTGATGACGATGATGATGTATTCAAGTGTGTCAACTTAAAAAAAAATTCCACTTCTAGTATGGTACATTCAATGAACTCATCAGAACACAAAAGCCTTAAAATAACTACACAGGGTCATGTTGCAAACTGTTTGGCATGATTATATCAACTGTGAACTCTGTGCCAGTCTTGGCATTCGAATCTACTTCTACAGTGGTTGCTATGGTAAGTAATTGTGAATATTCTTTTTCATATTAAATGAAAAGGAAGTTAAATAATGTGAAGTGTGGAAGTGCATAAAAGTGGTTACAGAAATCAAAGCTAATGTTAAAGTTCTGGGGCATAAAAATAGGGTTTGAATAGGGATTGATTCACTAGATTATTTTAACCCAGAGAGTTTCCTCCAATTTACAAAAGAATCAGGCCCACTGTCTAGATAAACTGACAGCTAAAAATGAGAAAAGACACCTAAGACACAGCCACTCTCTCAAAGCCTAAAAAGAGCCTATCTCACTCACACAACATAGAGTATGAGACCGTGAAACCGCAGAGGACCAAGAGCCAGCATCACAGTAAATGATGGTTTTCAGGAATCATTTCTAGATAGAACTCGGATTCTGAAACTTTCTCCAAATAACAAGTAACACCTAATGTAGTCTTTTCAAGATGGATTGCAACAATCATTTACTAGCCATTATAAACATAGGACCAGTGTGGAGCTTCCAGATTACAACTGTCAAAATCTGTTATAGTTGGCTGCTTGCCACCTGTTATTTAGTTACGGGGCAAAGCCATCTTCTAGAATGGAAATATCTTTCTGTTAGCAGTAGCCTATAAAAATAGGCATAGAGAAATGAATGACAGAAAGGACGTTCAGCAGACAATATAGGGCATGTGAAAAAGATAATTTTAATTATGCAGTCAAAAAAAAAAAAAACCCTTCCAAAATCTTTCCTTTTAAATCAGAAATTCATCAACAGCTCTTTACTTCTTATAGGTCTTGGTTTTTATTATACCAACAGGCTCCAGCCTCAGTTATTTAAATACTAATTATTTATTGAGTAAGCCCCATTAACTATTCATTATGAGAAAAACATCCATCGCATAGCTCAAGAATACACTTTCAGAACTGCTTTAAAAAATCTTCATTCCATAGTTTTATTGATGTTGAGCTCAGTCTGAAATTAATGGTACTAATTTAAGGGAATTTGGTTATTTAATTTGATCTGGAAGGCTTTATTTTACCCAACTTATACATTATAAGGATTATAAGTAAATGGGATGTGTTAAGCATAACCATGCCTGAAGCAAAAGTTAACAGAATACAGGACAATATAAATGGATTCAACAAAGTATAGCAGCCAGGAGTCCAGTCAGCAAACAGCTTCACATGCTAAATAATCTCTCCAAGGCATTCAATAGCAATATGTATAAACAATCTGCCAAGAATTGTGGTCATATATGAACATGAAAAATGTGGTATTTTCTATGTTTTTATGATTTCCCAATAGGAGACACGGTATTTGAAATACATCAATCAAATACTTGTGATATTGAAGCAATGGTAAATATTTTCAAACATTTGAAGATTTCTCATATGCAATAGAGATTATATTTCTTCTGAATCGTTACAAACTGAAAAACATGGATAAACAGATGGCAATTAAATAAGGTCAAATTTTGGGTCAGTGTCGGAATGAAACCTGTATCATCTAGAACTGCCTGATTTTTTTTTTTAAGATTTTATTTATTTACTTGACAGAGAGAGAGATCACAAGTAGGCAGAGAGGCAGGCAGAGAAAGAGGAGGAAGCAGGCTCCCTGCAGAGCAGAGAGCCCGATGCGGGTCTCGATCCCAGGACCCTGAGACCATGATCTGAGCCGAAGGCAGAAGCTTTAACCCACTGAGCCACCCAGGCGCCCCTAGAACTGCCTGATTAATGGAATGAAAGCTGCCTGATATGGAGAAATTTCTGTCAATAGGGAGAGGTCAAAGATAACTCTGTAATTCACTTATCTGCATTTCAAGAAGGGATTTTTTATTTCAAATGTGGACTCTTAACATCCTCTGAACTCTTTTTCAAACATTTCCTTCCATATACAAAAGCAACCACTTTTTGAAGGAATATGTCAATTTCTCCTCCAAATGTTAGATTGCACTGATACAAAAAGTTTGCAAAACACGAACTCATTTAAAAAATTGTGCATAAGTGAGGTCTTTGCGGCATCTTCTCCGATTGACACATTTTTCTATCCAGCCGCAACTGGATGCCTTACAGTGTCTGCATGCACACTAACGAACACTTCAAAACACTTCAGGCACATGCTTTTTGTGTTATCGAACTTCTCGAAGTGGCAAAAGTGTCTTCTTCACTTCTCAGATTAAAACAAAAAACAAGAGATAATGGCCATAACTGTCATTCTTTGTTGCCTCACCTCACCTTCAAGTTGTAAATCTTAAGACAGTGAGTTTAGTTCAGTGTCAATGAGAAAACCACTGCCTGCTTTGGGCTGTAAATCATTTCAGTGCTCTTAAAGTTAACATGACCTCAGTATGAAATGCCAAAACTTGAAGTTATTACAATATTTAATTATTACAGAATGCTCCACAAATAGATTCATTAGAATGTTTACCAGAAAACAGAGTTAAATATTTATATATGCACAGCAGCACACCTTGTTCTTTCCAGAAGAACTTAACATTCTAAGAATGCAGGCATCTATACTTTCAAATAAGGGTTAACACTGACAATGAAATACTGTATTTTTTGATTAACTAATATATCTACAAATATCAGTGATTCCTACCCTACCCTTTTCAGAAAATTATTAAGAGATTGATTCAACGTCCCCTTCTTCTCAGAGGTTTACTATCAAATTCCACTAAAAAAATAAAACAAGAAAAAAAATGCATCACTGATGTTCGTCACAATTTGAAGGTCATAATAATCTCTGAAGGTCAATTTTTTGAACCACAGTTCAGTGCTTTTGCTATATGGCGGGGTGAGCTGAGTATTTTGGTGCAGCCTGTTTCAATCAGGAGTTAACTTGTGAATAATCAAGAAATACTTCACAAACTTCTAAATTCCACTTTCCTAATCCAAAGGTGTGATAGAGTGCAGCCAACCATGGTGATTCAACTTGGAACAAGTTATTATCAGATAGAAAACATGATGGTTGGCTGAAAGGAGCTGGAACTTTAAAGGCATCTAATGTTTTACCACATACAATATGCACTTTTCTATTTGTCTGTTTTTTTCAAAATGGATCATTTGTACTCTACAGTTGAGCCTCTCATGTCAGACACCTGAACTAGGAAAATACAAGAACAAATCTTTCCCAAATTTTGTATCATTCCTATATAATTTGCCATGTATTAGATTTTTGCCACCTTCTTCTTTTTCTTCCCTCTCCTCCCCATTGGAAACTCTACAGGTATTCCTGACAGAGAATAAAGCTGTATTAAGCTGACTGCCTGGCCTTTCTGCCTCAGAGAATCCAGGGCCGATTTATGAACAATGAATCTAATGCAGTCTGGCAAAGAAATGGGATTACAAAATTAAAGATTTGTTAAAAAAAAAAAAAAAGATTAGGAGTTAACACAGTGTTGATGTTGAGTTCTTATATTTGCATATTAAAAGAGGGTCTGTTCTTTTGTTTTTCCTTAGAGACGCTGAACTTTTTATGATCACTTACATTTATAAAAAAGAACTCAGTGGGCTCAGAGGTCCTTCCAAGTCTTTTTAGTTTATTCTTAGAGTTCAGATGGCATTTCTGCAATAAAACAGCCACCCTGAATAAACTTGAAGAGTATTTTGGGTATTAACATGCAAATGAGAGAATCAAGCATAACTCTCTGCTATGGTAATTATTCCCGGACTGTTTTTCTTAAAAGGCTATCTGTGAGGGACTAAAGCATCCACAACTGAGGCTGATTGCCAAGACTGTGAGGTTACAAAGTTCTATGCAAATATATAGTACTAGACTGTAAAAATCACTGGCTTATCTTGTTTTTGGTACAGACTATTGAAAATAATCTGAATTAGAGTATCAAATGATATATAGATCAACCCTGAAGTAAGAAGAATTACATCTTTGGTACAAAAGAAGCTGCACATTATCATTACGTGACTAGTCTTACGTGCTTGAGAGAAAGAACTGAAAAGTGACTATCAATAAGACTTCCTGAGATTGTATTTTAAAGCACAAGAACAAATCTTTTAGTGAGGATTATTGTTTCTGTTCATTAGTGAATTCAGCATTTTTTTTTTTTTTAGAATGTCTAGGACTCTGTATGGTAAGGTACTTTAAAAGGTGTATTATGACCATCTGACAAATTAGAAGGTATTGAAAACAAAGTTCACTTACAAGCTACTTGCTTTACTATGTAATTGAATTTACTGTGGATTTTTAAAAGACCTTGTTTGTATTTTTTCCCATGACACCAATTCTGAGACATTTTAACTGATTACTTTTTTCATGTTTCTGAAATGATAATACATAGTCTCTACTAGCCTCTACTATTTTAATTTCCAGTTAGGGCATAGAGAGAGAAAATATACATGCTTGCCTAGCAGTAATAATTCCCACTCATTTCTAAACCAGAATTGCCCTTAAGGCTTTAATATCCTTAGGGGCTAAGAATGACACAGGCCAGAAAAAAAGAGAAGAGGAGTAAGAGGAAGGTAAAGAGGAAGAAGAAAAGAACTAGCATCAGGTGAGAAGAAAGAGATGTTAAAGAAGAAAACTGATCTCCTTTGGTGTTGATGTCTTTTTTTTTTTATTATTGTCATAATATTACTCCCAGAGCAGCACTTTTCTCATATTATTCCTCTGGACATATTTCAGTGCACTCAGCACTCAGGATACCTGTCCTAGTCTATGTATTCACTCATTTACCACTACAATTCTGTATTAATACTTTGCTAGGGTAAGTCAGTATTTATTCTTTCTTACTTCCTTTCTCCTCTCCCCATCTGTTTTTTTTTTTTTAAAGTTATTTCCTTCCTGTAAGGTAGACTTAAAAGGCGGAGGTAGAGAGTAACTCAAAGGTGAATAAGATTATCGCTACTGCCAAAGATTACACATTTGTAGAAACTAAACTCTAAATATAAGGAGTCAGCTTTACTGAAAGGTAGACATTGATTAAGTTACAACAGAGATTCAGTGTGCTGAGGGACCAAAGGAAAGCCACAGTATTCTCGTTCCCCAATTAACATATATCAATCATAGGGGAAATACTTAAGATGGTGATGTTTAACATAAAACCAGAGTCATGCTCGTGCTTGACATGGAGAGAAGAGTTTTCCCTCAATCCTCATAGATGATGATTAATGTTCTGGTTCTTTTTTTGGGAAAAAAAAAATCATGGTATGACTTCAAATTCTGATCAGTCTTATGAGAAGTGGCAGCTTTTTAGATATAGAAGAACAGTATAACTTATCATCTGAACTAGGACACTTCTGAGAGTAAAGTGGAACACCCTGACACATGGCACTGTAGCTGGCTGGTCACCCTAGTTAGATGGCCAGAATAGACCAGTATCATTTTTGTGTCTCTGAAACTAGTTTGTATCAATTGATTATATCAATTCGGAGAAAACAAAACAGCCAAATGTATACTGAGGATGAGGCGTTAAATGTGAAACATGAATTAAGTGTTAACTAGCACACCAAAAGACATATTTAATCGAAATAGGCTCAGTCCTATTGCTAGTAAAGAAGAAAATGAAAAAAAATAACATGCTTATCATAAAGGTAAATATAATTTCTTTCTAAGAAATCTTTTATACTGTATGAGAAAACTTACAAAATGCTAATTTACATTTACAGGCCATTTGTTTTAATTAGGGTGGAAATGTATTATCCAAGTACATTAGACTTCAAATCCAAGCAAACAGCCACTTGTTATATTATGATAAAAGTATACTATATGAATAAACCTTACTTCTTCATTGTATCATACGAATCGTCTATACAGTGATGACTGCAAATTCCATGTAATAAAAAATGTAAATTGTTTTGTCAAAAAAATCACTTTACTGCCAAGGAAAACTTAAAGTAAATTGGTATTCAAGGTAAATGACTTCAAAGAAGTATTTATATTCAACTTCTCCTCCATATAATGGTATATTACTCATTAATCCTCATTTCAAGATTTTCCTAGAACAGGATCTAAATTAAATTTAATTTACAAAGGAAATGAAAGCAATCATGATATCATTGCCCTTCACAAGGCTGGAACATATATTTTTCCAGAAACTTAAAAATAACATGATTAGATTTATATGTTTCCTTTCCTTATGCAAAAAAATGTAAATGAAAGCTACTAGTAACTACTCAACATGAATATGGATATATGGCACTTGCCAAAATTTACCAAATTGGAATTACTGTTGCTTAGTTCTCACCACTCTAAAACTATATAATTTTAAGGACATGATGTGTGACCTTGGCATCATTAAACTACTTGGCATCATTAAAACTACTCAGGTGATTAAAATATATGGTAAAGATTGAGAATCGGTACACTGCATAGTTAAAAAAAACATCTTCTATATCCTGCTCCATCTGACAATTTAGCTGAATAAACAAACACCATGTTTTGGAACAAATATCAGCACTTGGATTTTGCCTGCTGACTTAACTTTCTCTTTGTGCACTAAATCTGACATATTAAGAGATCCAATCTTATATATTCTTGTCTCATTGTGTGGCATTTTTTTTCTCTTTTTCATTTTTTATCTTGACTATAATTTCAACCTATGGTGATGGATATTTAGATTTCTAATCTCAAATGCTGACATTCAGTTTGACATGCTAAATATTATCTGCAAACATGGATGCTTTAATTAACCAACCAATTTGCCTGTCATTGTTTTATATCTATCATCACCGTTCTCAACTCTTTTCACTTTCCACTTCATGAAATTTCCATTAAAACTGTGGCCTTCAATCTATCTGGGGACCTACAGATAAAAACTGCAATAATGTTTTCAATAAAATTTTAAAAGCTTCATTTCTTTTGTTATTCCCAATCTTAATGGTTCCATATGAAAACAGAAACACTTTCATATCTTAGATATGCATTTCTATTATGAAATTTTCCAAGAATCAACTAAATACATATATTAAGAGTTTTAACCAAAATGATCAAGTTTTTCAGTAATCAAGAATATTTTTCTTCTTACCAATGCATTTTTTCCAAAATATCTCTGCCATAATTAACCATTAACCTGGAAATTTTATATTTGCTACTAGTATTTTCTCCTACTGTGGGACAAGTAGAGCAGCATCAATACAAGAAAAGCAGTGGAGGCCAATATAAAAGCAGGTATTAAATGAGATTTCCTTCAGGGAGAGAATGAACGAATGATATAAGTCAAGGAGATTCATTATTTCTAATTTATTAGACCATGACTTTAGAGATATTCATCTAGGCCACTTTACAATTAAAAAAAAAAAAAAAAAGAAATAACCTGTTGCCCAGACTAACATTATTAGAGAAAGGGTGTCTCCAACTACCATGCGGAAGTTTAACAGAATTAAATGCAGTATAAGTACAACAAAGGGTATAAATTAAGTGGAGCGAGACTATGTATTTCTAAAACATAAAGCTACTAGCAAAATTATGAGCTTAATTTACTCACTTTCTCATTCATGTTTCGTGGATTCAATGCATAAAATAAAAAAATAAATAAAAGAATTCGCTAGGTAATTTAGAGGGAGGAAATTAAAGTGTAATGGCAGCCATATATATATATACATATATATAATATATATTATATATTATATATTATAATATATATTATATAATATATAATTATTATATAATTATATTATATAAAATATAATTTATATTAAATTATATTACCATCTGAAACATAGAAATTCCCTTAAAAGTTTACCTAACCCTGTTACAATTCCCTAAAATACATTTTAATTTATCTTCAAAAGGTATTTTATCCTCTGAGTTTTAAAAAGAACATGAAATAGATTCCACTTCTGTCTGGCCTTCCTAAGTTTAGCCTTCTCTTCTATTAAATGATTAAAAATAATTTTAAATAACAAAGCTGCACCAAGTAATTCATCTTTTGAACATGTCAAGGTTCTTTAAAGCTAAATTGCTTTTAGTAATAGTCGGTTTCAATTACGAATTAACTTTGATTTGTTGCTGTTCTTGTCTGTGGCATTTGACTGGAATGAATAACTGCAGTCTATAAATTCTAGTCTCGAATCTACATCTGGCAATTCATTAGGAATCATCTTTGAGAGACTCAAGAAAACATCAAAAGAAACAAGAATAATTCCTCCGTGCAAAGCATTCTTAATTTCAAAGACCCAGTTCAAAAACAAATAATCTTTCTCATATTTTAATTTTAACTAAGGTGATTAAAATAAAAATATATTCAAATTTTTGTCTTCTTAGGTCTGAAATAGGGTTCCATTAAAAAAAATATTGAAGCTAAAGCTCCATGATTAATAAACGTTTTAGTCACTTATACTTTACATCCTTTTGTTATAAAAACTATCCTGGGGCGCCTGGGTGGCTCGGTTGTTAAGCATCTGCTTTCGGCTCAGGTCATGATCCCAGGGTCCTGGGTTCAACCCCCACATCGAGCTCCCTGCTCAGCGGGAAGCCCGCTTCTCCCTCTCTCATTGTGTCTCTCTCAGTCAAAATAAATAAAATCTTAAAAAAAAAAAACAACTGTCCCAGGTTGACCTTTTTGGTTTCTCATTTTAAAAAAGGCCAACTGTGGCTTTGCTGTCTGAGTTGGAATACAGGTATTGAATTCTAGGTGATACCTTTAGCTTAGAAATGGAAATTTCCCCATGAAGACTTTTTCAATGAAGCTCATTCACAGGGTTATTTCTGTTGCTCTAGACTTATCTGTGTCATTATCTTTGCAGTTTTAGAATCCCTTTAAGATCAACAAGCTAGTCCCTCTACCCCTTCCCACCACTCCTTCTCTCTCTGTCTCTCTCAAATAAATAAATAAAATCTTGAAACAAAAAATCAACAAGCTCGGATACAGAAGACAGTTAATGTGAATACGTGCAATAATCCATGCAAAAGTTGGCAATACTGGCCGAGCACTCTCACATATTGGTGATACAAAGAAACTAAATTTAAGTTACCATTGGCAACTCCCACGTGCCCATGTTTAACAAAAGTACTTTCTTGCTGGCTGCACTCCAGAGACTTTTAGGAAATTCTGCTTGAACTGTCATGTGCACTCTACTTCAGTAAGTTCTTTCCATAGTTAATTCTTAGCTTTGCATGTACATGTATCTTAATTCTGCAAACTTACACCCTAACATATAATTCTGTGCCTCAACTTCATATTCCTTTCCCTTCTTACCCCCTTATTTCATGTTATAGGTTATTAGAAATTATTGAGTATCTAGTTCCCCCAGTCCTTTCTTCTCTTATATATCTCTGAATGGCTTTAGTTCTCTCTCTATAGGCCCTAGAAACCAAGATCTCTTAGCTGACCTAATAAGAACCATAAAAAGTGACCAATCTGCTACTTCAATTCCATAGATCTTTACATTTAGAACAGCCAAAACCACTTTCTCTGTTCCCACATTTGGGATGCTAAGTTGTGATACATAAAACCAAAGAACATATAGGCTGCTGCCCTTCTATTTTACGGTCTCCAGCCTATCAGAGTAAGCCCTCAGCCCCACTTGTTAATCTTTCAAAAGCTGCCTGTCATCACTCTCTCATTCTTCAGACAAGTCACTAGATTGGAGTAAATGAGGGATAATTACCATTCCTTGTGGTTTTTTGTATCTTCGATATTTAGGGGTGCTTAGTCTATGCTAGATGAATGCACAAGTTTTCCAAACTTAATGTCTCTCTCCGAGTCTTAAATGTTTCTCTAAGTACTATTGACCTCAGCAGAGAAAAAATCGAGATTTTTCAAATACAATTCCTAACATTAACTGGCTACTACAACACCCTCAGTATTTTGATATTACCCTATTATTTGTCATAGTATTTCTAATAAAACATGTACTATTATTCACATCTTACACTTGGGGAAGATGATGATTAAATTTTTAAGTAGTTATTCCAAGTTCATACAGCTAAAACGGGCATAATGACATATGTCTGACATCATATATGAGTCTGATGACAGAGTTCTAAATCATTATCTTAATTAAAATTTCTCTACCTTCTGCACACTTTCTAACAAATTATTTTTTTTATGGCTTGAAAATTGTGCTTCAAGCTTAATATTTTTTTGCTATCCTAATGTAATTAAAAATGTGAGTTTTACACATGGATTTTACAATCTTAACTATATACATTGTAAAGTGAAGATTTCTTTCCTTTTCTATATAATTGTCTCAACACCATTTTTTTTACTACCCCGTGTTTCTTCACGGATATCCAATGCTAAATCTCACTGCCTTTAGTCTTTTATGTACACAGGAACCTGTAGGTTCTCCATTCTCTGTAATTTATTAATTTGTATATTCTAATATTAACACTCCACACTATGATTATTACTCATTATAATATTTACTTATATGTGGTAGGATGTGCTCCTTGATATTACTAGACCTCTTCAACATGTCTTGGCAATTAATATTCAAAAAGTAATTATTGCATTGAAACTTGTCCGGGTCATATGGGACATCTTCCAGCACTAGGGATGAGAAAGAATATTATTTTTTTCTAAATTTAGAAACTACAAAAATCTCATGGATTTCAAGATTCAAATTAAACTCTAATCATCAAAGATTCAAGTTTAATTTATTCTTATTAAATCACAGAATTTTAGGTATGGAAGGACTTTTAAAGATCATCTAGTTGAACTCACTTCTTTCATCTGAGAAGACTAAGACCTGGAGAGGTAATTTGCAATTTGCAAAATACCACGCAATGAGTGGCAGAGTATGTACTAAAATTACATCTGTTAAGTGAGTAAAATAGAAAAGGTTCTAGTCCTAATTCTCATAGTATTTAAGCTAGCTTTGATTTTTCCTGATTTCTGAATTCATTAACCAAAGAGTCAATGATAATTCAATCTATAATCATAAGATGACATTGGTTAGCTAATGAAAATAATTCAGAAACGCATCATTAAAATAGTTTAATATGCATTTGAATATTTGTATTTGAAGAGTTTAATATTAATTGAACATCATAAAAGGGAAAAATGGAATTCCCCTTCTAGCAGAGGAAGACTATCTATTTCTAGACCAATACTGTCAGTCAACAAGCAAAGCGAAATTTGAATAAATTTAAAAATATCAAGCATAAAAAAATTAGGGAACAAAAAAAAAAAAATGAGAGAACTAAAACAGTGTGAATGTGAGGATCCAGTACTATAAAGAGAAGGAAATGAAAGAAAGGTAAGCTAACGTTTTGAGCCATGCTTCTTGCAATTTACTGAGTCCAAAGGAGCAATTGAATGACTTAAAAGCCAAACAGAAAGTGGCTGCTCAGAAATTTTAATTGGAACAGAATTTCTGACATTCTTAACAGACTAGGATATAAAACTTTCAAATTTATGGCCCTCTATGATAAAGAAATATTGGTAAACAGCCCAGGATTTCACATGCAATTCCAGAAGTGCTATACTCCAACAGTAAGGATAAAATTGAATTAGACAACTCATCTCAAAGACTGAAGCCTAGCTTCTTATCAGCTCAACCTCTGAGCAAATGAAGGCAACCGGTCTTTGCTTGGCCAGAGCAAAAGAAAATCCTCCCTAGAGGAAGATAACACTAAAATCACCTCTTCAAGTGTTCACATAAACTTTAAAGATCTTTGTTTGTCTGTTTAAGTAGGCTCCACACCCAGCATGGGGCCCAAACTCATGACCCTGAGATCAAAAGTTAGACCATTAACCGACTGAGCCACTCAGGTGCCCCACAACTTTAGAAACTCAAATATAAAAGAGCCAAATGTACATAAAGACAGACTGGATTAGAGAGATAATAGAAATAGACCCACAGTAGATCCAGAGACATTATTAAATATAAATGTGATTGAGGCTTCAAAGAATTAAAGAATAACATGGAGCATTTTATCAAAGATATTTTTATTAAATCATAAAAATAATCCTAAAACAAATTATAATAACTGAAAATAAGTAACCAATCTATCATTTTAACAGGAAAGCAGTTATGGTGTAACTAAATACAACAGAATTTAAGACAAATAAGAAGAGAAAGTACCTGTCAACAAATCTACAAAAAATTCAGTTTTATAGGTGAAAGAAAAATAGATCGTGATGAAAGCATGGAGATACAATAAGGAAAGAGTAGATAGGTGACTACTTCTAAGTGAATGTGGACTATCTAATAAAAATAGCATCTTGTGGAATTTATAAATTCACAAGAAACATAGCACAAAATGCAAAAAGGGAGTTAAATGAAGAAAATGCATTTTATGTTCTACTAGAAAGATAGAAAAAATTTCAATGTGTTTAGAGTATCAATAACTACAAATTTTTTAAATGACATAATATATGAAAAGCAGAAAAATCTCTAATTATAGTTAGATATTTTGATATATCTCTGTAACTCCAAACAAACAAAAATATTATATAGAAGTTAAATATTTAACATGATTAACAAAAGGGAATAGAAAAACAGACTCTCAAAAAAAAAATGGGAGAGGAATTTATTTGAAATATAGTCATAGTATTTTTTTTTTTTTTAAAGATTTTATTTATTTATTTGACAGAGAGAGAGAGATCACAAGTAGGGAGAGAGGCAGGCAGAGAGAGAGAGAGAGAAGCAGGCTCCCCACTGAGCAGCGAGCCCGATGTGGGGCTCGATCCCAGAACCCTGAGATAATGACCTGAGCCGAAGGCAGAGGCTTTAACCCACTGAGCCACCCAGGCGCCCCTAGTCATAGTATTTTTGAACTCTGATTGGTCCTTGGAAATGAGGGTTACAGAACCAGAAATAGATTTGGCCCTCCAAACTGTATGTAATAACACATGTAGTTTGAAGAGCTCTCTCCCTATGCTTGGCCTGAAGGAGTAAAGGGCAAGCCCATGAGATTTTGCCTATCAGCAAGCATATAGTTATAGTAACAACTTTCACTCTTTGAAAACACACTCTTTTCCCAAAAGCAGTTTTCTTGATACTTTCTTTAGTTGGCATTGGATGAGAGAGAAGTACTTCTACTCTTGTGCTTCCCTACAAGTAAGTGAGACAAAACTAAGAGTACAATGCAAACTATTTTTAAATAAAAATTCACTACTTCAGCAGTCTCTAGATTTCTTTTCCATATAGACTGCAATTGCTGATAGGCTAAGATTTGCAATTCTGGTTTTATATGCTGCTTTTTCAACCCCAGCAGTGATGAATTTAATGACTCTCTTTGCAAATTGGTGTATTTGTCACGTTTAAATTCCTTTAGCCCTTAAACCAAATTTTTATACAATTAGAAAAGTTTGATTTAATATGCACATACATGTATATAAAAGAAGTATAATTTGGGAAGAATGAGCTAATTTACTTTATCCTTGATATTGCCTAATCCCAAATTATTTCAAAATGTTTAGACAGGAGCCATCACTACCTAATTAAGATCATAGCAATCCTTTTTTACTATAAAGAATACTAATTTTGCTAGCTACTTCATGTCTCCAAAGCCAGACATGAAATAGAGGAAATAAAAATTCCACCCCTTGTACTGAAAGATAGAAGAGAGTAAAAAATGTGAGAGTTATGTTCTTCTTTAAGTACAAGAAACAAGTCTATGAGAGTTATTCTGTATTAAGTATGGTAAAGTAGTAACTTGCCATCCTACAAATAACAACTATAAATATTTTAACAAATATTAAACAAACTAACAAACACCTATTCAATTCCCTGCAAACATTCCAAAAAAAGCTCTAGAAAATAAACAAAAGCAGGCAAACTTTTGGAGGAGAGTTAAAACTTTGAAGAGAATAGAGCATGAGGTATGATTTTTTTATAGCTTTAGCCTGAAGGCAATTTCAACATAGTACAGAGTGCTTGAATCTCCAATGGAAGATATGGCATCTTTCTGTCCTGAAGAAATAAAGGAAAGGAACTGAGTCAAACCACGGCTGCTGGAAAGGAAGGGAGACATCTCTGAAAAGAGAGAGACAGGTAAGAGAAATCCCAAGTTTTATAAATTTTACCCAAATTCTGCTGACCTCCACATCATGTATGTGTGAAGTACACTGCAGCAGCTGGTGGCTAAGTCAAAAGAACTGAACTGAGAGGGTACACGGGTGGCTCAGTGGGTGAAGTGTCTGCCTTTGGCTCAGGTCATGATCCCCGGGTCCTAAAATGGAGCCCAGCATTGGGCCCTCTGCTCTGCAAGGGGTCTGCTTCTCCCTCCCCGTCTGCCCCTGCTCATGCTCTCTCTCTCGCTCACTCTCTCTTAAATTAAAAAATAAAATAAAATAAAATAAACTTAAAAGAACTGAACTGAACTGAGATCTGGGTTGATGCACACTGCAATTTTGACAAAATTAGTAATTTGGGCCTAACTAAATTAACTGCTTGCTGAAATACAATTAACAGAGACCAAAATTGAATAGACCCAGATGCTGCAATTATAAAAAATGACTAGGAGATATCCATTATACCTACATTGGATGAGGTAAAGAAAAATGCTCAGAATGAATGAAAAGATAGAAATATGGGAAGTATATAGTTTAAAAATGGAAATTCTAGAAATGAGAAATATAGAATCCAAAATAGAAATTGGATGGAGTAATAGTGTAATAAAGATAATGGAGGAGTCAGAAATTTTAATACAGATCAATAAAAATTATCCAGTTGGGGGAAAACAAGAGGAAAAAATAAGGAGAGCTTCTAGGACTTGTGGGACAGCAACAAAAAATCTAACATATGCTAACAGAGGGAACAATATTGAGGTAAAAATATTTGGCAAAATGAAGGCCAAATACTAGTGAAATGCAAAAAAAAAAAAAAAAAATGTATTGTTATATATTCAAGAAACTGTGAAACCAAACAGGATAAAGACAAAAAAATTCATATCTAGGTACATTATAGTTAAACTACTGAAAGAAACAAAGAGAAAGAGAAAATCAATCTGGAAATGAACCAAAGAAAAATATACTACATACATGACAATCTAAGTAGAAAGTCCAAAAGAATACAAAACTACCACATGAACATAATTAGAAAGGCCCTGGTATACACAGTTAATCTACAAAATCCAAAGCAGTAAAAAAGTTGAAAAATTAAATTTCTAAAAATTCTATTTACAGCAGTGTTAAAAATAAACTCATAAACTAATTTTCAAAAGATGTACATGTAGTGTATGGAAACCCATAAAACACTGCTGTTATAAAGAAATTCAAAATGAATGGAAAAATATATTATGCATATGGATTGAAAAAGTGGGTATTAAGATGTTAATTTTATCTCACTTGACCTGTAGATTTGAATATAACAACTATCAAAATTATGTCAAGAATTTTTTAAGCAGAATTTGACGATCTATTCTAAAATTTACGTGGAAAGTCACACAAATAAGAGCCAAAGCAATTAAAAAAAAATTGGGGGACACAGGATACTTGATTGTATTAACTACTCTTATGAGACATTAAGAAAGTGATTGGTAGAAGGTTAGGCATAAAAGTCAATTAAAAATAGTAGATTGTTTGGGCACCTGGGTGGCTCAGTTGGTTAAGCATCTGCCTTCAGCTCAGGTCATGATCTCAGGGTCCTGGGATTGAGCCCCTTATTGGGCTCCCTGCTCAGTGGGGAGTCTGCTTCTCCTTCTCCCTCTGCCCTTCCCCCACCTTCCCCCTGCTCATGCACACTCTCTCTTTCTCTCTCAATTAAATAAATAAATAAATCTTAAAAAAAAAATAGGTGAGACTTGAAGTCTTGTCCTATATTTTATGGTATGGGTATGACATACTACAGAAAAAAATATTTTGGAAAGTATACAAATTTAAAAATCAAAGAGATCCATGTTCCAGTTTTATTTGGATAAGTTACTTTTTAAACCTTGTAAGCCTCCAAATAAAATCTAAAAAAAAAAGCAGAGAGGGGGTACCTGGGTGGCTCAGTTAGTTAACTGTCTGCCTTTGGCTCAGGTCATGATCCCAGAGTCCTGGGATCTAGCCCCTTGTAGGGCTCCCTACTCAGCCGGGAGCCTGCTTCTTCCTCTCCTTTTGTTGCTCCTCCTACAGGAGGAGTTGCACATGCTCTCTCTCTCTCAAATCAATAAATAAAAATCTTTAAAAAAAAAAACTTTGTAAGCCTCAATATCTACACCTATAAAACAGTTTGAGTCCTTAAACTATTATTAGCCAGTAAAAATTTCTGCATCTTTTTCTTACTTCAAATTAAAAATGGTCATAACACTCAGCCATAAAATTGGTCTGAGGATTTATTGAGCTGGCAAATGAAAAACAACTAATAAAATGTCTGGCACATTACAAGTGCTCGATAAATTAATTTTCTTCTTCCCTTTTTGGTAATATCGAGAGAACTAAAATATGATATGAAGCAGTTGGCAAGATGTTAGCATTGGAAAGAGATTTCTCTTAGTGTAGACAAATTTATTTTCATATTTTCAAAGAGTAACAGTTAAGGCTCCAATTGTTGAATCTCAAAATACTTCCCTAATTTACTTAAAGGTTTGAAGAGCAGACTTCAAACAGACACATTTCCTAAGATCAAATATTTAAGTAAAGGTTATCTGAAATACCTAAACCTTTGAAAATGTCTCAGAGGGGAACTCCATTTCTAGCAATATGACAGAAAGATACCCTGAAGGGACTTCTTACTAGAATAATACTTGAGCCTCAATAATTTATAACAAATACACTTTTAATGAACAGTTGTAAGCAAGAGAAATGTCCAAGGACAAATAAAAATAAAAATAAGCCAGTAAAGTAAAACTGACACTTAAAAACTAGTGCACACAGATACCAGGCTGCATTTAGGAAAAGTGGCAACGTCTGATCGGAAATGGAAAAACTAGGCTGATAGTTTGATTGTCTACTGGACAGACAGAAGGTAGACTGTGAAATTATCCTATGGATCTATGAACATTCAGAATTAGAGTACATTCAATTGGTATCTTCCCCTGGATTCTCAAAGAGAAATTCCAAGTCCTCTCAGGAAAAAGTCACAATTTGATTCTTTAAAGATGTAAAAGAAAACCCCAACAAAGGCCAAAAGTTGGCTCTAGTGAAAAAAGGAAAAACTTATGGCAAGACTGACAAAAAGAGGAAAAGAGCACACAATGAAATAATACTGGAAACTGAAAAGAAGACAAACTAAAGAAATAGCAAGGATTAAAAAGTTAATGAGAATATTATGAAAACCTCAAGGTCAGTAAAGATTAAAACATTATAATTAAATGGACAAATACCTTGAAATAGATAATGTAATAAAACTAAATAAAAAATAAGTCCTGGGAATAAAAGGTACAGCATAGGGAATACAGTCAATGATATTGTAATAGCATTGTATGGTGACAGATGGTAGCTATACTTGTGGTGACTGTAGCATAATATATAGAGATGTAGAATCACTGTGTTATTATACACCTGCAACTAACATCATGTAACTATACTCAAATAAAAAATAAAAAATAAAAATTAAAAAAAGAAAAAATATACATTTTCTATAATCATAATACAAATTGAGTCTGTGATTACAAATTTCTTACAAAGAAGAAATTAGGCCCAGATGGTTTTACAGGTGAGTTCAAGCAAAAGTTTAAGTAATTTATAATTATAACCTTAAGCAGGTTCTTAAACAGAACAGAATAAAGGGGAAGGGGGAGAGTTAATAAGTCCTGTATTACCTTGATATCAAAATCAAACAAGGACTTTGAGATGCAAAAATCTAAAACACAGTATTAGCAACAACATATAAAATATTAGGGATATATCCTAGGAATGCAATGTGGCTTCACATTATAAAGTTCATAAATATAATTTATCTCATTAACAGGTTATGAAGGACATCTATATTATCATTTCAATAGCATCAGAAAAAAACACATGACAAAATTTGTGACCTAGTCAACGTACCATCCCCTAGCAAACAAGGGATAGGAAGAAACTTTCTTAACTTCCTAATCTCTATCAAGACACTCAGCAAATATAATTTCTTCGGTGAAATTGCTAGAGTTATTTCTGTAGATCAGCAGCAAGACAAAGAAGACTATTACAACAGGCTGTGTATAAAGATGAACTAAAGGTCTTAGCCAGTACAAGAAAAAAAGAACTGAAAGAGAAAAGACAAACTCTTATTATTATTTATGGATATTTATATAATGGCCCCTAAAATTATTTATAGGCAATTATCATTCTTATATTTAAAAATTTAGCAAGATTGCAGATATTAGCATAAACAACAAACTCCAATTCTATTAATCAGTAAAAATAGTTAAAAACATTTAAAAAAAATATTTAACAAGAATAAAAATATAAGATATTAAGGACAAAAGATAGTCAAGAAAAATTGAAGATAAAAGGTGAAACATACTGAAAGATGTTAAAAGATCTAAATAAATGAAGTAATAAACCCTTTCAAAGACAGGTATAGTCAATACCACAAAGGTTGATCTACTGAATAAATACATTTACAGCTAAATTAAGAAAAATTTTTAAAGGAAATTAATAATAATGATGTTAAGACAACTGGATATCCAAATGGAACAAAAAATTAAAATGTAATCCATACATCAAGCATTCACAAAACTTAATTTAATATGGACTATTTTAATATGAAAAACAAAATATTTAGTCATTTCTAGAAATAGAAAACAATATTTTTATGTCTGGATGTTAGGGAAGGATTTATGTTACTAAAAATTAAACAAATATGAACTATAAAGAAAAAGCATTAACTAAATTTAAGATTTATATTCATCCATAAATACCATAAAGAATGTTAAAAAGCAAGCCGCACATTCCTGGAAGACATTTTTCAAATTCTATAACAAGAATTTACAGAATATATATATGGGATTATGAGGCATGAGAAGGGAGCTGGAATGTTATTTGTAATGTTGAAGCTGCTGTGTTATGCACAGGCTCACCAATCTGCATTTCATTACTAAGCGTTATAACATGACATGTATGTATATTTCTGTGTGTATTACCCCCATTTTCATGTAGTTTATGTATTAAATATCTTGTACTGATTGTTTCTTTATTTCACAGGAATCCCTTCTTACATTATTCTAGAATTTAGTATTTCCAAAAATGCTACGGAATTTATAAAAAGCAAGTATAAAAATGGAAGCACGGAAGCAAAATATATAATGAAGTGGTAATAATTTTGAATTTCCAGAGAAATTTAAATTCAGAGCTGAAATTTATGCAAACCTTATTTCATCAATTTTTTTAAAAATTCTCATTCACTTCATTTTTCATACTGATTTTGCATCTTGAGTTAAGATACTGAGTTTCTATTTACTCTTCAGTATGCCGTGTTCAGCTGATGTCCAATCCTGCTGATGTCTCTAGGCTAATAGATACAACATTTGGCACATGAACATCAATACACACAAAGCACACTGCCAGCACCAGCAGCTTGCACAATCTGTGCTTGGAAATTTACATTGATCATAATTACTGCTCCACCTGTATTAAATAAAGCTCTTCTAACCTTAGGAACAAAAGTGGCTTCCCAAAGTATCAGTAGTAGCACAGTAAGTACATGTAAAGAAACGGGGAACAACAAAGTACTCTTCAATGTAGAATTTAGTGGAATCAATATCAACTTGTGGATTTTTTTTTTAAATAGGGCAAATATGCCTATTAGTATGTTAGGGATTTTTGTGTGTTTATCGAAATTTTATAATCTCTACCTTAGGTGAGTCTGTAAAGAGATTATCTATAATAAGTACTTAAATTATTTCTCGGATCCATATTCGGTCAAGTAGAAGGCATTTATTGAAGATCTCTTTCATTTGCAATAGTCAGGGCGCTACATATAACAGATATGAAACCTCCTGGTGTGTCTCTGAGTAAGATCCTTAATTAGAGAAAGGAAAGAAGCAGAAACTACCTGTTAAGTTTTTCTGAGGAGAAATTCAAAAATAACTTACCAGAAATTATAAGAAAGATTCAAATCATGGCAAACTTCTTACTGATTTAATTTTTCAGTGCTAGTTGTGAAAGGATATATTTCTAAATATCAGTAGTCTCCTGGATGGACCTCAGTGCACATTTTCTTATAAAAAAGTTACCATCTTAGTAGATTAATCTCATTAGGAAAAATCAAAGTGTTAGAATTCATGATGACACAATACCTCTCTTCTATCTTGCCTACATTTTCTGAGTTGCAGTAGGCCACAGAAGAACCAGATAATACGGAGAATATAAGAATGCAAAACTAGAAAACATGGCAAAACAAAATAAAATAATGAAATATGGTAAAAGTTATTAAATAATAAAAACTCAGTTTTAAGATGTGGTATCAGAAAATGAGAAGCCAGTTTGAAGATTTTAATTACTAGAACCTGAGCATCCCAGCCTTTGTTTATATGGCACTTCCTAGAGCTCTCCTCTCTGTCCTCCCTTGCTCTCTATTCCTCATGACCTGCCTAAAATAAACTCATCACTGAAGTCAGAAGTATCTCTGAACTCTGTGATCACTTGACTGACCACAGTCCCCATCGACAATTCATCATAGCGTTAGTGCCCTCCCTTTGGGTCCTATTGCACTTTATGTTTACCACCACATACACCATCATTTATGCAATAATTTGAAATTACAAGGTACTGTCTATTTTCCCAAGTAAGTGGCAAGATTCCTTAAAATACTGAACAGCTTGCTCATTACTTTTTCTCTTGTGGTCATAATACCTGATACATTATAGATACTCACAGTTGATTATATTTCTCCAAAGTAATGCATAAAACTCTAAGTCTTTTCTAACTACCTGGCATTGAGGTTTATTGGTTAAAAGTAAATAGTAGATTTTGTTGATAGTCTTATAATGCTTTGGAGAGACAGCAGACATTCTTCATTCTGAGTTACATCAATAGAAAAATATTCAAAGTCAAATAGATTAAGACTTAAACACAGCGACATCATTGGGATCTGTGTTCATAACAAGGACCTTATTCCCAACCTTTACAAAAATGAGCAGACACATCAAGTACTTACATATATAATTAAATAGCTGTCATACAAAATGTATCTAGTTTTATCAAGGTAGGGGAAGAGACTTAGAGGACAAATTTCTTTGAAGAAAGTAACTTCCAGTGTCTAGCAGGAATTGCCAGGTCAGGGGGAGAGAAAAATGCAGAAGTCATGAGCTTGGGTATTGCTATTCTTCTCTCTTTCCACACTGACTATGGTTTGGATCTTGATCTCTTTTTCTCATAAGAGAAACAACAAGCATCATTCAAATAATATTTTAATTATACAGACTCACCATTTTTCACATAAACATCTTCTTTAAAATTTACCCCTATTTACCAGAACAAATCATAATATGTGGTATTTTAACATGGAGGTTATGGAACTCCACAGAATTTCTTGGTGAAATATCAACAGGTAGCTTTGAGGGTAATTGTGTGGAGACTCACAGTCACTTGATTTTTTTAAATAAAATTACCTCTAATCTCTCCTAGATGACTTTTCTTTTGTTACTTCTTCAGAATTAGTTGGATGACATGTTATATTCTCACTGCCTACTGTGTCACAAAGAAAATGACTGATGAAGTTAGGGTGCTGGTAGTGTGGATCGCTGTGAGTTGAGGTCTTTGTGTGTGTATTTGGTTTCAAAACAAAAAATTTATGAACTAGAACATTAAAATTTTCAACAGGAAGGTCCTATAAATTTTTATATTTGTAAGATTTTTTTACATGGCCACAATAATAAAAATAAAATATGCCACTGAAATTTGGGTCCTAACATATCATTATTTTTTCTCATACAATGAGGTACAAAGCTTATAATTCCATTTATGCCTTTCAGTTCCAAACTCCTACTGCTAAAAAGCAATCAAGCAAACAATGCAGGTAGCACTGGCATTATATACACTATTAGTTTTTTCTTGGCAAAGGCACTTTACTTCCAATATAACAGGAAATACCACTAGAGCCACTTAGTTTGGCCAAGAATAAGGTTTATTATTTATTTATTTATTTTTTAACGTGTGCTAAGTGTCCTAAAGAGTAGATTTTTTTTTCAAAAGCAATTTTTGTTTGTTCAGATGAAAACACTGGAAATATAATGACTATCAATGGTAAATTATCAATTAAAACTCTTCAGTCAGCCAGACAAAAAGGATAAAACTTATTTATCATATTGTCACTTTAGCATTGTTATCTTCAGGCTAGGCAATGTCTTTCATTCTGAAAGAACTCCAAATACTTCATACAATTTCCATGATATACAAACAACATCATGATACAGAGACATCAATTGTACAGAAAAGAAAAACAGTAACAGTTTAGTTTACTCTAATCAGGCTCAGAAGATTCGAATAGAGAAAATGATACTTGCCTCAAAGGAATTATAAGGAATTTACTGAGGAAAATGGTAATTAATGACGCTGAACTCAAGCCAAGACCTTCAGTTATCCAGATGAAAAATGTTCTAAACTCATCATTGCTTCAGTAGTTATCCTGACTTTCCTTCATTATACACACCAGATATACACATTCCTAGTTATCTTTTCCAGTGTTAGACCTAAATTACACATGTAAACTTTGTAGTTGGCCATGAAGTTCTCATTTATGCAGAAACAACTTTGCAGTTATTTGTTACACAAACCTATTGAGAGCGTACTAGCTTGCTGGCTTGTGTGAACATTTTGTTGAACAGCTGCTCTGGCTTTAAAATTTGGACTTTCCAAGTGCTGTCTGAAATACCAACAGAAAATGTGGAAGGTACACGAAAGAATGTTTGCTTATATGCCATCATTTCTAACTTAAAATTTATATTTTTTTTCTTCTTAAATTAAGGGAATGGACACTAGAGTCAGAAAAAAAAAACAAAAGACACAACACTTCACAACACTTAAAACTGTATGAAAGAAAGTGCATGTGTATGTATATAGATAAATGTATATATACATAGATAAATGTGTATATACACGCATATATATGTCAGTAGTAAAAATTGGGGAAATAGTAGCAACTATAAATAAGAAAGAAAGATTATAAATTATTTAAATAAAATAATAAAAGGCTATAAGTTAGTAAGATCCTTCAGGAGGCTACAACTATGAAAATATCCATACAAAGATATGTTGTTGGATTTTTCTTTTTTGAATCACGAATAGCTGTATAATCTGAAAGTTTCCTAAATAAGGTTTATTTAAAGTAGTGCTTGTTAAAAGGAACTAGTATATTGTACATCTATAAAATGGGAAATTAGCCGTTACAAGCAAAGTTCCAGGTCTATTTCTATGGGTATAAAATTTTTCTAAAATGAATTATGGAGTGAATGAATAAGTTACAAAGAACAATGTTTAATATGATGTACATCATGTCCCTTCACATACAGGCTAGAGCAAGTCACATGAACCAAGACAAAGTCAATGAACAAGGATGCATACTTTACCACAGAAGGGTCACAGGTAACATGGCAACTTGACCCAATACAGGCAGGAGAGGAGGGTAGTATTTGGGAATAGTAATTCAATCTACTATGCACAGGAAGAGAAACCTAGAAACATTCTTACTAAAATGGTACAACATTTAGTCTTGAGTGGAATAAACATGATTTTTTTAAATTAGGTGTTGGTATATTATTTATATTTTTCAAAAATTATGTGGCTATTTTTAATTGAGAAAAGAAAAACATTTTGTTTAGAAAGAATAAAAAGTATAAGGAAAGGAGTTAGGTATTTTTCAAATATGCTTTACAGATGAGGAAAATGAGTCCAGGGGAAGCTGTGCCTTTTTCATTAGTTGTAAGTAGGGCAACCCATCTGACACATCAGCAAGAAACTCAAATTAGATTATGCTTTGGGGATGCCTTCCTTCTCCCTTCAGCTGTGCTAAAGACCTATCATTGTTATAGAGTTCATTATCAATTAAGTCCCCACATTCATGACATTTCTTTAAAAACAAGATTCTTCATAAATGTGTACTTTCATTAACTTCTCCCTGAATGTGGATTGATACAAGGATAAAACTGAGATAAGAGTGAGGGATTTTTCAAATGTGTTTTACAGATAAAGAAAGTGAGTCCAAGGGAAGCTACGCCCTTTTTGTTAGTTATAAGTAGCACTTATAAACCGTATTTTGTTTCTAAAATATTTTTAAATGTATTTTTAAAAATTTAGCATTTGATAATCTTACATAAGAATTATTATTATCTATGTTTATTTAAAAGAGAAAATGAGGATCAGAGACTTTTTTTTTTTTTGAAAGAGACAGAGAGATCACAAGTAGGCAGAGAGGCAGGCAGAGAGAGGGGGAAGCAGGCTTCCTGCTGAACAGAGAGCCCGATGCGGGGTTCGATCCCAGGACCCTGAGATCATGACCTGAGTTGAAGGCAGAGGCTTTAACCCACTGAGCCACCCAGGCGCCCCAGGATCAGAGATTTTTAATGAAACTTCTACGAGCAGAATTGGAAACCAGGCTTTTTAGACTATAGATTTCATATCCTTCTGAAATGCTACAATACTTCTTATATACAAATTAATAATAACATCTAGTATTTATGGACATTTACTACATTCCAGAATAGGCTGACAGAGGGGTGTGTGTGTGCCGAGACGGAGACAGAGAAAGACTACTGTTAATAGAACAAAGGGATGTCTCCACCTACTTAACTTAAGCAGGCTTGGAGAAAACTAGCACGTGGACATTAAACTTAGTAAGAAACCAAAATATCAGACATTCAGAGACCCAGATTTTATATGAAACGCTTCAGAAAATGGAACGAGTCAGCTGACCAGCAATGACAAAATGCCTTTTTAACACAACACGTTGGTCCTGCCGGGATGCTCTACCTGGCCTTAACTTTCCCCTTGTCCCTTTCTTCCATACCAACAACTAATTTCAACATCTTTATATCCTAGGAAAAATCAAGTGTCCAGTTTCCATCCCAAGGTCCCTTTCTGTGGTAGAGACAATAGCTCTAATTGTGTTTATCATCTCTCTTAAACAATTTATTTATTCAAAAAATATCTATATAGGTGGCTCTGTGGTGCAGTGGATAGCACATTGGACTTCTAGTGACAAAAATATCTGTGAAGTTCATACTGAATATAAGGTACCATTATCCCTTACCTCTGATAACATTTATCTTCTCCTCAGCCACCTTTAGAATCCTTCAAGAATGTAGACACACAGAATGTTTTGGGATCCTAGGGGATTTTCTTCACCCATTTACTTCTAATGGTCAAAGGAAAGAAAAATTCCATTTTGGAATGCCTAAGTTTCATCTCTAAAAAAAGTATTTTTTGTATTCAAATATTTATTTTCACTTATATCAGAATAAAAAAACAGAAACTAAAACATTTAAAATATGTAACAAAAATAACATTATTCTTGCATTTTTACTTCTTTGTTCTTTAGAGAGCAATTACTATACGATAGAAAGCCATGAGAGCATCTGGCTCCTTGGCAAGTCCCAAATACAACTGGCAACCCAGAGACACTGAACGACTGGCAGATGGTTCAGATGCTATAGCTGAGCTTTCTGTCTGAAGTCATCGACAACTGCCCCCATTCTTTATACTGAATGCTTTCAAGTTTCAGTATATATATATTACATACTGAAAAATGATATATATGTATATTCCATTATATATACATATATAATGCATACACATACACATGATTTTGCTTACTTCCTTGTAATAATGTAAATAATTTTGTTTGCCTGTAATCTCAGTCATTGCCATATTTTAAAATATTTTTAAAGTATAGCATCTTTCTGTGAATCTAGATTTTATTATATACCCACAGCAATGACACCTATAGGCAAGCTTCCATTCTTTGTATATAGACAATGATTAATGCCTTTTGTTTGCCTCAGAGTAAGATTTTGAATGTTTTAAGACAACACTTTCCAAAAAATGCTGTTTCATATTCCTCTAAAGACCACGGATTTGTTTTTTCTAATAAGTAATTTAGATTCCAAATCCCTGGACCAAGATGATTGTGACCTTCTTGCATGTATGCCATGTGGAAATCACCACAGGAACAGACTGCTGAACCAAAGGCAAACAAACAGAGCTGGATTGTTGCCTCTTCATAAATCTGAACTTGCGGTCAGTGGGTAACTGCCAAGTCATAGTGAGTTCTCAGACAGCATGCGTGGCGAGCAGCTGAGATGAGAAGATGGTATATTCTAAATATTATTCAAAGTTCAAATTCATTAGAATTAGTAATATTTAAAGATACCCTAAAATAAATCACCTTAAATAAAAGCTATAATTAAAAATATCTCACTGAAAATTTTGAAAAAAGGCATTTTGTCCCATTTTGCTGTGGAGATTTTAAAGTTCTGGCTTATAGTTATTTTTCACTAAGTGTATTGTTTTGTACCATTTCTTAACAATTTAATTCAGAAATCATTTCTGTGACATTAGAATATACATATTTTTTTCTACTTACTACATCAGAAAGCATGATTTTGCAGTGAGACTTTAAATATGTATCTTCTCTTGTTTCCGGCATCAGGACTGACCCATTAAAAGTGGCTCTGACTGTTAAAATCACAGTGTAATTGACTTCTAGTTTGAAAAAAGTCTTGAATAAAGGTTTTAATCTTATCAAATATACCAATCAACTATTTATTTTAAATGTAAGAGTTTCTATTTGGGGAAATAAAAGTAGAACTTGTTTATATAAATTCAATATTTGAATACATATTACACTAAACTATCCAGTAGATTATAAATCTACTTCACTGAATGGAGACATCAAAAACTAGGTAGTCATCAGATTAGTTAGCTCAGTGATTCTCAGTTTTAGTGGAACGTCACATGCATGGTAATTGACTTAATTTTGAAGCATTTCATTCCATTACTGGTATGTGATCCACATGATTGTGGATTTTGTTTTGTTTTATTCACTTTTTTTATGACCAGTACAGAGAATAGCAGCTGGCACATAGGTGTTCAGTAAACCCAAGTCTTTAAAATCAAGGCTTATTAGATAAATGCAAAGGTGACAATTTGTTTATATATTTTCACAGAAATTTTTAAAACACAGAATAAGATTTTTTTTAATTATGATGAGGAGTTATTATGTGCCATACCTGAAATTTTTTATTTTTGTTTTTTTAAAGATTTTATTTATTTATTTGGCAGAGAGAGATCATAAGTAGGCAGAGAGGCAGGCAGAGAGGGAGGGAAGCAGGCTCCCTGCTGAGCAGGGAGCCCGATTCAGGGCTCGATCCCAGGACCCTGAGATCATGACCTGAGCCAAAGGCAGACGCTTAACCATCTGAGCCACCCAGGCACCCCACCATACCTGAAATTTTAAGGTAGAACTGAAAGTAGCCCGAGAACCAAGTAAAAGCCTGAAATAGAAACTGAGAACAAAGAAATAGTGTTAGCAACACTCAAGATTCCAAGAAATGGGCAGAACAGTATCATATTAGCCTTAGCAATCTAGAGTTACAACTTTTCCTTTTTAAGAAATGATCTGATACCATAGTAAAAGAAGCTTCCACTGGACATATTATGTCCAACACTAATCCAGTATTGACCAAAGGGAGGTACCATATGGGTGATATGCGAGATAATATGGATGACACTACCAGAACAGACTCTTGCAGCTTACTGTTTAATTTCAGATAGGGTCTGCTAGCCCACACAAAGGAAGAGGAATCTTTATGGAACTGGTTTAATCTCTGTTCCACAAATTTATAAAGGTCTCTAAGTGATCTAGGAACCAAGAATTTCTTGCATTAACTTCTATGGTTATCTACCATGGGCAGTTAGTGGCAAAGATAACAGACTATTCTGCTTTTTTAAACCAAGGAAAGATATGTTTTGAAGGTTGCATCAATCAAATTCTTCTCAGGAAAACAGAAACTAGGTGAGGTATTTAAACAGAAAGCTTAATTTAGAGAATTGGTTGAAGAGGTATTGATTGCAAGACCAGAAAAAGCAAATAGGAACATTGCGTAACATAGCAATAAAAAATTGTGGAAGCAGCTAAAACCTATGGGGTTAGAAAAACAAGGTTTAAGAATTATCCAATCCTAGAAACATGGAGTAAGAGCACCTTGGAGCTTACTTGGGTCTCTGAGACCAGTGACTAGCTACTTCCAGCACCCCAGGAACTTAGAAAAGAATAACAACAAAGCCTAGAGATTCAGGACCCTGGGAAGAAACTGCCAAAAAGCTGATGCAGGTGGTTGAAGATTAAAACCAACTGCTGGGGCACCCAGTTGGCTCAGTGGGTTAAATGGCCGCCTTCAGCTCAGGTCACGATCCCAGGGTCCTGGAATCGAGCCCCACATCAGGCTCCTTGCTCAGCAGGGAATCTGCTTCTCCCCTGCCTGCCATTCCCCGTGCTTGTGCTTGCTCTCTGTCTCTCTCTCACACTCAAATAAACAAATAAAATCTTAAAAAAGAAAGAAAGAAAGAAAGAAATTAAAAAATAAAACCAACTGCTTTTTCTGAGGATGAAGTCCTGTTGATGAGAGTGAAACCAACTGGAAACAAGGAAACAGGAACAAGTACTCACTTCTGAGTATGAGTTAATTTCTAGTATCCCTCATTGGAAGAACCTAATAGGAAGCTAGCTAATTCAAAGAAGATTAGATTGTAGTTCCAGCAACAATACGACATCACAAAACAGAGTGTGGATGAATGAATTCGGTGCTTAAAGGCAATAGCTTAATGACTGGCACAAAGCTGGAAACTTACACTTAGCATTTTCTTCTATTTATCTTGGGAACAACCCTAAAACAACAAGGAGAACAAGGTAAGAAAACTAACCCCATTTTCAAAGAAATAACAAGTAAACAAATAACTGAATATGGACAACACCCCCAAAGCAGTGATTTCAGTAGAAAAGGGAGAGTTTGCTTTTAGTTGAAGTTCTCAGAAATATCTAACAAAGGAAGGTGAAGGATAACCAAAACATTTATCTGCATCATTGACAAATTCCCTAGAAATGAAAAAAATAGTCATGGAGGAGTTGAATGAGGAAATTACTCAGGCCACATTTACATTAGTCAAAATAACCAGGTGTCTAGAAGAGTAGTATGAATGATGAGGTGAGACTTAAATCATGAATACTTCCCCACATCTGCTCTGTCTATTGAGAGGAGTAGTAAATGCTTAACAAAAACAAACAAACAAAAAACACATGTTCTCCCTGGGACTAAGGACATGGTCTCGCCTTTACAGATCAGATACAAATGGATCCCCCTGGAAAAATTTACCTTATTCAGATGAGTACCCAAAAAGGAAAGAGCACAGGATATTTACCAAAAGTGGGGAAAGAAACCAGAAGAGAAATACATGGAAAATAATTCTTATCTGAAAAACTGATTTTCATGAAACAAACAGAACTTGCGATCATTTACATTAATACGAATAAAAAATAAAATTTAAAGCAATATATTTTATAAAAAGACCTTCAAGCAGGGATATGGGACTCAGAAAGTTTAGGGAAAAAGGAAAGGCAAAAAATAAAACTGTTTTAGAAATTAAAGTATATTTACAAGTCCTGAAAAAAAAATAAAACCAGACAACTGAAAATGAAGTAAGGGATTTAGATGATAGGCAATAGAAGAGAGAAAAATTAAGTAGAAATGCATTAATTTAAAAGTATTAGGGAGAAAATGGTAGCTACTGAATATAGTCAAAATTCCAAAATACACGATTATTGATTTTAACAAAGAAGTTGTTAAAATAATTAAACAGGAGTTAATAAACGTAATTCAAGAAAATGTTTCCAGAAAGAAAAGATGATTTAGATTCACAGATTAAAAAGACATATTATGGCCCTAGTAAATTAGGCTCAGATAATCAGTACTAGCGTACATGCTCACAAAGTTACTTAATTTCAAAGAATTCTGCTTGTTTGGTTAAAAAGGCAAAAAAATCAAGTTACATAAAGTGGAAAAAAATCAAGCTGGCTTATATTATTTATTATTCAACCACACGATATAGTGGAGCAATGCCATAAAAATATCCAAAAAAGAAAGCATATTCCAAGTATTTTGTGCCCAAACCATCTTCAGTTCTAATGTATCAACGGATATTTTCGAACACAGTAGAAATCAAGAATAATTGTTACTACGAACCTGTCTTAAAGAATTTAAAATCATAACTTTTTTAAAACCCCAAATAATTTGAGGAGAATATGGATGATATTTTATTTAAAAATTAAGGCTTAAAAATGTGGATAATAAGTATAATTTTTTATGACAAAGCAAAATTTGCATAGTTAGCTACATTGGAAGGAGAAGGGGAAGAGAAACTATAAATTAGTAAACTAATTATCTCTTACAGATGAGGATTAAAAATAAGTAGATAAGTGAAATAAAAGAGGTTTAAATATATTTAATAATAAAATATATTTTTAAAGTAATATAATCACAGATAATATGAAGGGAGCAGAAGGAGAGGAAATGTGAGGGATATATTAATTTTCATTTTGCCATTAGAAAGGATTCAATAGATACTGCAGAAAGCAATATAGGAGTTAAGGGTGCAAAGTTATGGCTGTACAGATAAATATAAGGAATATGAACATCCAATTATGAGAAGAATATACATGCATGCAAGCACTCATAGGAAAACCAACTAGCAAAATTGTTTGGTGCCCTGAAAATATAAAGGACAACAACATATGACAGGTCAAAGAACACGGGTAGATGATGTATTAACAAATTAAAATAGATTTTAAAACCACTAAAAGAAAAATTCATCTTAGAAAATACTACTTCTATAGTGCTAAACTACAGTCATAATAGTACTGAAAATGTAGCACATACTGTTTTAAGTGCTATACTTCATCTGATCCTCATTTTTTAAAAAATGAAATCAAGTAAACAAACAAAACCAAGCAAAGAAAAAACTTCTGTGAGGTGTTATTTTATGCCTGTTTTTAGAGATGAAGACCGAGGCACAGTGAAGTTAAGTAAATTGCACAGTCACAGTCACATAGCAACTGAGTGCCAGGAAGAGGCAAAGAGGCACCATACAAGCAGCATATAAATATTCTTTCTACAAAGTCCAGTCTTTTATTTTTAATATTAGAATGCATAAATTCAATTTTGCCAGTGTTCAATTTCACAATTGTTCATTAAACATGAATACCTGTCTATACATAAACTTAATATATTATTTTCTATGTCTACCTAATGGAGACCATGTTTTTAATGCAATTACATTGAAACTTAAAATTTCCAATATATTTTGGATATACAATTTTTTTTAACAAAGTAATCTAATGTTAGAAATTATGGAAATAAAATTGTGCAAAATTGAGTCTGATCTCAATTTAAGATGGATTTTTACAACAAAATATATTTTGGAAAAAAGTGACATACTATATTTATAATCAGAGTACACTTTCTTAACCAATAAGGTATATTATCTTTCATAAGACAAAATCCCAATCTGGGCTTTGGTACATATCATGCCTATAAAAAATTCATCTAAAAATAAATAAATAAAATAATGGACTAAGTTTTATGGGGTACATGTGAGCAAAAAAAAAAAAATTCTAGAGGTCATGATCTTACTGAATTGAGGACAAGATTGAATCTAGAGAAAAAGTTACACTAGATAAGGAATTACACATTGATGTGTTTATTTAAAAGCTGGATATTTAATTTTCAGGAACTGTGTTCACCAATTTTAAATGTAGCCACTACTAAATTGTATAAACTTAGGATTAAATGCATTATATTCAAAACAAAGGAAAAGTGGTTGTGTGCCTGGGCTGCTCCAGCAGGAGCCCCTTCAGAGGGGGGGGAAGCTTTACTCATGTGCTGCTGTGGCCCAGGGTGGCTCACCCTTTTAGGTTGTGAAGCACCCTGGTCCAGCTAGGGTTCTGAGGCCTCAGCCTGGGGAGAGGGGCACTGCCCCCCTCCTTTCTCCAGCAGTGGGTCTGAGAAAGAGCCTGGGCTTAGGTGAAGATTCTCTGTTTGTGACTTCACCTCCTCACTAATACATATTTGTAACTCCAAAATCAATACCTGCGGTGTAGTCTCAAACATACACACAGGAGCGAAAACTTTGGGTCCCCTGACATATACTTTCTCAGCTGATGTCCACTAAGGTAACACTCCGCCTTTTTTCAACTCATACTGTACACATGCGTCCTTTTTGTAGTCTGTTTAGTACCATGCTTTTCACATTTTCTGCTTTTACTTGCTGATTTTGCTGTTTATAATGGTCCCCAGGCATAGCATTAAAGTACTATCTAGTGTTTCTAAGCCCAAGAATGCTGTCATGTACCTTACGGAGAAAATGTGTGCATTAGATAAACTTCATGCAGGTATGAGTTTTAGTGCTGTTGGCTGTGAATTCAATGTTAATGAATCAAATATATACATATATATTAAATAAGATCTTTTAAAACAGAAACAGATGTATAACAAGGTTAGGTACTAATCAACTGAAGAAATATTGTGGCCAGAGGCTTACAAGAACATACCCCTCTATTTCCCTTAAGAATAATTGTTCAGTATTCACCAACACGGTGGTCGTGGTGACTTTATAGAACAAAACTACCACAAATAACAAGAATCATCAGTATATCAATGGAGAATAAAGAGACCAGAAATATAGTCACTTTTGTTTTTACAGTCAAATGATTTTTTTTATTAACATATAATGCATTATTTTCCCCAGGGGTACAGGTCTGTGAATCATCAGGCTTACACATTTCACAGCACTTACCATAACACATACCCTCCCCAATGTCCATAACCTAGCCACCCATCCCTACCCCCTGCCCCCTAGCAACCCTCAGTTTGTTTCATGAGATTGAGAGTCTCTTATGGTTTGTCTCCCTCCCTATCCCATCTTGTTTCATTTTTCCCCCCTACCCCCATGACCACATGCCCTGCCTCTCAAATTCTTCATATCAGAGATATCATATGATTGTCTTTCTCTGGTTGCCTTATTTCGCTTAGCATAATACCCTCTAGTTCCATCCACGTTGTTGCAAATGGCAAAATTTCATTTCTCTTGATGGCTGCATAGTATTCATCATATATATATATATATATATATATATATATATATATATATATACACCATATCTTCTTTATCCATTCATCTGTTGATAGACATCTAGGTTCTTTCCATAGTTTGGCTATTGTGGACACTGCTGCTATAAATATTCAGGTGCACATGCCCCTTTGGATAACTACATTTGTATCTTTAGGGTAAATACCCAGTAGTACAATTGCTGGGTCATAGGGTAGCTCTATTTTCAACTTTTTTGAGGAATCTCCATACTGTCTTCTGCAGTGGCTACTCCAGCTTGCATTCCCACCAACAGTGTAGGAGGGTTCCCCTTTCTCCGCATCCTCGCCAACATCTGTCGTTTCCTGACTTGTTAATTTGAGTCATTCTGACTGGTGTGAGGTGGTATCTCACTGTGGTTTTGATTTGTATTTCCCTGATGCCGAGTGATGTTGAGCACTTTTTCATGTGTCTGTTGGCTATTTGGATGTCTTTGCAGAAATGTCTGTTCATGTCTTCTACTCATTTCTTGATTGGATTATTTGTTCTTTGGGTGTTGAGATTGACAAGTTCTTTATAGATTCTGGATACTAGCCTTTTATCTGATATGTCATTGAGAATATCTTCTCCCAGTCTGTCGGTTGTCTTTTGGTTTTGTTGACTGTTTCCTTTATAGTCAAATGATTTTTGACCAAAACTTTTTCAATGGAAAAGCTAAAGTGTTTTCAAGAAATGGTTCTGGAACAATAGGATATCCCCTATTCAAATTATTTTATTTTTCAGCAACCTAAACGAACCTGGAGGCATTATACTAGGTGAAATAGGCTGTGAAATAAGCCAGACACAGGACAAATACTATATAATACCACTGATACACGGAATCTAAAATAATCAAACTCAGAAGCAGAGAGCGGAATAGTGGATGCCAGAGGGTGGGGGAGGGGGAAACAGGGCAGTATTAGCCAAAGAGTAGAAAGTTTCAGTTATACAGGGTGATGAGTAAGTCCTAGAGATTTGTTGATATTTAATAGTATAGCACACACAATACTATACCATATACTTAAAAATTGGCTGAAGAGCAGCTCTTCTGTTAAGTCACCACAAAATAATAATAATGATAATAGTAATAATAAAAATAAGAAGGCAGGAGGAAACTTTTGGAGATGATGGATATGTTTATGGCATAAATTTTGGTGATGGTTTCACAGATGCATATTATCTCCAAACACACCAAGCTATATACATTAATTATGTACAGCATTTGTACATCAAATTTTTTTAAAACTGTGTTTTCCTGTGAATGTGGTTCTTCATGACTATATAATCTTTGTTGTTTATTAGTTTAATCAAAATATAATAACATGGCTATATGTTTATACATATAGATGTACATATACACACATATTTTATTTTATTTCACACCATACACAAATACCAATTTGTGATGGAGCCTACATCTAAATACAAAAACTATAAATCTTCTTGAATAAAACTTAGGAGAATATCTTCACGGCCTTCACTAAACAAAGATCTTTTAGGTAGGATCCAATAAGCACTAACCATAAAAGAGGAAAAAAAGCAAAATAGACTGAAAATTATTTTCTAAACACCCAATTCAGAAAATGAATCCAAAGACATAAAACACATTTTGAATATATACATAATGCCAATATATAAAGAACTCCTACGACTCAATAAAGAATCAAGAAAAGAAAAACAAAAGACTACCACCAAGAGCAGCAAATTAAAGGTGGGTAAAAGATTTAAGCAACCACTAAGCTACTAGACATTTGTCTAGTAGTTTATAAACACATAATATGCACTTTACATCATTAGTTATAGAAGAAATGCAAATTATAACACAGTGCCATTTCAGACTTCCGGAATTGCTAAAATTAAGAAGACTGACAAAACAAAATTATTGCGAGATTATAAAGCAGTTATATTTTTCATAATTTGTTAGTGAGAATGTGGAATTATACAACTACTTTGTACATTTGTTTTGCTATTTCTTTATAATTATACACTTACCCTCTGACATAGTAATTATATTCCTACCCAAAATAAATGAAAACATCTACAATATTATTATATAAGAAAATCCATAGCATCTTAAACAATAACAGCCCCTAATTAGAAATATCCCAAATTTCTATCATCAGGGAAATGAATAAAGAAATTATGAATATATATATATTTATAGGTGTACCAATATATGTTATACATGTATATATGTATTATATGTACTATATATATATAATATATACACTGTTACTCAGCAGTAGAAAGGAACAAACTGATTCATGCAACATGCATGGATTACAAAAACATTATGTTAAATAAACAGCCTGATCCAGAGCATGGCATAACATATAGAGAAGTTGAATCACTATGCTATACACCTAAAAAATGCATGTAACATTGTGTGTCAACTATATTTGAATTAAAAAAAAAAAAAAGGTTAAAAAAAGAAGTCTGACTCAAAGGAGTACAGACTGTGATTCCACTCATGTGAAGTTCAACAACAGGCCAAATGAATTAATGGTGACAGAAATCTGAACGGAGGTTGTATTACGATGACTGGGAAAGGACTACATTAACAAGATCCATGTCTGATGGATAGAAACCATCTATGACTTGATAAGAGTCTGAGTTTCACGGGTATATACATTTGCCAAGACTCACTGAATCCTGTAATTAAGACCTATGCAAATCACTACATGTGGCCATATAATTTTTGCCCTGTTTATTGAAACCATTTGAACTGCTGCTCTCTGTGACTTCAGTCTTTCAGTGTTTCAAATCTATTTTCTACAGAGAAGCAGAGTGAGATCTTTAATCACAAAACTTATCTGTTAAAACAAAATAAAACAAAGCTAGTTCCTACAACATGTTTTTTAATTTCTACATCTTCTAATTAGGGTTCTCTGATAATATGCCAATTTCTTCACACTCCAACCTTCCTATAACGCTATACAATGTCTCCCACTCATGTTTAACGATGGAAAACTGCCTGTGGTACCTGCGTTCTCTGTGATGCTGTCACCTGTCTTTGTTCATATGGTTTCTTAGACCTAGAACTCCTTCTTCATTTACTACTTTTTCACCATTAAGACTCCTGCTCATGTTTTAAGTTTCAGCTCAGGGGTCAACTTCTTGTCTCTGAATGAATTAGAGGGTCACAACTATCCTCCCAGGGTATCTGTGTCACCCAATATACTGTAAATTATAGAGGGAAAGAACATATCTCATTTTTATGTACAGAATTCCTACTGTGAATAGTCTATTCTCATAATCGAAAAATGAATTAACCCATTTCCTCTGATTGCCTAGATTCTTCTTGTCCAACATTCACATCATGCATGTTATACAAAAAGGAAAGTCACTACACTTACCATTGCTGGCTCCCCTCAGTTGTACAATACATTGTCGACTTTCTTCATTACATTTCTGATGTAATTCATCCACTCAGCAAAACAAAGAAAGAAGAGAAAGAAAGGAAAGGGGGGGGGGGAAGGAGAGTGGGAGGAAAGAAGGAAGGAAAGGAAGGAGGAAAGAAGGAAGGAAAGAAAAAAAAAATTACAATCTTTTATCAATCTTTTATGTAAAACATAAATGCCAGGAACAAACATTGGCCTTCTTTTTCTCTTCATCTATGATTATTTTAGGGAACACTCAATCTGTGACCTTAAATATACACTGATTACTCAAAATTGTATCTCTAGTCTGAGACTTTTCATGAGCTCTAGACTCATTTTGAACTGACTCTTCAATACCTTAAGTAGTAGGTGTCTCAAATTTTGCATACTGAAAACAAAATCTTACTTTGTGAGCACTCCTGCAAGACCTATGTCTCACACAGAATTCCCCATTTTATTAAAGCACACCACCATTTACCCAGTTTCCAGCAACAAAATATAGGAGTCATGGTGAATCCCTTGCTTTGCCTGTACCTCACATGAAGTCCATCTTTAAGCCTTACTGGCTCAAGTTTCAAAATCAGAATCAAACACCTTATCACTAAATCTACCATTACTTCCTTAGTATAAACTAGCTGCTATCTTCTTTAGTTGAGACCATAGCAAAAACCTGGTTCCTATACTCCCCCACTTGCCAACATCCACCCAAAACCACACACATTTTATTCTCTGGAGAGCAGGTGAAGTAACCTTTGTAAAACATAAACCATATTTTGCCCTTTCTGTGCTTAATACCATCTGGTGATCCACAAGGCCTTGTATGATCTGCTCTCTGCTTAGTTTTCTGGCTTACTTTTTTCCAACCCCTGATCCCACTCACTCCCCAAAGACACACAGGTTTTATTTATGGCTGCACCTTAACTATGCCATTTTAAATTCCATTTGAACAATTTTGCATAGATCTTTCTCACTTTATTATGGTTTTTGTTGAACTATCATCTCCTCAAAAAAATATTCTGTGTAATCTATCTGAAACAGCTCCTCCCAAGCTTAATTTTCTTTCTTTTTTACTTCTGTTTTTTGCGGGGCGGGGGGTGGGGGACAGAAGGAGAGACGGAATCTTAAGCAGGCTCCATGCCCAGCCTGGGCTTGATCTCACAACCTTGAAATAATGACCTGACCGGAGATCATGACCTGAGCCAAAATCAAGAGTTAGACAATTTACTGACTGAGCCACCCAGGTGCCCTCCCCCTAAGCTTAATTTTCTAAGCACTCTTATCAAATATAAAATTGTATTATTTGCTTTATGGTGTATTTTATGCTCTCAATTCGGATAGTGGGCTCAAGGCCAAACACTTAGCCTCCTGTGCTTTCCTGGATATCCAGTGTTAGAGCATGGCCTTGTTTAGAAGAAGGTCAGTAAATGAACCTTATCATTACTTTGAACTAGTCTGACCCCCAGTAATGTCTATTTCTTCAGAACATTTTTGATTATTCTATGTTATATTTCTAGTCTATCTAGAAAATCACTGTGATAACTTTTACTGAGTGCAATCACTTATTGCTAATAGTTAATAAAAAAATAAATCATTAAAAGACAAACCCTATAAGAAAGCCAATTTTTAAAAATTCTTCTATAAGATCTCAAACCATATTATAGTAACCCCAATATAATGTACTACTGTTTTCTATACAAATTAAAAAATAAAAATGCATTAAAAAACATGTTAAAATTCTATTTAAAATAGAGGTTAAATAGATACCAAAAGCAAGGGTTTTGGAGATCCTAGCTCTACCATCTGCCTTCTTTAGATTCCCAATAACATTTTCCCCAAAATAAAAGCTAATAATAATTTAAGTATGCTTCTATATTCTTTTCTCATAAATATTTTTCATATATGAAAGCATTCATTTATATTTTTTTACACAAAGAGGGCATGTACAAGTAAAACATACTCTCTTCACTATTTATTTCTTTTTAAATATTCATATTTTGCAGTTCTTCATCTCCAGAGTACTGATTCACCTAACTCTTCAAAAGAAGTAAAAACATTTATGTAATATTTTGTCTAATTTTAATAGGGTGTTATAGGTTATGTAAATGGTATATATTGATGGATATTTTTCAAGTTTCATCTTTTGCTAAAACATAGAATGCAGTAATGATCACCTCTTCTTTTATTTTTGTGCAGAAACATTAGCATATGTATAGAATAAATTAGCAGAGTGTATGTGCATTTCCAATGTGGATACATATTTTTATCAACACTTTTTGAATGATTTTCACACTGCATATTACTAAACTTATGATTGTTGTTTTTTTTTAAAGATTTTATTTATTTATTTGACAGAGAGAGAGACAGCGAAAAAGGAACACAAGCAGAGGGAGTGGGAGAGAGAGAAGCAGGCCTCCCGATGAGCAGGGAGCCTGACGCGGGGCTCGACCCCAGGATCCTGGGATCACGACCTGAGCCCAAGGCAGAAGCTTAACCACTGAGCCACCCAGGTGCCCCATGATTGTTGTTTTGAATGGTGAAAACTTTTGTTGTGTTAACTACATTTTAATTATATGTGTGTTTGAAGTGTTTTTATGTTTTTGATCTACAACCTTTCACTTTTCTATGAACTGCATATCCTTATCCATTTCACTACTGAATGTCGTGTCTTTACTAATTACTGAAAAAGTGTATATTTGTTTGAAGTAGGTGATTGAAATATGTTTTCCCACTGGGGCATCTGGGTGATTGAAATATTTTTTCCCAGTCTGCTGAGTGCAGGACTCTTGGTTTAGGCTCAGGTCATGATTTCCTGTGTCATGAGATCAAGCCCCAAGTCAGGCCCTGGGCTCAGTGGGAGTCAGCTTGAAGATTCTTTCCCTCTCTCTCTGCCTCTTCTACCCTAAAATAAATAAATAAAAAAGGAAAAATATATTTCCAGGTTTTTCACTTCCTTGCATATTTTTATGAGATTTGTTTCCATCTAGAAAATTCTTACTAACAATATTTTAGTTATTTTTTTTTCTTTTATTATTTCGAGGTTTGGCCTCTGTTTAGAAAACATTTCCCTCTTCTTAACATTTATAAAGGTAGATTTTCCTGTGTTTTCTCCTAATACTTTTATGGTTTCACTTTTAGCTTTGGAATTATTATCCATCTAGCATTTCATATTGTGTAAGGAATGAAGAGGGCATCTATCTATATATTTTTTTTTTGTACGTCTATCATGAACCAGAAGGCTGAACCTCATGTATTAAAACAACCCATTTCCTTCTCCTCTCCAATTTGAAGTGACATGATATTCACCTACCAAATACACATAAGAATTTGGATTTATCTCATATCTCTGTGTTCTATTTCATTGATCTTGCTATAAAATCGTAAGGTGATTGGAAACGCTTTAAGGTTCAATTGCATATCTGATATGAGGTAATCCAAATCCCTATTAACGTTTCTTCCATAAAATTGCTTTCAGATTATTTTTACATGCTTATTTTTGATATAGTCTTTAGAATACACTTTGTCTAGTTTAAAAATTAAAAAGCCTGTCAATGTTTTTATTGTAATCACAATATAGTTTCAAGTTAATTCAGGGACAGACTATAACTTCATAAAACCATCACTGTTGTCAAGTTTTAATTCATTATAATCAACAGAGTTAAACACTGCTCTATAAATACACCTACAACTATAAGTTTAGTAGTTGCAACTCCAAGACCCTGAAATGTGGTAAAACAAAGCATTTCAGCCTGTGAATAAAAATCTCAGGTAAATAAATGTACCTGAACTTCACCTCATATAAGTACAGTGTGGGTGTCATCCAAACATTTTTTATATTCTCTAAGATATTTCTTCTCAAACTGATTAGTATCAACTTCTAGATACTGAAATATCAATGTAGCTGAAGTCAATACTTGATTTAAGATTTACAACATCAAGCACTAGTGGACTCTTTTCCTTAATATTGCCATCTTCAGTCTTGTAAGGATTCATATTTCATTAATCATTTTCATATTCATTATTGTATTCGATTTTTAACATATTTTTTTGATATTGTTGGAGCGGAGATCACTATTTCTATTTATAGGGAAAATACAGAGGCTCATAGATTTTCAATGTCTTGCTCAGAGGCAAAAGTTAACAGTACCTAAACTGTAATATTATTCCAGTCTTTTGATTCCTGATTCAGTATCAGTATTAAATATTTTAAAGTCTGCATCTCAAAACAATTTCCATTACACTCAAATGTTCTCAGGGTGTGTGCTCTATGTGTGTGTTTGTGACTGAGCTTGGTTTGGGAGATATCTGCTTGATGGTAAGAAAATATGAAAAATCTGTATTAGTGAGGAAATATAACCTTGAAAAAGAGCAACCAAAATATTATTTTATAGGGATATATCCCCAAACTTCATTTTTTCTCTTTAGTCAGGCAATATGAAATTTAGAGGGGTCTAAGGAGTTTCCTTCTACTTAAGCTTAAAAGTTATAAGCACTATAAGAATAAAAGACTTTCCCATCCCAAAGGAAAGATGATAAGATAAATAAAGTGTGTCTGCCCAATAATAGAAATTGGGAAGGGGAAGAGACTGCTGCATCTTTACCCTGTGAATTCACTACATTGTTCTTATGTCCTGTGATTCCTCTTTTAAAAAATTCTCCATCCCTTGAAAATGTTTCCTGAACAGTTGACCTAAACTTGAGAACTTTGATTCGCCTTATGGAGAAAGAATTCTGGGAACACACTGCTAATCATCCTTTGGGAGGAATAAAGACAGTAGAAGTAATGATCCTTGAACTCTAGTACAACAAATCACAGAAAATTGTCTCAGTGAGTTTATGAAGAAATGGAATGTTATTTAGGGCAGCTCTAGAGAAAGGATTACTTGATACCTCAAAAGCCGGGACTCATTTCTCCCTCCCTAATCAACTTTCTTTTTGATTTGAACTTTCTTGGTCATACAGTCTTACTTTTCCCTATTCTCTGCTAATAATATATGATTTTAGTGTGGTGTTGGCATCTTTTACTTTAAGGTTTCTACCATAAACAGTATTATTTTTAAAAATGGAGAAGGAGAGGAAAAAATGGGAGGGAGTGTCCGGGCAAAAATTGTATTTGAGAATACTGCAATAAGGGAAAGACTAGAACTCAGTCTGAGCTCAACTTTACCGAAAGAAAAAAAAAAAAGGGGGACTGGGAAATTTGTAAAAGTTAGGGGGGGAGGAATCATAGGCCACCCTATTTGCTAACTGCCATTACTCAAAGGATAATTAAACTTTCTCCCATCCACATGATGGAAGGTAATTTTATAACCTACAGAATAGTCAAGCCAGAGGGTGGCTCCCATCCCCCATAGAGAAATTGGGAGACTGAGGCCCTGTTTTCCTTGATAATTACATTTCAAATGGACAGTTCCTGATACTTGAGGAAGACATTTCTGAGTTGTAAACCTCACAAGAAGATTTGAAAGATTTATATCTCAAAGAGGAAGAGAAAAAATTGACAATTACCAGTTTTCTAAAGCAAATGTTCTCTAAGAAAAGAGGTCAGGGGTTTACAGTCATGAAGAAGCCTGTCTAAAATTTAGTCAGTCAAAAGGCATAATCTATCATGGATGTAAATCTATCTACATATGTTAGTTTTCTGATGATTTTTTTAAACATTGGTTCAGGGAAAAGTATAATTTCCCTACCTGGATTCATGAAACATATTTTGTGTACTATTATCTCCTTAATATAACACATGTCCAAGAATTATATTTATCTTTCTCCGGGATATCAGATTATACGCATTAACCCCTTTATAGGATGCTGGACTTTTCTGTGTCTAGGCTAAGGATGACAGCTTTGGAATCACATCAAAAAGTCTGGTGCAATCCAAACTAAGAATGATTGCTGTTAGTGTAAGAACTTACCTATTTGGAAGGGAATATGATTTAGGTAGCCTTTCAGAGTAGCAGTTAACTTTCTCAAATGCAGTTTAAAGAAAAGGATATTCAACACCCACTGAGAAGGATGAAATTTCTTGAAATAAAGAACTCCTGGTGGTTAAAAATATAAGGGCCAGAAGGGAAAGAGGTTGTGGAGTCTCCAAACTAAGACATAGGAATAGAAAGGGATATATTCAACTTGGACCACTGGTGTTAAGTGGCCTAGAAGATTTACATCCTAGAAAATAGGATAAGGGAACTCAGTGACATCATCAAGTCTAATAACATCTGTATTATAGGGATCCCAAAAGATGAAGAGAGAGAAAAGAAGGCAGAAATTTTCTTTGAAGAATATCTAAAAACTTCTCAAATCTGGGGAAGGAAACAGACATCCAGATCCAGGAGGCACAGAGAGAACCTAACAAAATAAACCCAAAGAGGTCCACACCAAGACACATAATGATTAAAATGGCAAAAAGTAGGGATAAAGAGAGAATTTTAAAAGCAGCAAGAGAAAAGAAAATAGTTACATATAAGCAAAACCCCATAAATCAGCTGATTTTTCAGCACCAACTTTGTAGGCAAGAAAGGAATGGCATGATAAATTCACAGTGCTGAAAGGAAAAAAAACCTGCAACCAAGAATGCTCTCCCCAGCAAGACTATCATTCAGACTAGAAGAAGATATAAAGAGTTTCCCAGACAAACAAAAATTACAGGGGTCATCACCACAAAACCAGACTTATAAGAAATGTTAAAGGGAATACTTTGAGTGGAAAGAAAAGACCATAGTTAGGAGAAAGAAAATTATGAAAGGAAAATATACAGGTAAATACAAGATAATAAAAGCACCAGATTAATCACTTATAAAACTAGCACTGAGGTTAAAACACAAAAGAATAAAAGCAAGTATATGTGTAAAAATCAGTTAAGGCGTTCCTAAAATAAGAGGATATAAAGTATAACATCATACACATAAAATGAGGGGGGTAAAAAATTAGTGCTTTTAGAATGAGTATAAACTTAAGTGACCATCAACTTAATATGGATTATTTGTGGGTTTTTTAAAGATTTTATTTATTTATTTGACAGAGAGAGAGAGCACAGGTAGGCAGAGCGGCAAGCAGAGAGAGAGACGGAGAAGCAGGCTCACGGCTGAGCAGGGAGCCCGATATAGAGATCAATCCCAGGATCCTGGGATCATGACCTGACCCAAAGACAGTTGCTTAATGACAGAGCCACCCAGGTGTCCCTTAATACAGATTATTTGAATAAGATGTTATATACATGAGCTTAATGGTAACCATAAAAGATCTCTTCCACAATGATTTAGAGTCATAAACTGAATTCAAAACTACTGTATTTTCCTTAAGAATAATTTGCTAATCAAAATCAGAATGAATAAATCAATCACAGCTCTTCACAAGAATTGTGGAATGCACTCTGGAGTGGATCACTTAGGAAAACATATTTAAGAATAATTATATGAAACCAGTACATTTATTCTAATGTGGAAGAATTTTAAGCTGGATTTAATTTTTTAAGCCTAGACATAGCTATATGCTCATTTAAATTAAAAGATTAAATAGTATTTATCATAGGCATTTTTTTTACATATACTTTTGGTAAAAAAAAAAAAATAATAATAATAATATAATAATGCAAGACTCCTGCCAGAGAATAAAATGAATTTCACTTCTTATTACAGAGACAGAAAGTAAAAAAATATAATTTTTAAAAAACACAATATGTATTAGTTTATATTAAATAATATTAATTATAATTTATATTTAAATAATTGATATAGCCAATTAATTAAAACAAATAATTGATACAGATAAAATTTAGTTATAGCATTTTGAAAAAAATAGTGCCATTAAAGCACTTACAATATTTCTAACAAGGGCAATACATGCCTAGCACAAAATTACTAATCTAAGAATTTGTTTCAAAATGCAACACAGGTTGCCATGTAACTATTTAGGCTGGTTTTTCAGCAGCAGGTGGAGATTTTAAAAGGAAGGATGTCCAGCTGACTCTGATTCAAAGAATTATTAGAACTTTATATCCTAAAACAAACCACTTACGGTTTTTTTTAGTTGAACATGTTTTAAGCAATTTCAATCATCCCATTTTTCTGAATATTGATCAATTTTTTTTCATTCTGTGAATATGAGTGACTCTCAAATGAACATTCTTAGGATATTCAATGTCATTCATTTCAACTCTACGTTTCTTTTCCTTGGGCTAAATTTCCATAAAGAGTTCAAAAAGCTGTCCATTAGAAACATATATTTTATAGAAGAAAAATATGCTTTACATTCAAAAAATGAAAACGTTCACAAAAAACAATTTTTATAAATGTATATAATGTATTTCTCAGTGTCGCTGCTCAAAGAAACAGTCGTATAATACTGATGATATTACAATTTGAAGGACATCTCAAATTACTTCCATAAATTTCAATCTCAATAGAAGTATCAGGCCAAAGAGTGCTCAAAGTCAATTATGGCATAAAAAGTATCCTTGAAATCAGTATATAAAGAGGCTCCATTTTCTAAAAGGATGAGGAAGGTAAAATTCAAAGGAAAAGCATCCACCTACCTCAGGTAACATGTGCTAGCTGGAGTAGTCTCAAGAAAAGAGAAAATAATGAGGTGGAAAGGAGAGTTTTACAGCCAGCAAAATAAACACAGCTTGGAAATTAAGGATAGCTGCAAATTTCAAAGTTGGCATTCTCTCAATACTGAGCTTAGTAGTGTCATTCTAAATACACTCATATGCCATACATGTTAAGTGCTTTTAAAAATCAAAGTTTATACAAGGTCTTTCAAGGTTAGACAAAAATCTTTCATTATCAATGAAAAGATCCCTGAAATATGTGCCAATGGCTCTAATCCAATCAAGATGAAAAAGATAAATTAAATAGCAATGGAGAAATAAGAATTTCAAGAAAAAGTCAGAAAACTAAGCTGATCTTCCTGAGTCAGGAGCATTTATTTAGGCTCCTAAGACCAGAAGTCTGGAGTCTGTAATCAGTTTTCTAAAACAGCTCTGACTCTTTTCTCTTGACTCTTTTTCCTTTCTCTGACTCTAATTTATCTTGCACACTATCTCTGGATTAATCTCCTTCAGGCTCTTTCATTCTATTAGTGTTCAAAAACTCTACAACAACTCCCAATTCCTTCCTAAACAGATTTAACAGCTCCTGTTTTTTTCTTTTTCAGATTCCCTGCAATTTTTCTACCTCCCACCCAGATAAGACTATTTTCCACAAACCCCATAGAACTTTCTCTAGAGTTGGTATCATCATTTATTTGCACCATGCACTTGACTATCATCCAAGCATTGCTCAACTTGCTTCCTTCCTGAAATACCATCCTCTCTTCTTCACCAGCTGAAATCCCTTCTACCCATTCCTTAAGCCTCAGCTTAAATCTTGATTTATTGACACCTTGCATGTTTATTATTTACTTTGGCCAATTGTGATTAATCCCAGCTTTAAATTCTTATAGAGGTATTGTTTGTTCCACATAATTTACAGTTTGGGTATCTATTATTTTGTATTTTTCATTAACTTGCAGGGGCACTGAGTCTTAAGATATCCATAAGACAGTAAGCTATTTGGAGGCTTGGATCACATCTTAAATTTTTATATTATAGGATGGATGGTGAGCGGATAGATAGGAATTCTGCCTCATTTCATAAAAAGGGGATTCAAGGAGTCTATTAAAATACATATTGTATGCTTTAAACTTATGAGTAAGAAAAAGAATGATGGCGTGATGCCTGAATCCTCACTGCTAATATGAGACAAATTTTTCAGCTGGTAAAGGTTTCTGCTAAGGTGACCCATCTAATTTATGGGATGCCTGGGAGTCACAATCTGCTGTCGCTCTCTAACACTGAAAGAGCAGACTGGTACGAAGGTAATAAACAAGGCTGAGAAGGTACATGTTTCCTATAGGTAAGAAACTGGATTAGCCCTAGAGGGTTAAAAAAAAATACATACTGTATAAACATGGATGTAGGGGAGAGGGAGATACAGGTTTCCAGTTCTGTAATGAATATTTCAGGGGAATGAAAGGCACAAGATAAGGAATCTAGTCAATGCTATTGTAACAACAATTCAATGGAAAAGATGGTAGCTTCACTTGGGACGAACATACTGTAAGATAGAAACTTGTCAAATCGCTAAGTTGTACATCTGAAACTAATGTAACATTGTGTCTACTATACTCAAATTAAAAAAAAAACTATAAATATATATAGTCTAATGAAAACAAATAAAAATAATTGAAGGAATTGAGTATAAAGGCGGGATATTAGTGTCCTAGGGCTACGATAACAAAATATCATAAAGTGGGTGGCTTAGAACAACCGAAATTTATGCTACACAGTTCTGAAGGCCAAAGTCTGAAGTCAAGATGTCAGCAAGCCCATGCTCCCTCTAAGTATAAAATTCTTCCATGCCTCTTCCTAGCTCCTGGTGGCAGCTGTCAGTTCTTGGCATTCCTTGGCTTACAGCTGCATCACCCCAATCTCCACCTGTGTTGTACATGTCATCCTCCTTATGTATCTGTGTCTACACTTTGTCTTCCCTCTTTTTATAAAAGCACTAATCATACTGGATTATGGGCCCACTCCACTTTAGTAGGACTTCCTCTTAATGATACCTACAACAACACAATTTCCAAATAAGGTCACACTCTGGGGTACTGAAGCTTAGAGTATTACCATATTTTTGGAGGATACAAATCAACCCATAGAAGGCAATAAAAACTGAGGTGCGAATTAACTCTGAATTTAATGGATAAAATATAGGTGAGAAGTTCAGCCTGGATGCAAGAAACAGGCAACATACTTACTTCTAAAAATAATGAAGATACATGATCAACCACTTGATTCAGAGTTTATAAGATTTATGGCAACAAATTATAAAGGAAAACACAGAAATTCTGCATGGATCCCAAGGGAAATTTATCCTAAGAAAGATGATGAAATAGAATTGTGGGTGATTTAGAAAACACTATTATCAATAACACTGTACATGATATACATGATTTTTTAAATAAGAGCTTAATTAGATTTGATTTTTCAAATTTTTACAGATCAGTAAAATTAATCATAGGCAGGACAGGAGTAATAATTTGGGGAAATATGACAGCATCGATGTATGCAGTTTTTGATGCTATACTTTAATCAAAGAATAGATATTCTTTGATTCTAGAATATCTATCATAAATTAGAACATCAAATTCAGTGAATGTGTATCAGGTCAAAAAATATTATTGTCAGTGTTAAAACTTTTCTTACTTTTAACCTTGGAGTTCTTGAGTATTTGATCTGAAATACTTCTTTTGTTACGTTATTTTCAGAAGATATTATATATTGTGTGTGAATTCTAGGAATTTCCTCTGTAATCTAAATTTGCATATCCAACTTCTTACTTGAAAACACCACTGAGATGTATCACCAAAATCTAATGTTGAATATGCCCCTAAGGTAACTATTTCATTTGCCAATATTCTTATTTCCCACTGTTTTGTTGTCCCATGTTTCCTGAAGTTTTCTTGACCTGCTCCATATGGGATGAGGAATAAGAGGGCAGCTATCCAACAAACAATATTTTCCAGGCTCCCATACTAATTAGACTTAGTTTAGATAGATTTCTATTTTTTCCTGACTTCAGCTTTCTATTAACATCTTAGCTATCAGTTACATATTTTCCTATTAAATGTCATAAAGTGTTTTCCCCTTCTAGGAGCTTTGAATATTACCATTTGATCTTTATTATCAACAATTTGATTATAATACATCTAGGTATGTTTCTCCTTGTATTTATCCCATTTTGATCAGCTGACGATATCTTCCAAGTGATATGGGAAACCGTCAGCCATTATTTTTTCAAGGATTGTTTCTATCCCAACTCTCTGCTTTCTCCTGCTGGGACTTTTTTTTTTTTTTTTTTTTAATAAATTTCCACACGTACTTTATGCTTAGTTTTACTTTGTTATGTTCGCCTTCTTTATTTTTTATTTCAGTTTACATATCATTTTTTTTTTAAAGATTTTATTTATTTATTTGACAGAAAAGAGAGAGATCACAAGCAGGCAGAGAGGCAGGCAGAGAGAGAGGGGGAAGCAGGCTCCCCGCTGGGCAGAGAGCCCGATGCGGGGCTCGATCCCAGGACCCTGAGATCATGACCTGAGCCAAAGGCAGAGGCTTTAACCCACTGAGTCACCCAGGCGCTCCAGTTTACATATCATTTTTAATAATATATTTCTGACTTCAATATATAGAGCCTATCCTATGCTCTGCTTTTAATCACATCCATGAGATCCACTTGATTCTTCTTCTTCTTTTTTTTTTTTTTTAGATTTTATTTATTTGAGAGAGGGAGTGCATGAGAGAGTATGAGTTGGGGGGAAAGGGGGTGGAGAGGGCAGTGGCTGAGAGGACCAGAAGGAGAGGGAGAAGCACACTGGTCTCGGGACTCAATCCCAGGACCCTGGGATCCTGACCTGAGCCAAAGGCAGATGCTTCACCGACTGAGCCATTCAGGTGTCCCTACTTGATTCTTCTTTGTATAAATATATAAACATTCCATCAATACTCTCCATTCATTCATTCACATTATTTTTCTTTTTCTCTCTTTTCTATAACATATGAACCAAGAATATATTAAAGTTCTTACTAATTGCAATATTTGGATCATCTCTGGGACTGTTTTTACAATAGACTATTGTATTTCTTTATTGCTTGTCTTGTTGCTGGTTACTCATAAATTAGTAATTTTATATATCATATATTGGAGGTAATACCCAGTAAAGACTGGATTATCTTGCCTTCTAGCTCTCCTAAGCATATCTTTTTTTTTCTTTTTTTTCCTAAGCATATCTTTTACTCCTAGAGCATGTATCTTAATTCTAGGATTTGGTCCTTATTTCTAGAGCAGGGCCTTTCTGTATTCTTAACTGAAAGTTCTGGGTACTCACCATGGTATCTCTAATTGAGCTTGGCCTGATAGTTTTACAGAACTATGTATCTACTCAAATTTTCTCTCCTGACTCCCTGTGGTTGCTATCTGCTAGACATCCCAGAGTTTTACTCCTTGGATGCATACCTAAACAGTGAGCCGAAGACACAAATAATTTTATATATGTTACTGTGGCTCCTTTTCTGCCATGCCTTTCTCTTTCAATATTTGTTCCTAAAACTTGAACCACCACAGCAACAATGAACCATAATTTTTTTTTCCCCCACAAAGTGATACTACTACTTTCTTTTTTGAATTCTATTTACCTGCACTGTGATTTGGGAAGTCCTAGCTAATGCAATAAGAAAAGAAGAGAAAAGAAAAGAAAAGGTATATAGATTGGGATGGAAGAAATAAACTTTGTTTATAGGTGACATGGTTATCTATGAAGAAAATCCGAAAGAATCAATAAAAAAGTTCCTGAAATAATAAATTATTATAGCAAAGTTGCAGGATACAATCTAATATACCAAAGTCAATCCATATCTTCTGCTTAATATTGCTATGAACCTAAAATGCTCTAAAAAATAAAGTCCGTTTAAAAGAAATATTTTAGTGGAGTAGCAATGTATTTAAGTTTTCCTGAATCTCCTAGCAAAACAGACATAATAATGAATGCATTGAAGCACTAAATATGTAAATAAATAAAATAGAGCATTTGAAGTATTTTATTTTATTTTTTTTTCATTTGAAGTATTTTAAACCAAAGTAGTCAAGTGCTATCCTTACAAACCACAAAATTCCATCGAGCTATGCCAAACTACAAACAAGCACCCATGTATATAATTAACTATGTGAGAGGATATAGAAAACAGTGATTTCTGATAGCCCTGATGCTGGTAAATTGCCAAGAACAACTCATTCAAAAAGCAAGAGAAGACTCTGGAATAGAAGTCAGGTGTAACGATCTGAGGAAAGCATCAGGAGAGGAGGCTTTCTGCTTCCATTGTAAGGATGAGTTTAGCGGACTTCAGGAATCTTAGTGCTAAGTTTGTCTGGTTATTGTGAAAGCTTGAAACCAACCAACTGAAGAAGTTTCCTTCAAGGACAAAACCAATGCTAAAGAGAAACTGTTGGGAATAGAATACGAATTAAGCAGGAGAAAAATATTATGGGGAAAAAGAGAAAGTTGGGGCAGGCAGTGTAAAAGAGAAAGAAAGAAAAAAAGGAAATACTCTGTTAACAATAAAAAAAGAAAAGAAAGGAGACAGTTCTCACAGTGAAGGAGCTATTTGATGCTTCACAGTAGAGAAAAGCCTGAAGCCATTAAGCTATGAAAGTTACCTTGGTATATTCCCATATTTGGAAGATAATTTTTAAAATTCAAGAAAACTCATTTCATATAAACATTCATAACACAATAGAATTGTGGTTGAATTCCATACCAGTTCACTCCAGGTTAAAAAAAAAATATATGAGGAGAATAAACATCTTTTAGACAATGAGGACATACCAAAAGAATATGATCTACCAAAAAAGATTTAAAAATTGAAGCTTAATATTTCTTAATAAGCCAAATAAAATTAAAATATGAAAGAAAGCATAAGAGTTAGAAAAAATGAGAAAAATAAAATTAAGAAAATAAGAGAGCTTGAAAATAGATCTGAGTTCCAGAATGATTTAGGAATAAATTTAAAATAATTTTAGAAATAAAGACAAAATTAATAGGCAATGAAAATGAAGAAGTATCACACGTGACACAGTAAAAGACATAGACAATGAAAAACAGAATGGGAAATTTTAAAATCAAGCAAAAATTAAGAGACATAAAATGAGTAAGTAATAGCAAAAGGTAGAGAAATTACACGTACATACATACACACACACACAATCCAAGTGAAAACAAAAGAGCAAAGAGTACATATTAAAAAGTGTAATTTAATGTAACTTTCCTGAAATAATTTTATCTTCATATTGAAAGAGAATATCATTTCTCAGAGAAAAGTTTTTTTTTTTTAAGACTTTACTTATTTGAGAAAGAGAGCGCAAGACAGTGAGAGAGAGCATGAGCAGAGGGGAAGGACAGAAGGGAAGGACAGAGGGGAAGGACAGAGGGAGAAGCAGACTCCCCACTGAGCAGGGAGCCTGAGCTCAATCCCAGGACCCTGAAGTTACTACCCAAGCCTAAAGCAGATGCTTAACTGACTAAGCCACCCAGGTGCCCCTCTCAGAGAAAAGTTTTACAAGCAGCCCATATCAATACATACTTGGGTAAAATTATTTCATTTAAACTCCAAATGCTTTCACAAGTGACTTGCTTTTAATGACTTTAATGATAATCTAAGTACTACTTAAACTATTTGAAAAATAAACACAGGGAAAAAAACCTCTCTAAATTCTTGTTATAAGGTGAGTATAATATTGATTATAAAACCTGATAAAATATGCTCCAAAAAAGAAATCTACAAACCAACCATGTATGTGAATATTAATAAAAATCTTTGACTTATAAATTTAATATTATTGCAATTAAGAAATGGATCTTTTTTTGAGATAAAAAATTATAAGGTCTGTATGAAGGGACAAATAGAGAAAATACGACAACCATGGAAAGGATATTCTAATCCCTTCTATATGAAGTGTATTTTATGACCTCTATATGCAAGAGAGTAAGACATTAGAAAATGAATGGACTAAGATAGAAAATCTGGGAATAGACATATTTTCAAATAAAAATTTAGTATATTACAAACATAGCATTAGAAATCAGTGAGAAAAATATTCTTTATAATTAGTAGTGTTGGAATAATGGCATAGCCACACAAAGAAAAGGCAAAATTACCTCCACAATGAATAGGTCAGTATTAGAAGAAAATAATTCACCCATAAACTTGAAAGTACGGAAGTAGTCTTAATTATGACTCACAAAATATAATCAATGAAAGATAAAATTAATAATTTTAGTTATGTTACTTGTCCAAAAAAATCACAAACATTATAATCAATAAATAACAAATGAAAAAACGATGAAACACATTTGCAATGAAAAATGCTTACGGACCATCAGATTTATTCATTAACAGAATTTTTTAAGATAGGGTAATTTGGAATATAGACAAAGTCAGATATTCAGATATATTCCAAAGATAAAAACAAATGCAAGTTGTCTCAGCATCATGCATACACTAAAATAATAATGACAAGGAGAAGATTAGCACAGACCCTGTGACACACTAACATGTAAATTCATGAGGCATTCCATATTTTTCTGTACACTTTAAAATGGCAAAAATGGTAATTTTATGTTATGTATATTGTACCATAATAAATAAATTAATAGATACGAAAGAATGAAAAAGATTTTAATTAAAATAATGTAGAAGTTAAAAAAAGTGCAGACATCTTAAATGTTTTCATAATCTTAATTTTCATAAAAATACTGTATTGGTATCATTCTAAGTTTGTATTGATGCTTAGAAAATGAGAAAAACCTAGCTGGTTAGATCAATCTCAGTAAGAACAAGAAGAATGAAAACTAGACATATGTACCTCTTGATGTGATACGATAGCAAGCTACAACTCCCTCTGTGAAGTATTATTAAAAAAAAGAGGACAAATCTGAACAGCCTTCTAAATGTAATCACTTTTTGTAGGAAATAAAAAGGTATGCAGACCACCTTAACTGATACAAAAGGAGACAATGAGCAAAATCCAAAATGTGCAGTTATATAGGGTCAATACCTTTGGTTTCTTTATCAAACAAATTATAAGGAAAAAAATGGATGGGAAGCTTATGAATCAAAAGCAATTTAAATTATATCAATGAAATGCACTGAATATCTTTTGTTTCCTGATTCAAACAAACTAAGTTAAACATATTGTGAAATATTGAAAGAAATGTTAACACTGTGTTTTTCACATTTAAGATTTGTATTTAATTACTTTAGTAAAGATAAAAATATTGGAATTATGATTTTTAAAGTGTCTTTTATAGATGCATATTAAAGTGTCTTTATAGACATTTCATCCTTGGATGCGGTAAAGTGCTATTTAGGATTTATCTGAAAAAAATAACTAAGGTGGGATGTGGATTGAGAATAAGTATAGACTTAGAGAAAAATATACTGACTATTTTGAAACTGGATATTAGATCCATAGAGGTTCATTGTTACTTTTCCTTTTATATATTTACACTCTTCCAAAATTCTTTTTAGGTAGTACCCACAATAAAATCACACACAAAATAATAATAGATGTGGAAAAATCATCATCTCAAGTTATTTAAAAGCTATGAGTGAGAAGAAACAATAAAAGAGGATTTAAGCTTATACATGCTTTATCTTTTAAAAAATCTATTTATACTGTTCAACTCATTGACCAATATGCTCATACTTTTTTAAAATTTAATTTATTTTTTAAAGATTTTATTTATTTATTTGATAGAGAGAGACACAGCGATAGAGGGAACACAGCAGAGGGAATGGGAGAGGGAGAAGCAGGCTCCCCCTGGAGCAGGGAGCCCAATACGGGGCTCAATCCCAGGACCTGAGCCAAAGGCAGACGCTTAACAACCGAGCCACCCAGGCGCGCCACTTTTTTTATTTTAAAATATGTATGACTGGACATATAGAAAATTGGTAACCAAAAAACGTTGGTCAAAGCCTTTTGTGAGAAAGTAAGCATTTCTTGGCTTTATTTACTTATCTTTAACATCAATTAATCTTAAGGATTAGGCATTAAATGCCAGTTACTTTTTAAAGTACATTTGCTATTTACTCTCCACTAGGGAGAAATGTGACCTCATTCCATGTTCTGATTAACACAACAGTGCCCTAGTGATTAGTGCATCAGGTCAGATGGGAGAAAAACACATAGCTCTGCACTTTTAACAACCTGCTCAGACTTAGACTGGTTACCAAGGGATTTAAAGGCAAATCATGAAAAAATAAAAAGTCAATTGATTAAGCATGGTGGGTAATAAATAAAACAAACTCTATATTTATGTTACTGGCATAGGGGTAACACTTCCTGACAATGTATATCTTTTACACTCTATTCAGATATAATAAGCATCTAAAAGTTTAATTTCATTTTAAGCTTACAGTTTTGTATATTGGGGGGCTACTGTCATTTTAACTACTACCAGTGCCAAGCTGTGAGATGCTCCCATCACCATGGAAAACTCCCTTATACTCCTCAGTAGTCAATTCTCATCCCCACCTTGCTTCTAAACAATCACTCATCTTCCAGAAGGCAAAGTGTGATTTTGCCTTTTCTGGAATTTCATATAAATTTCATACAAAGCCATAAAACATATAGTCTTTAGTGAGTGGCTTCTTTCATATGACACCTGACTATGCAAGACTGGATGGATCTCCTTTACTGATCCTACCCTGAATCTTGAATCTTTAATCCTTGACTATAAAATGTCAGATCTCAATCAGATGTGTGAAGTATTTGCATTAATGATGGTCACAGGATAAGAAAGCTGGTCTATTAATCTGGCTAATTAAACAATAAGATTAATTTCCCCTTGTTTTGGTCACTCTATTTAGGAAAAAAAGACAAATATAAGAAAGTTAAATAAATTTCAAATCACTGTTTAGTATAGTGAGTATAGAAGTATGTAGCATACTGAACAATAGTTTTATTAGTAATGATGAAGAAAGAGTAATCATTTAAGGCTGGAACACTGGAAAATTTCAAGAAGAAGATACTAATGTATATGACAGCAGAGTTGGATGTTTAAATTAAGAAACTAAAAACAAATAAAAACTCAGAAAAATTATATAATGTGCTCAAATTTAGTAGTAGGAGATCACAGAATCAAACCAATTTTTTTTTATTCTATAGGAGTATGTAACTTGTTATAAAAATTATAGTCCCTAAAATAATGGACATTTATTTGCTCAACAGTATTTATTGCTTGCCTATGGTATGCTAAATTCTGTTCTAGCTAATGAAGACAAAGTAGTAAGGGAAGCAAAGTAGTGAATAAAAAGAAAATCCTTCCTTTTGTGGAGCTTGTATACTAAAGTGAGGTTGCAAGACAGAAAATAAATAAATATATGGTATATTTTCATATAATGCTATGAAAAAATAAAAAGGGTAAGAAGATAAAACAAGGAAGAGAATTATAATTTTAATCAGGATGTCTAGGGAGCATCCTTCTGGGAGGTAACATTTAAGGTTAATCTAAATGAGATTTTTCAGGTAGAGGAATCTGGGATTACAAAGACTCTAAGGTGGGAATATGTGAAGCATCAGGTATGACTGGTAGAGACATCAGTGAAGCTGGAATAGAATGAGTCAGAGAAAGTAATAAGATTTGTTGAGGTCTATACATTTTAACCATTTACAGTACAGAATTTTTTAAACATGTTCGTATTGTTTGAAGAGTGCTATTTACAGATTAGTACACAGGAAGTGCTACATAGCACTACTTAGTAAGTAGCACTTGCTTCAAAAGTAAAAAATTTTTTCTACTTTCATAGTAAAAGCCTAATAAACCTGTATAAGTTAGCGCTTATCACACTAGACTTTACATATTGTATAATTATTTACAGAATGTAATAGATTCTGGCTTATTATAGTTCAGTTATGTCATCATACCCAATGTATATTACAGAATCTAAAAAATATTACTGTCATTTTAAGTCTACAGTTGACTTTTGAACAACATAGGTTTGAAATGTGCAGGTCCACTTACACAAATTTTTAAAATATATAACTTCATATATAAATACAGTATAGTATTGTAAATGTATTTCTTCTTCCTTATGATTTTATTAATAACATTTTTTCTAGCTCACTTTATTATAGAAATACAATATATAATACATATATGTAGATTTTCAACTACACAAGGGGTCAGCACCTCTAAACCCTGCATTGTTCAAGGGTTAACTATGTAATGAAAGATACATTGATGAATTAATGAATGATTAAAGGAATGACTGTATCAGTTAGCTATTCCTGCATAATAAACCACTCTAAAACTTATTGACATAAGCCAATAAGCTAATGACAGATTGAAAACAAAATGTTAAAAAACACAAATGACCAAAACTCACTCCAGAAGAAAGAGAGTGCAATTAGTCCTATATCTATTAAGAAATTATATTCATAACTAAAACTTTCCAAAAAGGAAAACTAGTGATTCATATGGTTTTATTAATGAATTCTATAAAATATTAATGGAAGAAATACCAATGCTTAAAAAAGCCAAAACAAACATAAAAAAAAAAAAAAAAAAACTGCCCAGAAAATAGAAGATGGCATACCTCCTAACTCTTTTAATGAGGACGGCATTGCAGTGACACCAAAACAATGATATTGTAAGAAAAGAAGATTACAGACCAATATTCCTCATGAATATGGATGAAAAATCCTTTATAAATATTGGCAAACTAAGTCCATCATACAGAAGTAGGATAATGTATCATAAGCAAGTGAGATCTGTGAATGTGAGGATATTTCCACATGAGATTAGCATTTAAATCAGTAGACTGAGTAAAGCAGATTGGCCCCCTGATGTGAGTGGGCATCTTTCAATCCACTGAGGGACTACATAGAACAAAAAGGTGCATGGAGGGAAAATTTTATGATGAAATGCTGAGCTAGAATACGAGTCTTCTGCCCTGTGACTGGGAATTACAGCACTAGCCCCCTGATTCTCAGGCTTTCAGATTCATAGTGAACTGCACAACCAGCTTTCCTGGGTTTCCAGTTTACAGACAGCACACAGTGGGACTTCTCAACTTCCATACCTGTGTTAGTCAATCAACCAATTCCTTACGGTAAATAAATCTGTATCTAATTGCTATCTATCTCTGTATCTCTATCTCCTAACTGGTTCTGTTTCTCTGATGAAGCCTGACTACTACAGTAATTCATTTATACCAATATTTTAAAAGAGAAAAAAAAATTTTAATAGATGCCTGAAAAACATGACAAAATTCAATATCCGATTATGACAAAATTTCTCTACAATCTATGAATAAAAGCCAAATTTTTAACATTACAAAAGATATCTGTTAATAACTAGAGTTAACATCATACCTTGTTGTTAAAGACCAAATAGTTTCATTCTACGATTAGGACCAAAACAAGAATTTCTACTCATACCATTCCTATTCTATAACATGCATGCCAGTGAAATAAGACAAGGAAAAGAAATATAAGGCATATGGTTGGAAAGTAAGAAATAAAACTATCTTAGAGGTCATGATTGTCTACATAGACAATATCAAAGGATATATTAAAATAAATGAGCTTAGCTGGTTAGAGAAAAAAAAAAAGCCAGCATACTAAAATCGATTGTCTTTAAGCAAACCAGCAGTAAACAACTAGACAACTAATTTTAAAAAGATATCATTTACAATACAACTAAAAATATAATAAACCTCAAAATAATGGGCATACTTTGTATAATAAAAAACACCACACTGTTTATAAATATCAAAGAAGACCTAAGTAAATGAAGAGATAGCTCATGTTCATTAACTGGAAGACTTAAAATTATCAAGATGTAAATTCTCAAATTGATCACAGATTGAGCACAATCTCAGAGAAAATCCTATAAGCCTACTTTTAATCTACAAACTGATTCTAAACTTTATATGGAAAAACAAGAAATCAAAAAATTGCCAAAACTATTCTGAAAAATGAAAACAAAATTGGAAGATTCACACTACTAGATTTTAAGATTTTCTATAAAGCTGTAGTTATCATATAGCACGGTATTAGTAAAATGACAGTCACATATTAATAGAACAGAATGAAATGTACAGAAATAGACCTATATACATATAAGGAAATCATTTTGACAAAGTTGGTGCTGTTATTCAATAGAGAAATACCTTATAGAGAAACAATTATACATCCTTGTGCAAGGAAAATAATGTAAATATCAAAGTAAAAGCTAAAGTTGAAAACTTCTATCTAGAAGAAAACAGGAGCAAATCTCTGATATTGAAATAGAAAATCATTTTTAAAATAGAACATATTTTTGCAAAACAGCATTTTAAAAGAAAAAGCAAGCAATAATCTCAGCGAGAAATATTTGCAAAACACATTTAACAAAGTACTGGTAATCAGAATATACAAAGAAATCTGAAAAATTACCTATAAGGAAAGAAATAACATAATAAAAATGGTAAAATATATGAAAAGAATTCACTACAGAAGAGATGTGGATTAAAATAAGCACATGTAAAGATGCTCATTATCATCAAACATTAGGCAAATGCAAATTAAAATCATAGTGAGATACCACCACATATCTAATCAAATGTCAAAAAAAAAAAAAAAAGAAAAAAAAAGAATGGAACAAGTAATGAAATATCTGACAAAAACAAGTGCTGGCTATTGGGCAAAGCAATCAGAACTCTAAAAAAAAAGAAATATATACTAGATGCAAAGGAATTAAGATATAGGTCTATACAAATGCCTGGAAACAAATGTTATACTCCTTTAATTCATAATCATCAGAACCTGGAAATAACCTAAACAGTCATCAAATGCTTAATGGACAAACAAAATCATTCATTCTATATCCATACAACACTCAGCATAAAAAAGGAATATGCTATTATTCGTATTGTGATATCAGTGAGTCCCAAAAGGAGTATCCTAAGTCAACTTAGGAACAGACTCAAAAGGATATATGCTTATGACTCCATTTATAAGACATTTTAGGAAAGGCCAAACTATGGGAAGAAACGACAGCAACATTTACCAGGGGCTAAAGTAGTTGTGATGGTGGGTTGTTTGATTACAAATGGATGATAGAAATACTCTATATTCTTTGGGAAGCTAGAATTAGTATATATATAATCATGGTGGTATTTATATGATTATATAAGTTGGTCGAAATGCACTTACCTACACACCTAAAAGAGGCGAGGTTTTTTGTTTTTTTTTTGCCATTATACCTCAATAAACCTGAAAAATTACATAATTGCTTTAAGATAATAATGATTAATTATTGCTCCTATTCCTACATATTATCTGGACATACTGTTTGAGCTTACTGGATTAGGTTGATATTGGCTGGACTATCTAATATGTCCGAGGTCAGCATGGTGGAGCAGGCAGGGTTGACTGGTCTGATGAACTTGCTTAGGATGGTTCTTTATGTATTTTCTCTCTTGCAGATGTATGTCTCACACGACATTCTCAGAACTTTCAGAGAGAGTGGAAATGTCTTGAATATCTTGAGGTTTAGAGTTGCATCTGATACACCATCAGTCCTGCTCCATTTTAGGGCCCACGAGTAAATTTGAAGGTTGAGTACAAATTCAGGAGGTAGTGATACCCTCTACCTCTATTAGAAACTGAATAGCTTTTACAGTCTATCACAATAAGTGAATGAATATGTCATCAACCTAAGTTCCATCATTTAAACTTTTAATGTTTCCTGTAATTTTCTTCATATAAGAATATTTTTAAAAAACCCATAATCTTGACAAGCTATAATTAAATGCTACATAATAAAACCTAGAACTTGGGTTATCTAGTAAATTTACTGAGAATCAATAACTAACTTGTACAATTTAGTCCAAATTAAAAGCATTTTAGACAAATAAGACTTTTGTACAAAATGCATTCATTTATGGAAAAATTGGTTTAGCAGAAATCTTTTAAAGGGAAGAAGAGTGAAAAATCATACAATAACTGATTTTTTAATGTATTTTTTAAATAATGTATTTATTTACTTGAGAGAGGGTGCACCTGCACAAGGGGGGAGGAGATTGTCGGCCTGCACAGGAGTAGGGGAGGGGCAGAAGGATAAGCAGACTCCCCGATGAGCAGGGCCCTGCCTCAGGGCTCGATCCCAGCACCCTCGGATTATGACCTCAGCCAAAGACAGACGCTTAACCAACTGAGCCACTCAGGTGCTCCAATAACTGAATTTTAATAAAAGTAAACTCTTTTATGGAAGACAGTGAACCCAGAGTGTATAGAGTAGCATATGTTAAAAAAAATTATGAAAAGTCATTATATAATTTGGGTGACTGTAAAAATCCTAAAATAATTACTTTTTAATTAGGTAACATGTATGAGACAGGATAAAATCACATGTTCTATAGTGCTTACCACAAGCAAAAGATATTCTAAATAATTTACATAATTATGTAATTTTAATCTTTATAATATTGTTTGTGATATGTACAATTCCTGTTTTACATATAAGAAAATGGAGGCTCAGAGAAGTTAATAAGGTAACAGCTATGAAACAGTCAGGATTTGACCTCAGGCAATCTGTGTCAGATTAAAAATTTATTTTCGCAATGTCTGAGACAAAGGTTTATTTGGAATTATGGTCTCAGGGAGCAAAATTTTGCAGTGTTGGAAGATGGGGTACAAAGGCACTGTGAAACTGAAGAGGAGGAAAGCCAGTAGAGTGAATTATTGGGTTAGCTACCTGTATAGGAGGCTGGTGTTGAAAGGGCAATACATTCAGATCTGCCTTCCCATGGGACAAAGAAGAATGATAAGGGAGCAGAAGGCTAGCTGAAGATAAAGCATAAACTGATATCCTGCAACCTCCCCCTACCCTCCACTCTTGGGTGGGATGCTTGTGACTTTCTTCCAGGAATCTCTCAACTGTTTTTATGTTAATTACTTGCTAGAGGGGAAAACAACCTTAACTTGACAATGGCAAGACCTCTGGTCTCTGGTGTCTTGTAGGTATCTTGTAGGTCAGTCCTCTTTAGCATATGGAAGTTTTTGGTTTTTTTTTTTAAGATTTTTTATTTATTTATTTGACAGAGAGAGACACAGTGAGAGAGGGAACACAAGCAGGGTGGGTGGGAAAGGGAGAAGCAGACTTGCTGCTGAGCAGGGAGCCCGATGTGGGGCTCAATCCCAGGACCCTAGGATCATGACCTGAGCCGAAGTCAGACGCCTAACAAATGAGCCACCCAGGTGCCCCAGCATATGAAAGTTCTTTTGAAACCTCCCTTTTCCTTGCTTATTCTATCTCCAGAGTATATAATCACCATTCCTCAAGAACCTGGTGCAGCAGCTCTTTCTGCCCATGGGTCCTGTCCCTGTGCTTTAATGAACCACTATTTTCCACCAAAGACATCTCAAGAGTTCTTTCTTGTTCACCGGTTCCAGACCTTACCCCATCAAACCTCACCTACATTCCAAAACCACATCAAGAAAACATTTTATGCACTGTCTCTCTGTCCTCATTTGCCAAGGATGGTTCCAAAAGTGGTAATGCCCCCTGAAGTTTGGCTGGCTCACAAATGAGTCCCAGTAATTTCCCGAAGACCACACAAATTGCAGAGGTACAAGCAATAGACCCTAGAGAAGACAAAGTAAGATTGCATTTAAGCAAAACTAAAGTCTTTGCTCACCTAGTTGACTTTACAGTGGTTGAAGTAGACAGTAGGGCCTAGAGGTGGGGCATAGGCAGAAACAAGTGTCTATATTGTGTTTAAATTTAGAATATAAAAAGATCTAAAATGATAGCAATCCTGCCAATATATTCCCACAAGATTCACTTAAAAAAAAAAGCCATGATAAAAAAAATGTGTGTTGAATGCACAAATCATATTGATTATTAAATGTAAGTAAAGGTACATAGTTATTTTCTCACAGTCTTTTCTGAATCTCTTATTCAATATGCAAATGATTAGGAGCTAAAATTAATCATAAAATATATTACCTTCCTTATGAGAACTATAAATCAAAGGGAAGTGATTCTTTCTTATCAGAAAGAAATGAAAAAAAAAAAAAGCATGTATTACCTTCAAGCTAAGTGGTTCCACTCCAGAAATATAGGCTATATCTTATCTCCAGCTAGAGATAAGAAGTATTTAATATCCGAAGGCTTATTGTTGTTTATTAGTTTCCAAAATGCAAATTGATAAAGGCTATCATTAAATAAAAGAAAATTGACTTCTTCCTCTTCTCCTATATAGAAGGAGGACCTTTAGTGGACAAGGTATAGAGACTACTGAGACCCACATACAAGGTAACTTCCTTGCTCAGTATACAGAGATGTATTTGATGTAGTAGAAATATACTCTACCAAAGAAAAGAAGCCAGACTTCATGTCCTTTAGTTTGCACTAAGATGTTCTGAGGAACAGACCTGAATGGACCTTAGCAATAGTTATGGTTTATAAACTTCTTTAATAACTCGAGCTGGTTTTACAGTAGATTAGAAGTGCCTTCAGCCACAAGAGACATAAAAATTTCCCTGGGTGCAAACAGTCTGCTTTAAAGAAAGCAGGATTCTTTTAACTGTAGTTTCGTTTACTTTCAAGCCAATCTAGTGACTCTTAGGAGAATGAGAATATCGTATTTTTTTCCTAGTTAAAATTAAGTCTATAGAAGGTTAGATCCATGCTTCAAAAATGGTACTTTCTGCTTGATTAATATTGCCTGGAAAATAACTGATTGAAGAAGTTGAAAATAGTAAAAAGATAGTCAAACTACTCAGGAAAAACACTTTTGTTTTAAAAAGGACAACTAACAATATAAGAAGATGGCTTCATTAAACACATCAATAACAAGCTAAAGGCCCAGCTGTGGTCCTTGTACTGCGTGCCAAAAGGCATTCAGAGGTAACAAATGACATTACGTTTTTAATATTAGTGTAATCTGGATTTTGTACTAGGTACATTGATTTGAGAAAGCATTCAACATACATTCCACATACCTTTTTCTTCCCCCTAATTATTTTTCTATATTGTTATTTTAGAAAGGATATATTCTGGGTGAATATTAGATTTCAACAATAAAATATTCTTTGCATTTTTTCAAATTTCACATTGAGAAACTTACTACAAAAGAAAAAAAACAGAAGAAGGCCTAAGAAGTTTGCTATTTAGTCTTCAAATTAAGCTTCAGTTAGAACCATTGCTCCAAGTGTATGTCATTAACAATAAATGGAATTGATAATGAGGCCCTGTTGTGTAATGAGGCTCCTGCTTAGGGTTTATTAGCTTTTCAATAGTTTTGTTTTCTATTTGGATGCAATTTTGAAATTTTCTGCTTTAAATAGCACTACTTTAGTAATACATAGTTTAAATTTTTAAATGCAAAGTGCATATCTTTGCATAATAAAAGAATTCCTAGAAATACCATAATTTTATGACTGCTTAAAAAGTTTAAAAAGATATAATATTTTTAAAACATTTTAATGGGAAATTTTTATCCTTTAAAAAGTAGAGAGAATAGTATAATATACCCCCATGTAGTTATCATCCAGGATCAAAAATGACCAATTTATTTTTAAACTGATACTCCGCCAACTTTTATATTATACTGAAACAAAACCCATAAATCATATTATCCGTAAATATTATAGTCCATAATATAATTTAAATGTCATTTCTTTCAAGGCTTTTTAAAATCCTAACAGAATTCATAGAATTTTTCAGAAATATATTTTGTATATATATAGGGCATATACACAATTTAACGAATAGGAGAGGGTCCAAGATGGCGATACAGAAAGAGCATGAACTCACCTCTTCCACAAACACACCGAATGGACGCCTACATGTAGAGCAATTCCTGCTGCAGAAGAACTAAGGACTTAAGCATCTGCTCCCCAAAGGGTAGAGGAACCACGTGGGAACAGCAAGAGATGAAGACAGGGTAACCACAGGAACCCCAGCTCCAGACAGTGTGAACTGCAGTGGGGAGAAATAGGAGAGACTAGGAGCAGATTTGACCGCCGTGGGGCATAAAAAAAAAAAAAAAAAACCCAAACAGCTGCGGTTTAAAAGGGCAACTAGAATTTAAAGGGACCAGCCCTTGAGTGTCTACAGAAGTCCTTCAGAATGCTCTCCATGGTCAGAGGAGCTGGTGAGCCCTATTGTTTATGTTCCCCCTAGGACACCTAGGATAATTTCTGGTATATAGTAAAAGATTAAAATATTTTTAAATACAACAATTTCAAAATCATAAATAAGTATCATTTAACATATCACTAATGTAACATATCGAACTACCTACACAATAAAAGAAAATTGTATTTGGTTAATTATCTAACAGTATTTACAAATATAAGCTACTCTGACAAAGAAGAGGAGAGATAACACTCATATTACTACTTCTGCTCAAAATGTCAGATTAAACCCACATGACAAGACTTTCTTTTTAATTATAACACACAAATACCACATTAAATATATTGGACATGGACATACCATTTAAGGTTTAGACACCTATTTTAGGAATGAACTTAAGGCAGTCAGATCTGTTCTTGATGAAGCACTTTAACAGATTTTGTTTGTTTGTTTACATGTCAGAGAGCCTGACAACAGCAAAACCCTGACATAAGCGTGTCCCATCAAAAATAGGAACAAAACTTTGTCCCTACTGGCATAAACACAGACTGGGCACAGGCAAAAGTGTTATCAGTCCCAAATCTTGACTGGAAAAAAAGATTATTATTATTATTTTAAGTAATACAGATTTTGGAAAACCAGGCATTATGCACGTAGAAGTATTGGGTCCCAGATAAAATTAACCCGTTAAACTCAAACTGGGAAACTAATATAAAACTGATCTTTAACCAGTCCACATGACCCTGGCTAAAACAAACTCAATACATTCTACAAGGACAACTGCTTAACCCACGACACAGTTATAACAAATTTTCAAAGAAGAAAACCCCTACCAATTTGATATCCAAAGGCAAAATCTACAAAACACATGAGAATCCACTACTATGAGACAACACAAATAAGAGAATAGCTAAAAATGTAAAAATGATGAGACTTTATGATTTAAACGTCTAAAGAAAAAGATCTACAAAATAACAAGGGGACTTTAAAGGAAATGCCAAGATAAAACAAAAATAGTAAACTTGGAAAATGTGGTCTTTAAAGAAAACACTAGATAGACTAGAAGGATGACCAGACTGATTTATTTACCACATTGGAAGAAAAAGTTACAAAAAATAAATTAGCACATGTCATGGGGGAAAAACAGTGGGTGATAATTTAGACATTTAAAAAATTAGTTTTACAGAGACTTGAGACCATCACTTCCACTCTGGTGGAGTAACTGGGCCTCCTACAATAAAGAATGAGAAAATAGGTGCTTGCTTCAGCAGCACATATACTAAAATTGGAATGATAACAGAGAAGATTAACATGGCTTCTGTGCAAGGATGACACGCAAACTTGTGAGGCATGCTGTATTAAAAAAAATGAGAAAATAGAACGAAATACACAAAACATGTGTTTTCAAACACTTAGGATTTCCTAATTGGAAAATAGGCAGCACAGGACTGTGATTCCTAAGAGAAAGAAGATAACTGGAGTCTTAATGTCAGTCCAGCTTCCTTCAGGAGGCGCCTTACATAATGTGATGCAGGAAGAACTAATGGAAACAGACAATAGTAGCCTGTCTGTGTTTAGTCAAACACACACATAAAGGGGGCTGGAATGTGAGGAGCAAAGTACAACATAGGAGCTAGCCAAACACAAGAGTTCCATAAAGTTTCATAAAGCTTTCCTTGAATCTGTTGTTAAACATAAAGCACAGGATGGCTTGAATGAAACTCCTAAGGGCTAAGTAGAAAACCAGTACTGGGTTGGATGGGTAGAGAGTGGTACTGAATAATTCCTAAATGATTACCTGTTTTGGGATAAGAGATGTTTAAATTCTGATCATGCAGAGTACGAAAAAATAAATACCTGGGGCATTCAAGAGAGACCTCTAAAGGTTTACAAATTAATTTGCAAATGAATAAACTACTGGTCAAAACAAACTTCAACAGTCTTTAAAGGATAAAAAAGAAAAAAAAAGAAAAAGAAAACTCAAAAATAAAACTTACAATATCCAATACCCAACCCAAAAGAAGTAGGAAAATGTGACTCATACACCAGAGATTAATCGGTCAATAAAAACTGATGCAGATGACAGAAATGATGGAAGAATAACACAAGATATTAAAATAGCTATAAACATGCTCAAGGACCTAAAGAAAAACACAAACATGTTGAGGGAAATACAGTATATATAGAAGCATCAAATAAAACTTGTAGAAATAAAGCCCAAAATATCTGAGATAAAAATTTGACTGGTTAGGGGTTCTTGTTATCTACATCTGCATAGAAAATCACCCAAACTTAGTGGTTTAAAATTACCCCAAATATTTTCTTGTCTCCTAGTTTCTGTGTATTAAGAATTTAGAAAGGGCTCAATTCATGGTTCTGTCAAGATAACTCATGAGGTCATACCAAGGCAGTGGCCGGTGCTGAAATAGTAGCAGGTAGGATAGAGGTATGCAAAAGCAGCTGAGGAAAGGCTGACATTTCATTCTTGTAGTCCTAGGGTCTCTGCAAGTAGCTTCTTTGTCTGAACTAAACTGGGTGTCCTTATAACATAGAAGACTTTTGAAACATCGGATGGTTTAGAAAGCAGCCTAGGATTCCAGCATAATTGTTCCAGGCTGCAGGGCAAAAGTTACACCGCTATTATTACCTAGTGTAAGCAGACACACATAGTCATTTCCATCATCACCTCCAGTCTTCCCAGACTCAAGAGCAGGGATGTAAGATATAAACCCCACCAATTGAAAAGTAGAATTTCAAGGTCACCACGTAAGAAGAGATATATTTATGATCATCTTTAAAATATATAACTACCAATCTTCTCACAATGACATCATCTTACATGAAAATATAGTCACATCACCTATCGTAAGACTCCTAAATCTTTTCTCATTACAGAATCAGTTTGAGGTTTGAGGTCTCCATAGCTAAGTCATGTCTTAGATCAGATGAGCACCCGCAGATGCAACTCCTTGGATATAATTCCTTGAATATCATTCCTCTCATTCTGAAGACCTGTGAACTAAAGAGACAAGACATGTGCCTTCTACCACCACCTTCAACAGACAACGGTGAGGAGACAGGAATAGGAAAAACACCATACACTCTCCACATATTCACAGAAGGAGAAAAGGACACATAGGAGACATTTGTCCACAGCAATTCTGAAATCCAGCTGGAAATATGTGCCAATTCCTTCATACGTTATTCTCCATGACTCTTGGTTCTGCATTTTTAGCTATTTGTTTTGCCTCTGAACTATCATTTTCTTTTTTTTTAAAGATTTTATTTATTTATTTGAGATAGAGAGAGAACATTAGAGAGGAGAAGGTCAGAGGGAGAAGCAGATTCCCATGGAGCTGGGAGCCCAATGCAGGACTCGATCCCAGGACCTCGGGATCATGACTTGATCCGAAGGCAGTCGCTTAACCAACTCAGGCGCCCTGAATTATTATTTTCCATAGTGTTTCAAACTGTGTTGCTTTCTTCCGATAGCAATTTGAAGATCCAAGGCCTTCTTTTCACATTTCACTTTCTCTTTCACTTTCAATCAAGTTGGTCTAATCCGTTTTAAAACTTTGTGGATTTCTTATATTTTGATTTACAGTCCATTCTATGAGAAAGTGGGACATGTACAAGTATATTCAATTATGCTTATCTCTACTTTGTGCTCTCTGAAAGTCTGCTGTAGGACAACCCACACTTAAAATCTTAAAAGTACCTGTTGTGTAACACATCAATAAAGCATTTTTTTAGATCCTTTGTCTATTTGAAAAGTGTTTATAAAACAGTATTTTAAATTTTCATGAGGACTTGGTAAAGGATCTTACAGACACAAACTGGACTTCAAGACTTCCCCTAAAGCATTTATTAATGTGAAATTTTTTTTTTTTTTTTTTTTTTTTTTACTGTTGTCACTGGTATTGCTGTTTCTTTATTTTTCTAGCTGTAGATATAGGGGTTGAGAAATAGTTTTATTTTCAAACACAGAAGATAATGGCTATTTTTTACTTAAAAGTTTATTCTTCAGTTCACCTCTTTCCTCTTGAATTTTATTATATGGAGTAAGAAGAAGCTATGTGGAATCTTTGATGTTCTGCCTAGAAGTCTCCTTAACCAAATTAAGTTTCATGCATTTTCTAACTTCTACATTTACTGCAGTGGACAGTGCTATCAAATTTCTATGACTATATACTTCCATCAGCTCCAATATTTACCTTGTATTCCTTTAAACCTTCCCTAAAAATCTTCAGGTTCATTAGGTGTCCACTAATACTCTCCTCGAGATCCTTTATTATTTCATTTTGAGTCTCTCACAGCCTTCTTCTTGACCCCAGAACCTATGCCAAAAATTTTAGACATTTGTTAATACAGTATTGCACTTCCAGGCATAACTTTTCTCGTTCTGCTTAGCTATTACATATAACAAGCCATCTCAAACTCAGTCACTTAAAACAACAATGATATTTTATTATCTTTCACAATTTCTCTGAATCAAGAATTCAGAAAGATCTTGGCTAGACATTTTCTGTCTCAGTCATTTATGTGGTTGCAGTAAGACGGTGTATGAAGCAAAACAGTGTGGAGGAATTGAAGTAGCCACGGGAATGGCTGGCCATCACAGACTCTATCTTCTTTTAGTCCTAAGACCACCTTCTTGGGCTCTCATAGTTCTGTTCAGTATTGTACTATAACATGGAAATAAAAGAAATATAGGTCCTTTGGAAAATGAATCATATTTATTTGCAGACAACATGATTATATAGGAAATTCAACGAATCTACCAAAAAAAACCATAAAAATTCAGTTTCGGGAAATTATATTATTGAGATGTCAGTTCTCCCCAAACTTATGTATAGACTTAATGCAATCTATCAAAATTCTAGGATGTGTGTTTTAGAGATTGATGAGCTACTGCTAAAATTTATATGGAAAAAGTAAAAAAAAAAATATGTAATAGCTTAAACAATTTGACAAAGATAAAGTTGGAGGTCTTATATCATCTGATTTCAAAAGCTTAGTATGAAGTTATAAAATCATGACAATGTGATATAATGTGGATAAATAGAACAGAAGTCATAGTCAAAAAGTAGACATAAACAGTCAATTTTCAATACACCTCAAAATAACTTATGGGTTGGGGCGCCTGAGTGGCTCAGTGGGTTAAAGCCTCTGCCTTCGGCTCGGGTCATGATCTCAGGGTCCTGGGATCGAGCCCCGCATCGGGCTCTCTGCTCAGCAGGGAGCCTGCTTCCCCCTCTCTCTCTGCCTGACTCTCTGCCTACTTGTGATCTCTCTCTCTGTCAAATAGATAAATAAAATATTTTAAAAAAATAATAACTTATGGGTATAAGGCAGTCTTTCAACAAATGGTACGGTAATAACTGGATGCCTTTACTAAAACAAAAAACAAAAAACAAACAAAAACTTTACTCTTACCTCATATGGTACACTGAACTGAAATGGATCATATGTGCCACTCTGAAAGTATAAAATTTCTTGGAAAAAAGCATAGGAGAAAATATCCACAAATAGGCCAAGATTTCTTAGATAGGAAACAAAGTGCACTAACTGTAATAGCAAACAAAACTCAAAACATGGAATATAGAAATAATATTCCTAAATCAAAAGAAGAACAAATTTAATCCAACAATATATAAAATGGACAAAGGATTATATCTAAGAGGGATTTATCCCAAGAATGAAAGTTTGGTTTAATGTTCAATTTTTATCAATTAATTTTCTATATTAATAAGATAAAGCAGCACAAATCATATCTCAATGCAGCATTCAACACCCATTGATTAAAAAAAATCAATAAACTGGAATACAAGAAAACTTTCTCATTATGAAAGAGGGAATATAAAACAGTACTTAATGGTGAACAACTGAACGCTTCCCTGTCAAGATTTGGAATAAGTTAATAAAGACTGGAAATGACCTCAAACTCACTGAAAATGAAGCCCTGATCAAGGCTGCTGTGCGTGATTTAGCTTCTTGCTTAAGAAGGCTAATGTGCACTTGGGTACCAGGTAGTCACTGCTCTGGTGAGTGTATTCTTTTCTAATCCAATCAGAAAACCAAAATAGTATGCATTCAAATGGAATGACAAAACACATACATTTGGTAGCTTTGCTCAGAGCTACGTTAATTCTCACACTCTCTGTCATAATATAATACAAAAAGTTCTGGGCCACCTAGATATACCAGAGGACAGCATATTGGTCCATTACATCTGTCAAGCCATGTTTATACTAATTGGATAGGATAGAAAGAAGAGGAAAATATACACACATAAAACGTGAAAAATAATTTTCATAGCAGTTGTCTTCATAATAGTTAAAAACTAAGACCCCAAATTTAGATCTATATCAAAATGGATAAAAATATAAATATTCAATGTAATAATTCCTAGCAATAAAAAGGAATAAACTACTGATACACACAACATGAATGAATCTCAAAAAACCTAATGCTAATTGAAAGAAGTCAGACTGAAGTGGTGCCTGGGCGGTTCAGTCGTTTAAGTGGCTGCTTTCGGATCCGGTCACGATCCCGGGATCCTGTGATCGAGGCCCGCGTTGGGCTCCTTGCTTGGCTCCCTGCTCAGCGGAGAGCCTGCTTCTCCTTCTCCCTCTCCCTCTGCCTGCCTCTCTGCCTACTTGTGCTCTCTCTCAATCTCTCTGTCGAATAAATAAATAAAATCTTAAAAAAAAAAAGAAGTCAGACTGAAAAGAGTGCATAGTATATTATCCAGTTTATATGAGTTTCAACAACAAGCAAAGCTACTTGATGGTAAAGGAAACCAGAACTCTGGTTGCCTAGGGATGGGGAGTATAAATTGCCTGGGAAGTGACATAAGGAATCTTGCTGATGAAAATGCTCTACACCCACACAGATGTTCGGGATATATTAGTGTATGGAATTGGGAAAACTCATGAAACTTTACATTTAACATGTGTACCTTTCACTTTATGCAAATTACACATACCTCATTAAAAAGTGTGATCACTAAGTGTTATTTTCTAGACTAAGATGGCAAGTGCAGTATAACTATAAATTTCTGAAGAGTGAGATAGGAATTGTACAATAATTGATTTTTCTCCTTCACACAGCAAATTAGAATACTGACTTTTTAAAATAAACTTTTTAAAGAGGAATAATTCCTTTGAAGATAAATACAGTATAAAAACAACTCGCCTTAACAAGATTGAAATACTTTCATTGTTTGAGTACAGTTAAGTAATTATCTTGCCAAAATGCAAATTTTCATAGTTCCTTTTCAATGTTCCTGGAGGCCCCCCTTCACTTTAAATGTTTAATTGAAGTAATAAAGAAGACAATATTTTTCAATGTGTTTTGCAGAGGCACTCCAATAAAATCCACAAGCACTCACAATCAATACGCTTAAAGGCTAATTTATGATTTCTCATCAATAGTTTATATACAAACGATGCTGCTCCTTCCCTTTAATTTGAAATAAATTTAGGCCAAAAATTTTGAGCAAGTGAAAACCATCATTAATCATAGCTTCTTTCCAAATCTCCACGTTTTGAATGGAATATTGAGGAATTCCAAAGGATGTCTTTATTCCTTTGGTATCTGTTCATCCTTTGAAAGTTTGCTTCTCTTCCTTCTATTAGGTTGCCATTTTGACAAACTTTTTTCATTTACTCCCTTTTACTCAGAGAAGCATTCATATTTTTCTCTTAATTTATCTGGTACTTGGGAAAATAAGGAAATGTTTGTATTGTAAAGGAAATACTGTTTTGAAATCATCCACTGTAGTGGAAGCTGCAAGATATTTAACATCTAACAAATGTTCAAATACAAAGAGAATGAAGAGTGGATTTCAAAATGGTATTTCCATCATTCTTCTTCTAATCATTTATCCTCTCTGTCAGCACTAACTACATCTTTCTGAATGGCATATGATAGACACTTTGTCTATCATAAACTTTGGGAGACTGTCAAAACATTTAAGAAGAATATTTAGCTAATCCATTATTCTTAGTAAAATAGACAGCACATTGTCCATATGAAAGTTTAATGAATTTTTTAAAAACTTTCACCATCAGAATAATAAAAAAAACAAAAAAACTGCACTCTGTTTACCAAAAGATGCTAGATTAAAATCTGGACAATTTCTTTTAAAAATAGCTCAGGGTAGACAATTTCATTATTTTATTCTCAGTTACTTTGCTTTCAAGTGCAGATGTTACATCAACTTGGTGAAACAAAGCAAAATATGTAAAAATTCTAGCTCAGCCACTGCATGGAGTTTCACCTAAATGTCTACAGGAAACTTGGGAAATTAAGTTTGCATTTCTGTGTAATTAAAATAGTTTGTTTAACTGAGTAATTTAGTCCTTTGGGTTATTCTGCATTATCTAAAAAGAGGAAATTTGGAATTATTATGACAATATTTTTAGCTAAAATTACATAGAAAACACATATATGAATTTAACTTCTTAAATTTATAGATTATTGGGTAGAAATATATAAAATATTTATAAAGAGCATATTCTGTATTCACAGCGATTTCATGAATGTTAGTTTGTCCATTGCAGTAAAACCTCTATGTAGAGAGGTATATAAACTCATGAGTTGCATATCAGCTACTCAACATTAATTTGATTAAATGACTATAATGGAGAACTAACAGAAAAAATATAGAGTTAATGGTAGCCATAAAAATGATTGGTTTACAATTCTGTGGAATTTATGAGTATGCTCTCTACGTAACATGAAAGAGAGGGTATGAACCCAAATAGCATACATAACTAGGTGACAAGAGCTCTGCCAAGTGCATACAATCTTTCAGGAAGATGTTTCTTGTTTATCCACTCACAAGGTAAGCAAATCTTGAGTTAAGCATGAACACTGTGATAGTACTATGCAGTGGCGCTGTAAGAATCGCATTATAATTTGTTTAAGAAAATAACAATTTCAAATTCAAGAGGAATATAAAATAGAACAAGCCAAGATATAATAGTAACATAGAAAAGGCATAATTAAATGAGGCTGAGTGGAATGAAAAGGGATTCATAGAAATGTTAGTGATTTCCATCCATTTCAATATGTTATTACTAACAGAGGATACATAAATTAGATCTAAAGATCACATAATCATAAAGATTATAGATTATAAATTATTAGATCATTAGGTCAATCAATTGATCAACTGATAAACAGCATTTATTATGCAGATATATGCTTCTTACTCTGGAAGGTATGCAGAGTAATGTTATAAAAGCAACCTAGCAGTAATCAGCAAGCTGAAGAAGACAGTAAAAAAAACTTGTCTGAAAAATATTTGGATAGTAGAATTAAAAAAATTAAAATTTAGAACTGAAGCCCATTCTGCTCAGCTACTAACCAGGCAGCAGATTGATAATGTAGTATACGCATTATTTGGCAGGTGAGTTAAACTCAGTAAAAACCAAAATATTTATATCTATTTGTGAATAAATTAAATCATATCATCTCTGAGTTTCCTTTTGGTTCAAAAAAAAATTGGCATACAGTCAACACATTTAGACACGGAAGAAAGAGATGGTTCTTTGAAGAGAAAAGGAGCAATACAGAAGGCGATGCCTGCCCATTTATTGAGGGCAAAACTAGTGCTGTCTGTATACTGATGCTTTATAATGTTGAAATAATTGAAATAATTAGCACTAGGTAAATTTAGTAAAGAAAAATAGCCATTTGGTGTAATCTTTTGGGCAATTCTGTAGAAATACAAAAAAGGAGCCACGCTGGTTAGCATTGGAAAAGAGCAATAGAGAGCCCTTTTTACTATGGAAAAAAAATGCAAATTGGTTGAGGTGCCTCGAACATTCCAGAGAGACAAGAACATGCTATTTTTGCTGAAATAGCGACTACAAAGTATAAAAACAATGAGAAGAGATGAGTAAATAGAGGTGAAAACACAAAAAGTCAATCTCTAATTGAGATCAAATTAAGATATAAGCTTCTGTGAAGCTGCACTTTAAAATTTTAAGCCCAACATTTGGAACATCATTTACAGATACAACGTATGTCTTGGCATATATCTAGCCAGCTTGATATTCACCCCAAACTGGTTGGAGAGCAGGCCAATTCCAAGTTTAAGTTTCGAACATTTTTCTCTTTTAATAAACAATAAAAGGACCACTGGATAAGAGTAGAGCAATTTTTAAAGCTTCTCTGCAAAGTTCATATGTAATTATTAATTTATTCCACCATCACCACACCCTGTGCATTTAACTACCTTATGTTAATATTGCATTTACATATTGCAATCTTAAAATAGGTTGCCTCCCCCCTTCTTTTCCAAATTGTGAAAGTAAGAATCAATAAAGTGGTTTGTTTCAGGGAATAACACCTTCTTTTGAGACCAACAGATATGTGCATATTTGATTACGATAAAGTGGCCTCTGGGAAAAACATGAAGGAACTAAAACATAAAACTATTATGTTTTTCATAATATTGAATCAGGAATTGGAGAATACAGTGCAAAATAACAAAGGAGGAAGCCTAGCAATATGGTGGAGACTGGTATCCAAGTACAAAACTTGCCAAATTCCCTCATATTCATAGGATCAAAAGATAATTGAGGAATATTTACCACTCATTTTACATTGTTTTGGTGACATGCTTGCTTTCCCCTGCTCCTTGAATTACTCTGAATGACTCTACACACAAAAGTGCCATTGCTGTAGTATCTAAGAATAAGAAAGGAACAACAGAGATAAAGGACTATAAACATACTGGGAAATGGACGTTCAGTTGAAAGAATGACAGAGCCACAGATGATTAAACATAAGGGCAAAGGATGCTATTCCTCTGAAAATGGATTGAGTGTGTATTAATTTTCTACTCTTGTATAACAACTTACCAAATTCAGCAGTTTAAAAAACACAAATGTATTCTTTCACAGTTTCTCTGTGTCAACAATCTGGCCCAACATGTTTGCTCTGCCTGTGGTCTCGCAAGGCTAAAATCAATGTGTCAGCCAGAGCTACAACCCTCATTTGAGGATTGAGTCCTTTTCAAAGCTCATTCAGGTCATTGGCAAAGTTCAGCACCTTGAGGTTATAGAACTAATGCCACTCTTTTCTTGCTGACTGTTCACTGGGGGACATTCTCAACTTCTAAAGCCTGCCTCTTACTACTTTGAATCTTTGAATTCCTCATCTGACCTCTCTACCCAGATTTAAATGGCTCATGTAATTAATTAAGTCAGGCAACTCAGGAAATCTCCCTTGCTGAAAATCAGCAGTGCCATAAAACATAAGCTAATCACTAGTGTGAAATCTCATCATATTCAGGGGTCTGGCCAACATTAAAGAGGATGGGAGGGGCACCTGGGGGGTTCAGTCCATTAAGCATCTGACTTTGCCTCAGGTGAAGATCTGAGGATCCTGGAATGGAACCCCTTGTCAGTCTCCCAGCTCAGCGGGGAGTCTGCTTGTCTCTCTGCCCCTCCCCATGCTCCTATGTGCTCTCTTTTTCAAATAAATAAATAAAATCTTAAAAAAAATAAAAAAGATGGGATTATACAGGAGATGTACAAAGGCGAGTGAAATTTCAGGAACATCTTAGAATTCTCCTACCACAGGTATTCAATTCCACATTTTGCTTCAATCTTACATATCTACACAACCTCCAAAAAAGTTGCAAGATGGGATTTTCCAGACACTGAGGCCTCTGTTATGTAGAAACAAAGATATTTATTCAATTTTTCAACTACAGCATTCTCATAATGGTTCAGATTTTTTGGCTTTTTATATTTTTAACATTTTGGTGAATAACTCTAATTTGAGATTCACTTTCAAAGAAAATATTTTATGTGCATCATAGTTTTAAGAGCACAGAATTTTGAAAGAAAATTTTATTTTACTTTTATTGTAATCCTAGGTTTCCCTAGATAATACAGGTATGAAAGAATAAGTATCTTCAATTTTCTGTGAAGTCAAAGAACAACAAACTTTGAAAAAGAATCACAGTTGTGGAAGCACCCCAGTACTAGAAGATAAACTCAAGAGCAGGTGTCAGTAAACTATTTTTTGTAAAGGGCCCATTGTAAATACTTTAGGTTTGGAGGGTCAAGAGGCAAAATCAAGTATAGTAAATAAGGACTTATATAAAAAGAAAGTCACATTTCCACACATTTTTATTGATAAAATATTGATGAAATTCAATATTTTATTGTAACTACTAAAATTTAAATTTCACATAATTTTTACATGCCACAATATTTTTTTGCTTTTTCCCCAACTATTTAAAAAAGTAAAATCCATCTGTAGCACATTGGCTATACAAAAACAGACAGTGGGCTAAATTTAGATTGTGAGCCACAGTTTGTTGAATGCTTCTCTAGAGTTCTTATGGAAGTCACCCTTGGTCTTTTTTTTTTTTTTTTTTTTTAAAGATTTATTTATTTATTTATTTGACAGAGAGAGAGAGAGATCACAAGTAGGCAGAGAGGCAGGCAGAGAGAGAGGGGAAGCAGGCTCCCTGCTGAGCAGAGAGCCCAGTGCGGGGCTCGATCCCAGGACCCTGGGATCATGACCTGAGCCGAAGGCAGAGGCTTTAACCCACTGAGCCACCCAGGTGCCCCCCACCCTTGGTCTTATTAATAGCTAAAACTATTTTTTTTACTCTCCTAAGAAATCTCTGTGTGTACACACACACACATACACACACTTTAGACTAATTTTATTTTTTTGTTTCTATTAACCTTTGAACTTATAAATTCTCTTATTTCCAAAATCATGACCTTATAGAATTTCATATAACTAGAAATAGACAAAAGAAATCTCTCAATATATGGATAAACTACATTCTTAAATGATTTTTCTTTGGTTCCTTCAAGACTCAGTTCTATTATCTTTCACAATTAAATTTGTTATGCTATGTGACATTAAAATGGCATCTAAAATTTAGTGTTCTTACTTTGTGTATTCTACAATGGGTGCATAAAAATTTTTTAATGAGAACAATTGTGGGTTTTGTTTTTTTTTCATCAGAGAGAGAGAGCGCACACACAAGTAGAGGAAGTGGCAGGCAGAGGGAGAAGCAGGCTCCCCGCTGAGCAAGGAGCCCAATGTGGGACTCAATCCTAGGACCCTGGGATCACAACCTGAGCTGAAGACAGACACCCAACCAACTGAGCTACCCAGGCATCCCAAGAACAATGGGTTTTACTGTTTTTTTCTTACTACTACTCCTTGGGCTTTTAACGGTAATGTTCCAGGGTTTACAGAGTCAGAAAATAGTTGAAATTGGTACACTGTGCATTTGAGATTAGTAGAGAGAATATGTGCTAATTAGTCCTTGCTAGTCTAGTTAACCCATAACACTTCAATCATTTTTTGTGCTCTTAAAACATTTGCACAAGATTATTTATTCACAAATTGTTGCCTGTTGGCCAAAAAGGGTTTTTTTAAAGTTCAGATTCAGTAACAATTTCAAGAGATTAAATTATGGTCTATTCACTTTGAAACCATGAGTAGTTAAATATCTTTCTTGGAAAGTAAACACCAATGTTTAATGGAAGCTTCTAATATTAAAAACAGATTAAAACCAGATTTTTATTTTTCATGTCTTACAAAGCAATGTTTATGATTATTTTTTTGACAAAGTGGTACTTCATGAATACTTTTAAATAATATTTATAGGAGGGATGCCTGGGTGGCTAGGTCGGTTAAGCGGCTGCCTTCAGCTCAGGTCATGATCCCAGGGTCCTGGGATAGAGTCCCGCATCGGACTCCTTGCTCAGCCAGGAGCCTGCCTCTCTCTCCGCCTCTGCCTGCTTGTGCTCTCTCTCTCTCTCTCTCTGACAAATAAATAAATAAAATCTTAAAAATGAGTAAATAAATTACAAGGTTTAAAAAAAAAATAATAATAATATTTATAGGATTCCAGCAAGGTTCTTGAGAAAATGTTTTAACCTTTTGGCCCTAGAAAAATTTTCTTGCTTGAAATGCCTTACCATCCTTTCATTTGCCAGGGGAGAACTCAGCTTTTTTTTTTGGTAAACTTCAGCTGACTAGGACAAAGAGATTATTGAAAGATAAGGAAAGATAAAGCAAAATTCAGCTCTTAACCGCCTCAACCTTGGGGAAGAACTGAAGAACTTGCAAGAGACTGAATCCCAAGAATGAGACAGCTCATGAACATCCTTGACTTTGACAAATCTTGGGCAGTCCCTCTCCTAAGAGTAGAACTGAAAGAGGAAATGGGGAAGTGTGGAGGTAACAAGCTAACATCGAAGAAGAATAAAATGACCAATTCTGGCACTTAGAGAAATCTTCTCTTTGTGGTATAAATACATAAAATCTCTTCTAAGTTGAAAAAATTATTAAAGGTCTTATGTAGTAACTTGTATCTTACAGAGTTGTCATAAAAGGAAAGAATGGAACAGGATTGGGTTGGAAATCAAAGTAATACAGTGCCTTATTTCTATTATTCCAAAACAATAACTCTAAGGTAGATGGCTTCAGTTAAATATTACTAGTTACCTGGAATATCTTAACTGAATGGACTTTCAAGGGCCTAATTTGTTCCAGAAATGGTGGATAAATGTTAAGCTATAGGAAAACGATCTCACTTTCAGGCCCGAACCAAGTAACTGAGTAACTGAGTACTGGGAGGAATAATAGCCATAACTCTTCCAGTATACAGAGAATTTTAAAAGATCCTGAAATCTTTGTCCTGATGAGTCCCTTCACTTAAAAAGTTCTTTTTTTCTTGGGGTTCCTGGGTGGTGTAGTCAGTTAAGCGAGTGACTCTTGGTTCCCAATCAGATTGTGATCTCAGGGTCCTGAGATCAAGCCCTGCATTACACGGGGCGGGAGGAGAGGGCTGTCTGTACAGATTCTGCTAAAGTTTCTCTCTCTCTCACTCTGCCTCTCCCTGTGCTCTCTCTCTCTCTCTCTAAAATAAATACATATATCTTAAAAAAAAAAAGTTATTTTTTCTTAAGTTTGAAAAACAGCCACAATACTAAAAATATAGGCTGAAGGGATGACCCCAGGAGACTTTTTAATTTTAATTTTTTACAAAATCTCTTGTATATTTAAAATAATTTATTTTTAAAAGTGTTTTGATTATTAAAAATGATTTGAAAACCTCCTATTTAGTTTTATAGTGAACCAGTGAGACTTAAGAATTACTTCTATTTGCAAGGGATGTAAAATAAATAATTGAGTAGTTTAACAATATTATATAGAAAGCTAGAAGCCAAAAATAGAAGTGCAACAGCACAAAAAAAAATCTAGTAAAAATGTCCACTAAGCTTCTCCATGTCCATGATAGTTTATATTATAGTGATTTTTTTTCCTAATGCTTGAAAAATGTAGATTATCATCGACCTGTGGTTCTTTTAAAACTGTATTCTGCATTTATATAAATAATATAAGTGTTCAAATTCCCGTTTCTAATTGAAGACTAAAGTATTTAATCTTACCGTTTCATTTATTTTACTGGAGCAAGCTGTTAAGCTTCCTAATTGTTCTTATCTACAGTATCATCTCGTATGCTGAACAGAAACATTAGAGATCTTCAAATTATAGCCTGAGTGCTAAATCCAGCTGTGCTTTGTTTTTGTAAATAAAGTTTTATTGGAACACAGTCATAATTTTTTTTTTTTAACCATTGTCTATGGATGCTTCTTCTCTAGCATGGCAGAGGTGCATAGCTATTACAGGGACTACATGGCCCAGAAAGGTCTAAAGTATGTAATATCTGGCCCTTTACAGAAGAAGTTTGCTGATTTTTGACTGTTTCTAAACATCATCAAAGCTATTTCTAAATAAATATGCCTAGTGGTTCAAATGTTGATAACTGGAAAACAAACAGAAACCAAAAACCACTTAAAGAAAACGTTTTGTTTTCTCATGTGATGTTCAAAGATTGCTTAACCAAAAAGAACATTTTGTAGCACCTTCATAATATTAACAAACTGCTGTCTTAGGTACAATAAGCAGCTGATGTATTGAAAGTGGCTTGTGTAGTCAATATCTGGAATGCAACAGTTAGTTTTATCTTGTCCAATTTTTACATTACTCTTCATTTTCCCTGAGAACTACATAGCTGAGACACTTTCAGTGAGGCACTTCCTGTAAAATGATCAGTTGTATCTGTCAGCAGGAAGAAATGCATTTTCTGTGCTTTACTACAGCCATCTGCATCCTTCATTTTCTTTTAATTCAGTCACGGGAGCCCTAATGATCGCAGCCATTTCAGGAGATGCCATCAATTACAGCAAGGAGCTCATTCAGAAGTGAAAGATGAGTTCCATTCTCTGTTACTTAGAGGTCAGTGATCATTCCCCAACCTCTTCCCAGTGAACAAATAGTACAGTAACTTTCACAGGCTCCCTTCATTTTTCTCAAGTCTGCTGCTTTACGACTTTTTGTAGACCTTGGTTATAATAACTTCATATGTTTGACGCTGGCAGCCTTAAGACAAGCCTGACCCAATCTTTTTCTTGCATCCATCATGATAAATTCAATCATATATAATTCTGACTCCCAAGAGAAATGTTGAAAAGAGTAGGTATTATTAAGATGTCTTTTTAAAAAAATTATAAAACAAATACAACTGGTAAAATTTATATCAAACAGATTTTAAAATAGTGATCATTTTGCATCTGCAAACTTTCTGGTATTTTCTCTAAATACAACCATATTGAAAGATGCACTATAGATTATACATTTATGTAAGAATTAGCACAATACTTGATATACGACCTTTCCATGCCCTCTGTAGAGCAAATTTAATAATTAGAAATATAATTCAATTTTCAATAATCAGTTTGATAGCAAAAGGATGTATAGTTAATACACCCACATAAAAACTTGCACACAAATGTTTTTATCAACTTTATATATAATCACTAAAAAGTGGAAGAACCCAAGATATCTAACAATAGGCAAATGGAAAAATTGTGATATATCCATGCAAAGAATATTATTCAAATATTTTTTAAAGTGAGTAATTAAGCCATGAAAAGACATATAGAAGAATCTTAAATGTATGTTGCTGAGTGAGTCAGTCAGAAGAGGCTACATAATGTATCATTCCAATAGCATGACACCCTTGGAAAGGCAATACTACAGAAATGGTAAAACAATCAGTAGTTGCCAAGGGATCAAGAGGAGGTATAGATAATTGAATAGGGATAGATGACTGAACAGGTGAAACACAGGGGATTTTTTGGGCGGTGAAATTAGTCTAGGTGACACTGCTTTGGTGAATATTTTTATTTCTAATAGAGAAAAGGTAATCTTTTTCAATACGCAGACCTGGAATATATTCACATGCAAAAAAATGAATCTAGACACAGACCTTATACCCTTCACAAAAATTAACTCAAAATGGATCATAGGCATACAAGTAAAACACAAAACTATGAAACTCTTAGAAGATGACATGGGAGAAAATATAGATGACCTTGGGTCCGATGATGACTTTTTAGATACAACACCAAAGGCAGAGTCTATGAAAGAAATAATAGATGAGCTAGACTTCATTAAAATTAAAAACTGCTACTCTAACAAAAACACTGTCAAAAGAATGAGAAGACAAGCTACAGACTGGGAGAAAATATTTGCAGAAGACACATATGATAAAGGACTATTATCCAAAACGTACAAAGAACTTGTAGAACTCAACAATAAGAAAGTAAACAATCCAATTTTAAAAAGAAGCAAAGACCTTAATGGTCGCCTCATCTAAAGAAGATATATGTATGGCAAATAAGAATATGATAAGATGCTCCACATCATATGTCATTGGGGAAATACCCATTAAAACAATGAGATACCACTATACACTATTAGAATGGCCCAAATCCAGAACACTGACAACACCAAGTGCTGGTGAAGATGTGGAAAAGGAACTCCCATTCATTGTTGGTAGGAATGTGAAATGATAGCACTTTGGAGGAAACATTGGAGGTTTCTTACAAAATTAAACATAACTCTTACCAAATGAACCAGCAATCACACTCCTTGGTATTTTCCCAAAAGAGTTGAAAATATGTGCATACTGTAACCCGCACACATGTTTATAGCAGCTTTATTCAAAACTGCCAAAACTTGGAAGCAACTAAGATGATCTTCAGTGGTAAATAGATAAACTGTGATGTATCCAGGCAATGGAATATTATTCAGCACTAAAAAGAAATGATCTGTCAAGTCATGAAAAGACATAAAGGAATCTTAAATGCATATGACTAAATGAAAAAAGCCAATCTAAAAAGTCTAAATACTATATGATTCCAAGGATATGACATTCTGGAAAATGCAAAACTACAGAGACAATAGAAACTTTGTCAAGCATTGGGGCAGGGGAATTAATAGGTGGAGCAAAGAGGATATTTAGGGCAGCGAAAATCCTCTGTATCATACCATAATGACTGATACCTGTCATTATACATGTGTTCAAACCTATAGAATGCACGACACCCAGAGTGAAACCATGCAAACTTCGGATTTTCGGTGATTACTGTGTGTCAATGTAAGTTCATCAGTTGGAACAAATGTACCTCTCTGGTGGGGGAAGTTGATAATGTGGGAGGCTATGCACATGTTATTGACTGCAGGGGCTATAGGGGACATCTCTATATCCTCCCCTCAATTTTGTTATGAACCATAAACTGTTCAAAAAAAAAAAAAAAAAGCCTGGGCGCCTGGGTGGCTCAGTTGATTAAGCAACTAACTGCCTTCGGCTCAGGTCATGATCCTCGAGTTCCGGGATCGAGTCCCACATCCGGCTCTCAGCTCCTTGGGGAGTCTGCTTCTCCCTCTGACCTTCTCTCCTTTCATGCTCTCTCTCACTTTCTCTCTCTCTCTCTCTCAAATAAACAAAATCTTTAAAAAAAAGGCCTTAACAACAGCACCTTACTCATTATTATATAAGATTTTCTTCTAGAATTATATACTTATTAGATTGGCTTTCATTTCATCTGAGAGACATTGATTGAGACTTCAATTAAATGTTGGCATTCAATGGCAAAACATTATTCTATATTGTATAAAAAATAAAGATGAAAACTAAATTTGGAAATAGCTGCATATTTCCTTTTGAAAGAGAATCGGAATGCTTGCAAAGGCACAAAGATTAGTTTTCTAAAATATAGATGAAAAAATTAAGGTAAAGACTTGTAAAATCAACCACAGAGTGCTGAGTACATTACAGTATATTGTTAAATCAGTTAATTACCGACTCGGTAATAGTTAAAGACTTTAAGATTCCTATGGAATTAAAGCATCCACGAGTTAATAAAAGCATGTTTTCATTTGATTTGATGACATATATAAATAAGGTAATTATTTTATTAATTTAATTGTCTTGATTTTTTTTTTTTTTTAAGATTTTACGTCAGAGAGAGAGACAGAGAGAGCGCACAAGCAGGGGGAAAGGCAGGCAGAGGGAGAAGCAGGCTTCCCGCAGAGCAGGGAGCTCAATGCAGGGATCCATCCCAGGATCCTGGGATCATGACCTGAGCCAAAGACAGACACTTAACCAACTGAGCCACTGAGGCACCCCATGTCTTGATTTGTTTTTAACTAATCTCTTCATATTCTTCTCCTATCCCTTTCACTGATTTAAAAATTAGTAGTAGCTTTAAATAAATAAATCACAACGTATCTCTAAAATATAACTGTGGTCTACATAAATTCTCACTGATAAATCAATAGAATAATTCTGGAAAATCAAACACCATACCCTAACAACAGAATAGCAGAATTTCATTAGTATTAAATCCCCCAAATTATGAAAAGTCTATTTTCCTAAAAAATAAGGAGCTCTAATCATACTTTTAACTTAAAAAGTTACTAATATCATCCTTTCTTACCTTTAACTTTATAGCATAAAAATGGCTTACATTTTAGAAGAAAAAAAAAAACCACTTTCGCTATATCAATTTGTTCTCCCTGAATTTTCTTCCATTCACCCTTGGGGTAATTTTTCACAATCCTTTAGATTAATAATTTATTTGATATCATTAGTTAATAATTTACTATAAAATTTCCTACATTCTATAGGAATTTATAGGGATAATAAGAACTGTGAAAATCGTGACTGTGTCTTAGGATTGGGTTTAAAAAAAAAAGGTACAGATTTTATTTTTAGTTCAGACAATGAGTCCCCAGATATTCAGCTATTTCCAGAGTGATTGCTGGTAAAGAAATAAATTGGGTTAGAACTCCAGCTGACTAAGTACTATATTCTGCACCTCCACAATATAGGCTACATTCATAATAAATGATTTTAATTTAAATGTGGTTTCTAACAAGAATAATCTTACCATTCTGACTTTATATAAGTTAGTTCCTTAGGATAATAATTACTTCTAAGAATTAAAAACTTTCAACCTCCTGGCATAAACTTTATTTCCAGCATAATATAAGATGGAATATTTAAATTCAGCAAAGTCAGAGGTATGTATAAGATTATCACTTTCTCTCTCAATTTTCTTCCCCACTTCCCTCTCTCTCTAGTTTTGAATAGTTAGCATGAAGGTTAGGAAATAAAGTTAGATATTTTGGGATATACATTTATATTCTCATTAACTCTTTCAAAAATACTAATTGGCAACTAGAAGCTAAGAAATATAATGGTGTCTAACTGCTGCATCCTGCCCTCAGGGAGGTGATGGTCCAAAGGCTAGATAATGATACTTATAAGTTCTACACGAGACATAAAATAATCTAAGCCCCTCAAAACTATATATTCATTAAAAGGGTGATTCAGAAGACTAAAAGGTTTCATCTAGCTGATGGGATTAGAAAGGCCACAATGAACCTATGATGCTTAAATATTTTCTAAGATTTGTTAAGTGAATTAAGCAAATAAGCCATTGGACTGAGGCTGTGGTGGCCTATGGAAACTAATCAAAATCCACGTCCATAAAAGCTTCAAGATTACAAAATCGAAACCTAAGGACAGTCAATCACAAACAGCCAACTAAGCTTTTAAGCTGTAGTCAATCTTAACCAACATCCTAACCACTGCTGGTTTGATACTTCTTAATTCAAATTAATTTTTGTTCAAATAAACCCTTAAAATTTTAAATGCCTCAGTTAATCTTTTAACAGCTTAAATAGGATTTGCAGAAAATTCTGGAGAACAGGAAGGAAATTCTAGACAATGATTTTCTTCTAAGCATGGAACTATGTATGGCAGTTACTTTAGGGTACATATGGTTAATAGTTAAGAACTCAATTTGGACTACATAAAAAACAATGAATAAAGGTAGAAAAGTAGCTCATAGTCTTATTTAGCTAAATACTGGTGGTATCATCAAAACAAAACAAATTTTAATGGAAAAATATAGAGGAATTTTCCTAATTTCTTCTTGTAGATTTTTGTTATTTTCTTGCCTCCTTGAATGATCCCATAAACTATTATCTCAAATCCCTGGAAACACAAGATTATTACAGAGGCTAAATCGTATTGTTTCCTTAATGAGAAGAGAAACAAAAATATTTGATGGCAAAAATGGTTTTATATTATAACTGCAAATACACTTCCTGTGAGTCTATAATTATTTAAAAATTAAAAAAAATTAAATCTCCATAGATAAATATACTTAAGTACTAGGGTTTTAGCCTACATATTTCTAAATAAGAGATCTATGGATTCTAATGCTCCATCATCATTAAACGGCTGTAAAGAACATTATGCTGTTTGGAGGCATCATTAGAATCCTCTGTAGTTTGTCTCCTGGCCATGCTGCTTTCACGTATTTATTTATTTTTCATTTGTTTCTGTAGAGGAGGTGTTTACAGATAATAATCTGGGTAGGAAAGTAGGCTACAGAAATCCCGCTGAGGATGTATTTTCAAAGAGACCTTGGATTTTATGTCTACAGTATGTTTATTTTGGGTAGCTGATGGAGTTCATTAGGGAATTAAAGTCCACTCAAATTACTACTTGAGGCCACCATTGTTCATTCATTCACTACATATGTCCTTAATGCTAACTGGGACCCAGGGACTATGATAGTCCTGACAAAAGAGAGAGATAAAGGCTATGACTTCAAAGGGACTTGGAATATGTGGGGAAAAGAGAAAATTCAACAAGAAATTGCACTTTTAAATGAAAATTTATGGTACAGTATGACAGAATGAAAAATACAACATTGGTATGTAGATATAGAAATATTTTACATGAGCCCGACCCTAGAGAATTGTGTACTACTGCATAATACTATCATGTCTTTTTCCAACTAAATAAAAATTATGAATCTCTAGAGTTGCAAAGTTACTTGAAGTTCAGAAGAATTACTGGGTAGTGTGCAGGAGAGAATTTTATATCATCTTAACGTTTAATAATCTGTGAACTTTTAGCTAGAAATTGCTTATAGTTCCAGAGTACGTACCAAAGACTGGCAATCATAACTGGATCCAGGAAAACACTTCTTTATTATCTTTACTATATACAGGAAAATATGTTGCAATGGTTGCCAATATAAATGACTATAATAAAGTATGTCAAATTGTAAAATAATCTTATCATGAGAGTTCATTAGGTCATATCAATACATCTGTGCATAAGGAGTATTGACAATATAGCTGTTCCTTTGTATAGCATTGTAATATGTATAAAGTTTTTTACACATATAGTTGCATAGTTAATTTTCATAAAGCTTTATGACATAAGCAAGACAGGAAAGATGATGAGTAGTTTATTTGGTAAATTAGACGGTTCTTATTTCTTTTTTTTTTCTTTTTTCATCTTTCTATTTTTTTGTCCATGTTTCTTATGGTTACTAAGTAGCCATCATAGTCCTTGAATCCCTGCCCCACATAGTGCATCCCCTGACCCAAATTGATAACATTATTTATTGGTTAAATTGGTGTAATGAGATTATAAGCTTAAAACGAAGGGTGCCATTGAATCAGAATATTCATTGTAGGAGTTGGCTGAGGGGGTTGCTATTATATATTTGGTGTTTTAATAGGACAATAAGTTGTACTGGATACAGATGAAGAACAGGCAGAACAAGGGATCAATCGCTTCATTAAAGTTCCTTCACTAAAGCACAGTCATATACCTGTTTTCAGATTTGAAGAGAAGGAGAAATCCTCACTGGAAGAAGTATCAGCTATTTGAAGAGGCTTGAGAACCCAGGCTCTAAGAAGCAGGAGGTGGGTGTTGTAATTCAAATTACATGCTAATTCTCATTGATCAGCCTATTTAAATGGTAATGAGGCATAGATAGTGCTTCTGGCCCAAGTGCTTGAAACTGTGCAGAGGATATCTGTCAGCAAGAAAAAAATACTGCTGCTTGCTTGAAAAGCTGTGGTTGCTTCAGGGGCGTGTGATTGTAAAAGGGAATTACCTTCCAGTCCTCCGACCTGTAGGGAAGGAGATCCTATCAAGAATTTTCAGGACTGCAGGTACACCCAACTGCTACCATTCTTCTCCTGTCACCTTCAGCTTTCTGGGGCTATATACTCCTGTAATGAGAAAGAAGAACAGATATAGCTATAATTGCCACTTGTGTGGTGAAGATGGATGACCAACATCACACATCATCCTTAGCTGAGCACAGAGGAAGTCTGATTGCTTTTCATGTTCTGCAAAATCTTAATTATACCATGTGGATATAAAGTATTGATTCAAGCAACAGAGCGAAATTAAAATGCAATTGTTCGGAGAATGAAATGCTGTTGAATAAAGGAGGTTATGGTTCAATTGGGAAGGAAAGATGTAAATACACTTAATAAATGGTAGCAAGTGATGCTTACCTTACAAAAATATAAAGAGTGCCTAGGTCCATCAGAGGAAGGAGTAATGCTTTAGGCTGGAGGACCAGGGAGCACTTAATTGAAGCAGCATTTAAAATAGATGTTGAAAACTGTATAGAATTTGGGAGTTGAGAAATAGTGAAGAGGAGTGGCAGGCATTTCATGTACAACATGATCAGAATCAGTTGAGGGAAGAATCTCAGAAACTATTGCTCCAAAGAATAAATACTGCCGACTACCCAGTGTGCCCCCAAAATGCTTGGGGAGAAATCAAAAAAATTATTTCTCATTCAATAGCTGTTCATTTAACTTTAGAGTTAATGATGAATGCAAGGATTGAAAAATACATGTCTATATGTGTATGCATGCATGTGCAAATTTTTAAATAAATTTTGCTTATAATTTCAGAATTTTGTTGTTGTTTGTATTCATTTCATGTCATTCCTTAGCACTCATGTTTGGTTCTTAGAGAAGAACTAAGTTTTTAGTTTTTTGTTTTTGTTTTTTTTTCTTTTTTACTTTCTTTAATATTCATTATCAGGAAGTGTAGTAAGCATTTTACCTACATTTAACACGTAAATCCCAGCAAGTAATTACATTAAACAATTTTTTTCCAAACCTGAGAAAAGGCCAATATCACATTATTAATCATCTTTGAAAAAATATATATCTGAGTAATTTTCTGGAAAATAATTTAGGGCCAACTTCATTGTTAATGTGTGATGGAGAGAAACTTCTGAAAGAATAGATTATAACCCAGACATCTATCACACTTGTACCCAGCCTATAACCTCAAGCAAGTTAAGGTGGCCAGATACTTTAACCAGTCTAATTATTACCCTAATAATCTTTAGCAAGGTCTTTCCCCTATAAACTGTTCCATCAAATGTAAATATTTGAAATGGCATTCTCAGAAGCACATTTCCCTAGGAAATTTATAAAACTTTGGACACATGCTCACACATATTCTGCCTAAGAAGTTGATTTAACACATTCAAAGAAATAAAAGAAAGCAAAACTCACGTATAGCTTTATCGTGGTTAATTTTTTCACACACAAAAAAAGATATTTTCACTAAGCACAATGCAATCCCCTAATAGTCTTTTGGCTATTAATGTCAATCTTTATAATTTCTGTTTCATTATAACTACTCCAAAGTCTCCTCAATTCCAAGAAAGAAAGAAATACCCTCTCCCTGGAATGTAGCTGATGAGGCTCTCTATTATCTAACCTGCCAGCTATCTGGCTCAGCTCTTTTTAATGTGCATCAATTTGGCCCCTCTTGCTTCTTCCAATTTTCCTGTTTGACAATAACCTGGGGTCATCACAATAATGGAGCGCCCAGGAGCTGATTAACAAATAGGAACTCTTTCTCCTTGAATACTCATGTGATAAATAGTGTTAGTTCTCTAATATTTGTCTGCTTAGATCTTTCCGGTCCTTTGCCAAGAGGTACATAGTTAAAGTAAAATTTTTAAAAGAGTAATATTGCAATTGTCATGAGAATATAAAATGAACAGGTGTTTAAGGTTTTATTAAACTCACTAATAAGAAAACAAGTAAGCGATTAAAAGAATTCAAAGAACATTTGAGAAACTGGGTATTTATGGGCAATTTAATAAAGGGATGCTAACATATAATTGTTGGATTATACATAAAATTGCTTAATATCCTACCTTTGGGGTTGTCTCTTCTACCAAAAGAAATTATTTTTATCTCTTCCAGACAAAAATCTACATGTTAAACTCTAGCCCTACACAGTTGAAAAATAGCCTAGTCGATATAAAATAAATCAAAGGTTCAATCTCAGAACCACACTGAAAGAACACCCAGTAATATCTTCTGCCTATTTCTAAGTTTCAGACAATATTTCCAACACAGTTTTTCCTATTCACAAACTATTTCCTATTCCTAATTCTTCTCATCTTTCTACTGAGTTAGGTGTTTCCTTTCAGCACCATGGAGTTGCTATAATGGTTAGCTTGGCTTTTATAATCAGTTTCTCCTAGGAAACCAGAGTTGTAGGAATAGAAAATTGCCAAGATGACGAGTATGTCAGCATTATTTTAATCTCTTCCAATCCCAGGTTCTCCGTCCCTAGGGATCTCAGGAAAAATAATGCACTTCTCAGCTTATTTCAGACTGACACTTAATATTTTGGTTTATATAAACTGACATTATTATAGGAGCACCTTTTTCCCCCTCTTGATGTGAGAAATGTTAGGTACTGTGTATCTAATTATAACAATCTCATTTGTAAGAAATTATGTGTAATAAAAGCAAATTATGGGTTCAAACACCAACCTGAGAAGTTAGTATATTAAATTTATTGTCTTTTGGAGAAGGGAAGAGGGGAGGTGATGGAGGACAGCAAATCTATGACTGGGGAGGGAAACCAGCTAATCCTCTCTCACTAGGACCTTGCTCATTGTGATCCTATATTGAGAAGTTTAAGAAATTCTGCTCTACTTTTTTACCCCAACTTCGCTGACTGAATTATTTATTGTCACTTCCTGAGTGTAGTCATGAAGCTCCACTTTTTCCCCCTAATTTTGATTAGCTACAAAAAAGAATTAGAATTCAAGGGCACTCAGGGTTCCTGATAGATTATAATAATGTTAGCTAAGTTGTTGCAATAGATCTCTCCAGAGACATGGTCCAGCCATTTCTGACTCTCAGAGCTGAGTTATTTTACTTCCTATTAGATAGCATAAGTGTATTTTCATTAGCAATCATATGCACTCACTGAATCCTTATAACAACTTTTTAAAGTGTTTCCTATTATTATCTACTTTCTAAAGAGATGGAAACTGAAAGTCAAGGAAGTTAAGTAGATTGTCCAATATCACTATCTATGGGAGAATTAGATTCAAATTTGTGTTTGTCTGCAAAGGATGGATAGAAAAGAAAGTTTGTGTTCTGTTAATATCCCATTGCCTTGTATCTTAAATGGTTTTAAATAGTTTGAATATTACATAAACTGGATTATAAAGCAAGGTAACAATTCCTGTCTTACAAAGACGAGATCTATAAAAGGGAAAAAAATCATAGCTACAAATTTTATTTTCTAAGCTACTAAATATGATAATATAGCTGTCAATTTTAACACTACGGAAAAACAAAATGCATATAATAAATGTATAAATACTCAAGATGACCTGATTTTATTTTTTGGCCTGAAGGTAACTTCCAATTTTTTTTTTTAAAGATTTTATTTATTTATTTGTCAGAGAGAGAGAGAGAGAGAGAGAGCACAAGCAGGCAGAGTGGCAGGTAGAGGCAGAGGGAGAAGCAGGCTCCCCGCCGAGCAAGGAGCCCGATGTGGGACTCAATCC
>CM052895.1:68653253-68683854 GCA_028534135.1 Potos flavus | reverse complement strand
GGCAACATTTTGTACCATAATGCATGTCTTTCATTAAAAAAACAAACAAAACAAAACAAAATGGGGCACCTGGTTGGTTCAGTGGGTTAAAGCCTCTGCCTTCGGCTCAGGTCATGGTCTCAGGGTCCTCCGATTGAGCCCTGCATCGGGCTCTCTGCTTGGCGGGGAGCCTGCTTCACCTTCTTTCTCTGCCTGCTTTTCTCCCTACTTGTGATCTCTCTCTCTCTCTCTCTGTCAAATAAATAAATAAATAACCTGTAAAAAAAAAACCCCAAAAAACAAACCTAAATTATACACAAGTAAGATAACGTCAGTTTAGTAAATTTAAATGTTTTATCCTTTTTCCTTTCGAGGAACAAATCTTTGAGTATTTGATAGCTTGTTAACTATTTCTCTATATCAAAGATATTTTGTTCTTGTTGATACAATCGTTTTGGTTTTTACTTATGTTTTCCAATTCTGAAATCTGCCTTCAAATTTATGATAAATATTAACGATATGATATTCATGTAAACACCATTACATACAGGCAAGAATACAGGCCTACGGGGTACAGGTACTTCCAAGTTATAGAATAGTGAGATATCCTTAGCCCATATTATCTCTGAAGAAAATAAGGTACTGGATTAGATGATCTTGCAACTTTCTTCTAGTTCTAAAATATAATGCTAACAATTTATAACTAATTCACATATTGGGTATAATCCAGTGAGTGACATTTAACATTTTTGGCCTGTAGTACATGGTTGTCAGTATTTGAATAAGCTATGATAATAAGAATACTTTTATTCTTATTTTTCTTTTATTCTTAACTTCAGTTCTACATGCATTGTACATTATTATTATTATTTATAACATTTTTTGAAAACATTTTTGTTGCTTATGTAAATAGGCATTCAACTGAATATATATTAAAAGCTACCAACAATTTATGTTACTGTCACAGCAAAAATAAGGAGATTAAAAGAAGGCATGAAAGAATATTCTCATTCTAAACCTTGGCGGTAGATAAATTTTTTGTGTGCAGATATGCATGTCAACATGTATGCATGTTACCTCTTTCTTATATATGCCACTAATATTGTATTTATTTTAAATGGTGTAAAACAAGAAAAAAATTTCTATCTCAGAAAATTTCCAGAGAACCAAAATTTAAGCCATTTGGATATTTTGCCAGAATTTTTCTTGACCGGATTTAAAAATGTGGACCTGAAATTATTCAGTGTTAGTTCATTTTACAACTATAGAGATTAATATCCTCCTATGTTAGTGTGGGCGTGTGTGTCTGTGTTTGTGTGTATGTGTATATTTTTTAGTTGTTTTCTGCTGTGTTTCAGAATGGAGTTAACCAGGAATAGTTTCATAGTAATAAGGGACCATATTATTGTGGACTATTAATTCCCTGCCTCTTTTTCTCATTGCCACCTGACACAATTTATTTTCTGTTGACAAGCTTAGGATACTCTGAGGAAAAGAATCTGAATAATCCAAAGCAGAGGGCAATTCCACTTTGAAGTGTTCAGAAAATGATAGAATGTGAGATCCCAATTAGAACTTCTGCACATACTATGCATAAAATGGCTGCTTTGGGAATCACTGGTGATATTCATTCTACTTTTTTGGAATTTATATGTTGTAATATTTTCAAACTTACTTTTAAGCAAAAAGCTGAAGAGCTTTACTTCTGTGGGATCCAATCATGTGCCATGTACATTAATTCTAACTATTCTCTTAAGATGATTGAATAAATTTATGGTGTTACAGAAAAACTTTATTTTCACTTATAATATTAGTTATTGGTTCATATAACATACAAGTGACTCTCAAAACAGATCGTAAAAACCATTACCTATAATGGCAAAATGGTACTTAGATTTTAATAGTTTATTTTGAAAGAAATTTCTAAAATAAAAAGTTAATGATGACATATGAATACACGATGATGTAATTCAAATATGCCTTTAGACAGATCCGACTTAAACATATGAAATGGTTGAAGAAAGTTCCACTTTATTTTTATTTTTCACTACATAACACAGACATTATATAGTTTCTGGTTTAACTGAAATATTGTTTTTATTAGGAATGGATAATTTGCCAGATACAAGAGTGTCCCCTCAAATGTAATCATGTGAGTTTTAACCATGGTTACAAATTCTTTGATGCTCTTCCTATAGATTATTCCCCTCACTTTGAATCTGGGTGAGTTTATGACTATAACAGCCAATAGATTACAATAAAAGAATGCCATGAGAATTTCAATATTACACCTCAAAAGGCCATACAATTTCTCATTTGTTTGCTAAAATACTTGCCCTTGGTATCTAGAGTCATCATCTAAAAAGTCTGACTTTTTAAGACAACTGTGCTAAAGAAGTCTGATGTAGGTGCTCAAGTCAACAGCACCAGCTGAGACAAGCCTTCCAGCCAAATCCCTTGACAACATACCAGACATGTGAGTGAGGCCACCTTCTACCCTCAGGTCTAGACTACACACCAGCTGAATGCCACCAAATGACTTCTGTTGACACCACATAGAATAGAAAACTCACTGAAGTCCAGCCAGAATTCCTGTCCCACAAATAAAGGAGCTATATGAGGAAGATCATTGTTTTAAATCATTATCTTCTGAAGTAATTTGTTACATAGCAGTAAATAATTGGGACAAATGTCAAACATGGTTTCAGATGATTTCATATTCTGTCTCCTCAGTCAAATATCAAGAATATACATTCTCTATAAAAGGATCACATGAAAATCAAAAAATATTAATAATCAATTAACAAAAGGCTATAAAAAACACAACAGTATTTACTCTTTATTGCATGTTTTTGCCAAGCATCGGGCTATACATTACACATGAACAACTGACATGGGAGTCAAAACACCTCTGCTATTTGTATCACACACATTAACAAAATCCAGATATCATTTCAAAAAGAGAACGTCAAGGGCTAGCTGATAGAAAATATGGTATTTGCAAGAGTCCTCAAGAGTGCAAGATAGGAGTCCTGATTTGTGTAGGGATTTCAGCAATGATTAATGATGATTATGCAGTTTATATAATACAATCATGTTATCAACTATGAAGACCCATTGTGAAATATTCTTTAAGATTAAATAACCACACAACTGATATTGTTGAAAGCTGTTTTTGAATATAAAATATTATTATTATATAGAAAAATGTTTTTTCACCATTACAAGGAGAAATACAGAGACATAAAAACCTTTTAGGAATCAGTATGTAAAGCCTTTTTTTCCCCAAGAAATATGTAAATAAGTTTCTACGAAAGGTTTTTTCTGCACTTTGGAGTTTATGTGGGAAAACCAATATTATTTGGATTAAAAATATTTCACTAACTCACTTAAAGCTAAGGCAGAACATTTTGTGATAAGCAAATAAAGGAAATTACTTAAGCTATGATCACTTATGTTGTGTTTAAACTTCTTACATATGGGTGAAATATACCACCTGTACCAGTACTAAATATTGTGTTCTTTCTTTATTTCAAAAGTTTGACTACTGTACTAGGCACCAGAAATTTAAAGATAAATGCAACCTTCAAGGATCTCATAGACTGGTTAGAAAGATGGGAATTTTAAAACAAGTTATAAAATCTAATAAAATAATAAGTGCATTAAAGCAATACACAGGTTGCACAGGGTAGCAGATGATTGAATTTGCCTGGGGTGCACAAAAAAGGTGATTATGGATAATCTACTTATTAGTTTTCTATTGCTGCTGTAACAAATTATCAAAAACTTAGTGATTTAAAACAATACAAATTTATAGGTCAGAAGTCTAGTTGGCTTGGCTGGTTTCACTGTTCCTGGTTTAATAAAGCTGAAATCAAGGTGACAAATGACTGGGCTCTCATCAGGAGTCTTCTGGAAGAACTCGCTTTTCGCTTGTTTTAGAATGTTAGCAGAATCTAGTTCTTTGAGGTTGTACAACTGAAGCCCTTGCTTCTCATAGAGGCCTCTCTCTGGTTCTTGCACAGAACATTGTCAGCTCATATGATTAGATTGGTTCCACCCACATAATTTAGGATCATCTCTTTATTATAAAGTTCATAACCTTAATAATATCTACAAATTCCTTTGCCATGTAACACAACATGGTCACTAGATTCAGGGATTAAAGTATGAACATCTTTGAGAGTCCATTCTGCTTAGTACAGTTCATAAGCTTGCTTATGTATGTATGTATGTATGTATGTTTGTTTGTTTGTTTGTTTATTTATTTATTTATTTAGAATTAAAGCTCAGTTTAGACCCAGAAGCAGAAAATCAGGATATCTACTTTGAGAGTGAACTGTGTAAACAGATATAAAGACCTAAAAAATAATCCATGATAATAATATTAGAAACTAATCTGGACATGAACTGTGTTTAGGCAGGCAGAAAAAATATTATAAACTTTATTATGTGAAAAGAAATGAGAGTATCACTAACACACATTGATCATGTTAGCTTGAGCCTAACATAGCTTCAGCTCGGTGGAGTGGCATCATATACATGTTCCTTTCATAACCAGCTAATGAAAAGAAACAATAACAAAGACAAAACAATGACAACCAAAAAGATTCTCCCTAATTCTCCAATTATTGCCCAATGTTTGCACCATGCAGAAAATACCACACATCTGTAATGCTAGAAGAACAGCAACTCCAGGGAGGAAAGACTCTGAAGTCAATAACTCATTGAGATTTGAGATGTTAACATTAAAGCAGCAATTATTCATAAAAGTTGGTGGGTTCTAGGGAATTCTGGTGAAATATTCATGCTGAGATTTCTGTTCTCAACTCACTCCTTCCTCTTATCTGGGAATATTAAGGATATTTAAGCTTATAGAAAAATACAGAGATCGTATATGTGTATGCATGTAGTGAGATGGAGGGATAGATAGTCACAATCATGGTTATGGGTGTAGGTATGGAAAAAGACTGGTTTATCATCAGAGAGGAACTCTGAAACTGCCTACTCAGGAAATAGAGAGTATCCATCAAGTTTTACCAAGTGAATGCCTAAAGAAAAAAGTACAGGCTTCCATTTATGAAACGAGTAAGTCATGGGAATAAAAGGCACAACACAGGAAATATAGTTAATGATATTGTAATAGTGTTACATGGTGACAGATGGTGGTTACACTTGTGATGAGCATAACATACAGAGAGGTTGAACCAGTATGTTGAATACCTGAAACTAATGTAACATTGTGTGTCAACTATACTTAAATTAAAAAAATAAAGAAAATGCTAAAAAAAATTACTTGATATATTTAAAAGTGTATTTATTAAAGCACTAGTCCAGAAAGACTATGATTCTCTAGAGGGTAAATTTTGATTAACATCTCAGTTTCATTCCTATTGAAAGAAATATTAGTTCAGGTCCTCAAAGATGCAGATGCCAAAACAAATACAGAAGTACAAGAGACTTACTGGAAGAAATGCTTATGAGAGGAAAAAAGGAGGAAGCTGGAGGAGATAGGAAGATCTGCCAGAACATGACAAACATATGACCACTGTGACAGAGAAAGGAAAGGAAGAGGTTAGGTAGGAAGGATCTCAGATTGCAGCATGGCTTTAAGAAAGTTTTGGCCAGATTGATGGAGAGTCCTTGAGCCAACATCACCTGTCAGGGGAGTCCTGAATTTTGCAGAAGTTGGTCTTCCTTAGTACTATCCGGTGTTCAATCACCGGCTAGGAGCAATCAGTGAAAAGTAGGCCTCAGCATGAGTGTGGTGATGGATTCAGAACCCTGGGCCTTTAGCTGTCCCTCACTTATGTTCATCACAGCAGGTATCTTAATAGAGTATTTTTATGCCTGCCACAGTCCACCACTTGTACTACAGATTCCTATTTGTGAATTGATATTTAGGGAACACATCCTCCTTGGTTTCCATGGGCTCACTTATTGAGGGAGAAATAGACAAGTTTAGTGGAGTGATCTATAGCCCCTTCTCAAGGGGACACCTAATGATGGCAATTGTGGCCAACTGCAGCAATAGGCTCTTTCCTCCTTTGAGCCTTCCTAAAAGCTGGAAGCTGTCCATGTCATCTTATATATGGTCCAGGGAAGCATTCCAAGGTATGGAATGCATTACCCCAGATCCCAGTGAGGCTTGCCAGGTACTGTGCTTCTTTCTTTATGGTAAAGGATGCTAGATACACCAAATTTCCCTTTATTTTGGGGTGGTTCCTGACATACTCCTGAATACTGGGCGCTGGAAACTTCACCGAGTACCTTAATCCTAAATCTTTGTAGAGTTTACTTCCCATCATATGTAACACATATATCTTACCAAGGCTGCCATCGAACTATCATCCACTTGTTCATGCTGTACAATCATCATGATGTCATTGATATGATGAATCAGAGTCACCCCATGGATTCCCAAGCAGTTCAGTTCAGACTATATTACAATAGAGGTTATAACAGAGGAGAGACAGCATTCAAATATTCCTGAAGCAAAACCTTAAATGAATACTCTTTACTTTCATACAATACGAACATGAACTGTTTATTACCCTTTTTTATTATGAGGATGGAAGGGTACCCATTCTCCAAAACAATGTGCCTGAGACCTTATTAATCTGTCTTAGCAATGAAGCTTCATCCAATAAGGCAGTCATAACTAGAGCTGTTACTTGGTTAAGTCTGTAGTAGTCTACAGTTATTCTCCAAATCTATCTGGGTTTCTGCAGGGGTAGACTAGTGAATTAAATAGAGACAAAATAAGGACCACTTCTACAACCTTTAGATTTTTAATGGTAGTAATAATCTTTAACATACCTCTGAGAAAGTGACATTGTTTATTGCTTAATATCTTACCTGGGGAGATGATGGCATTTTAAGGAGTTGCAACTTGGCTTTCCCCAAGTGTCCTAGCTTTTGACCCACAATCTAAGACAAAATGTGGTATTACTCTAACTGCCAAGTAAAGTCTAATTTTACATTCAGGGACTGAGGAAAGAACCAATGGACAGAGTGGTCCCACCATGAGTTAGACTTCTAGTCTTACAGATGTGCAATGGTAGTGCTTTGGGTCCTCAGTTATTAATATTAGCTCATATTTAGGCTCTGTGTCCAATTGTCTTCAAACACATGGGCATTCCCCTCTCTTCAGTGTACAGTGATATGATGGGGAATCATCACAGCCTATAATGTTGTATCATGTTGCATGCAGGGAACTGAGCACTTCTTTAGTTAGTGTCTTCCAAACATAAAAATTGGCACAGGTCTGGACACTGAGCTTTTTATTCAGGTGACCTCTCCAAAACCCTTCTTATTCAGGTGACCTCTCCAAAACTCTCCATTCTTATTTTTTGTGGGAAAGTGTTATAGATATCAACCAGCACATTTGTTGTCTACTCATCTATTTTTTACTAGGGGCTCACTGCTCTATTAATCATCTCCACAACTCCCTGTGGGTGAAGTTTTCTTGGTTGCCTATTTGACCTTGCCAGTCATTATAGTATTATTGTTCCCTGCCTTCTATCCCCTGACCCCTAGCTTCTATTATTTTGGGGTAGCATCATCCTATATGTATTTTATAAAGCACAACTCTGAGACAAATTTTCCTGTACCAGCAGCCCTCGTCTATAGAGGAGAGCCACCACCAAATGTCTTAGTGGTCTTGTGTTCCTCTCATCAATACATGTTTATGGCTTTGATGAATAGTGTGATCTCTGGGTCCTCCTATGAAACAAAACCATATGATACATCTTCCTACCTCACATAACATATCTATTCCAACATGTCCATAGCCTCAGCCCCTTTATTACCTTCTCTACTTCCTTCCAAGGAAACTCAGCCATTCCATTTTACTTAATATTTTAGCCATCACTTTCTCTGGGCTTCTAAAAGCAACCCTAGCATCTGCCCATTGCCTTGGGTCCTTACCAACGTGTTAAGAACTCAAGTTTGCTTCAGGCTCCCATATCAATGAATTCTTGCTTTTCTGGTCTTGCATTCTAACTTTCTGATTAAGTACTCTCAAAATCCCAGCACAGTAGTACATCTTAGCTCTTATATATACATCCTCCTAATTTTTACATTTCCTTACTGTATTATACCATTCTTTCCTTAGAAGGCTCAGTAGATCCTTACCTAGATTACGGTAGGCTCTAACTCTAGTTATCAGCCTAGTAGCCTGGAGAAGTGGGGCTGTCTTCCATTTGTTGACCCATGAGAAAGAAGACTGTGCAGTATCTCAGAACAGAGTGGAAGAACTAGATCTTACTGAGCAAGGATGGGTTCTGCCAATTCAGGGGTATTTGTAGAGTCACCATCTATACGGACATCCTTCCAGATATCCCTAACCCATGTTTCAGGGCCCCAGAAAAAGTCTTTGATCTTAAGACAATAGATTGACCTTGAAGGAATTTTCAGCTGTCTTGGGAGTTTTGCAACTATAATTATGAAATCTTCAATTTGTGCTGTATCTGTTCTTCTACTCTAGGAGATACGGGTCTCCTTTTAAGTTAACAAAGAGACCCTCTGAAGCCAGAGACCCTTTAGCCATTAACTGCTTGTTTACATCCCTCAGTTTCTCATTATCCCTCTGCAGGGCATCAATATAATGTAGAAGCCTATTGCCTTTTTATCATTGATGCTTCCCCTTATCCTCATATTTTTTTTTAAATGCCTGAATCATTGCACTTAAAAAGGCATTTCCTTCCACAGGGACATAGTTCCAGTGGTGAAATCATTAGCAATTAGCCTACTCTCTAGTAACAGAGACTCTCCGTATCTCACCCACCACTTAGGATAGCATTTTTTTCACTTGTGAGGCAGTGATTGATCCTGTTTCCAATACCAATCTTGCCATATGTGTGTGTGCTTTTCCCCCCTTTGGACCACTGCCAGTAAAATTTATGTTAGTTCAGATCCTCAGAGAAAAGACACTAAGATGAGATTATTTGTGCAAGGCATTTATCAGGGAAACACATATAAGGGAAGAAGGGAAGGCATCAGAGAAGGCATGATGGTCTGACTCCTGGAAGGGAGAGTAGGAAAGAAGTAGCAGGGGGTAGGAACAGTCTCAGACTGCAGCATACCTCTAAGGAAGATCTGGTCACACCAACAGAAAGTCCATGAACCAAAGTCATTTGTCATAGAAATCCTAGATTTTGCAGGAAGTAATCAACCATCATACCCATGCCAGGAGCAGCCCATGAGAAGCATGGCTTTATAATAAGCATTGTAGTAAAAACAGCAGAGCCACTCGTCAATGCTTCCTGTGACAAGAGATCTCTATGGCGTGTTACCACAGCTGCCATAGAAAGTATGAAAATTTATGCTGTATTTTCAGAAGCTGTATTAGATGAAATGTAGGATGGGAAACTGTTAAAGAAAAGGGCCAATATTTGCAACGCATGGACGTGCGAAGCTGAGTATTGACTTGGAAGGCATAAGTACAGCAAGTATTATTGGAAAGTAACTTTTAGTGGGGGTACAAAGTTGAGGAGACTAAGTCAGAGGCTTAGCTATATGCCAAATCATCACAGAGAATGGGAATACAATATAAAATAAGCACTTGAGCAAAACGTGTACTCAAAACTTGCTTCTGGAGCAAAATCTTTGTGCAAGTTGTCTTGTCACAGTCATCAAGAAATTATCTTTAACTAAACTGTCGTAAGTGCTTAAATAATCAGGCTTCCAACATTTGTATAGCTTTTAAACTGAGCAGATTTGTCTAGCTGAGATAGTTAGAAAACTGAAATTTAGTCCACACCCTGCTGTCCATGGCACTGGGTTATATTAATCTGGAAGGAGGGGTGCACAAAAGTACCATCCACTTACCAAAACACTATCCTTGCTCAGAGAGTGTGATTTTTTTTTTCCTCACTGGAAGCAAAACATTAGGCTAATTATGGATTATTATATCACTTATTAAAGCTATTTCCATAGAAAATTAACTTGTTTAGAATTCTTTGTTATTTATTTCTTCTTTTTTTATCTTAATTCTAAGACTTTCAAGTATTTAAATTTGAGTCATGTTCATGTAATGTATAGATGATGGACCATCAGAGTGACTTCAGATAGATTCCCATAGGATATAAGAGTTTTTGAGCAAAAGAAAAAAAAATAATGGGGGGGGGAGTATATCATCTAGTACTAGTTACCAGTTTAGCTGTCAAATCAATGCTCCTGGGATTTGGCTCATTGAAGATAACTCACAATGATGTACAATTTAGTTTTTTCAATATCAATAAGATTTGCAAGACTTCCTGATGCTAATACATTTATGCAGAGTACTTTTTTCCATCTTTATAAAGATAATTGTTACTACAGTATTTTTCAATATACTTTTTTAGCAATATTCAGTGGATTGGCTAAGATGGCACATGGTACTAATTACAAAGTCAAGCATTTTTTTTTTTTATCTTCCATACCAGCATCATCACTTTAAAATAAATATAGACGTCTCTTTTCACCACTGATAATTGCTCAGATCTGCTAGAGAAAGATTATTATAAAATATCACATGGCATTATGATTTTTAATTTCTAACAATTTACCACCACGCTAGATATAAATATTATGCATTAAATAGTCTATTTTCCTTTTCCCTGGTTCTCTTCTCTGTGGAAAGGTTATATATCCCACCCTGCTGAAGTCAGTCTTGGCTATCAGGCTTGGTGTGTGCCAGTTCCAAGCAGAATATTTTTAAATGCCAGATTTTGGTTTGAAATATCTCTGTTCTGTGAAACACTGATTGGCAATATTCCAGGTGTAAACTGCTTCATTAGACTGAGCCCCAGAGTACAAATGTTGTGAAACAGGTTCTCAATTAGCATATGGCATGAGGAAAAAATATGTAGAGAGATGATTTATCTCACACTCAAATTCAAATACCTTTTTAAAAATTACCTATTTTCAGCACGAGTATAATCACCAAACAAATGTCCTAATTTTTTCGTGAAAAATGACCAAATGTGTTGGTCAAGATTCCATTTTGATTGAACTGGACCAAAGCATTGAAAGTATATCTTGGCTGTAATGGATTTTACCTCAAAATAACGTGAAATACTTCTAAGTCCAATTCACACTTCAGACTCTAAAATAATAGTTCTGTTGCAGTTATTTGCAACACATGGGTAGCTGACAAGTATTGGTTTTGACAAAGGATTTACATTTACTCTAGCAGCATTTAAAGAATTTAAGAGCACAAAACCTATCAGAACTGTCACAGTTATACCTTATCACCTTCCAGCAAAATGCTAGTCCAAAAGGATGGTGTTGACTACTAAGGATACCCTGAAAGTGATGGCTGGAGAAGATTGCTAACAAGGTTTCTTGTTGCTGAACATGTTATCTCATATTCAAAAGCATGAGTGGATTATCTTGACTAATTAATGCGTTGATGTCTCAAAAAGTGTCAGAATGACCTTCACTAGACTTGAGGGAAAGAGAGCGTTTATTTGTATATTGATTTTTCTCAGTCAACATTGTTGGTTCGTATTTCTTTGGTCTTGGAAGAAATCCTAGAGAGAAAGCAAGCAGGTTCAGAAACAGTAAATTAATAATTATGGTCCAGAGTGTTAATAGGCTAGAGTTGTCTTGCCATGTTGCTCACCCCAATGGTTCCAGCATGGAAATAAAAATACCCATATATATAGTAGAAGGTAAACTGCTTAAGCAACATTCCCCATAGGGAAGGAACTTTGTAAAATAATTCTTATTGTGAGAGCCTAGACTATTTGTTGGCAAAATAAATGGTTAACAAATGGTTTTCAAATAAGGAAAATGAATTAATATTTTGGAGGAACAATTTTACTTCTTTCTTGAGATGGACATCCTTTTCCACTGCATGTAGGCTATTAAGTAATGAGAAAGACACCTCTTCAAGCAAGAAAGGCTTAGAGACCAACCTGGCAGTCATTGGAAGTACTGATATAAAAATAGATTGCACCTGGTTAAGATGAATTATAGGTCTGAGAGCCCTACACTACAGAGTCTGGCTAGAAGTCAATTGTAAGTCAGAGGTAAAGATGGTATATTAGGGTATAAGCTAAGTTGCTGTATAAAAGGACCCCTAAATACAATGGCTTAAATAAAATATAAGTTTATTTCTCTCTCAATAAAGAAAAAAGAAAATAGATAGCTTTGCATTTCAATTATAAAGATAATTTAGCCTTGTTTAATTTTTCCCTCAACAGAAAGTCCATTAGCAGTTTCTCCTTTAATACCATCTTCTGATTACTCATATTACCTTCTGCATACTCTTCAGTACCATAAATTGAAGAGTGCAGTAACATTTCCCAGGCCACTGCAATTGTTAAAGTATAATCAGCTATATTTTCTCGCCTAAATATTTGAAACAGAGACGAAGTCACCCAAGTGAATTCACTTATTAATTAAAATATTCCTGAAAGTGTATTTGTGTGATACTTTCTGAGAGTTACTGTGGTTCCATATCAGTGGTTTGGATCTCTCAGTTTCCTTTAATTGCATGTGAGATTTTAATAAAAGGAAACTAGCTTAGTTTTGAAAGCAAAATGTTACCTTTCATTAGAGCCTTGCTTTTCCTTGTATGTGTTTTAAAAATTTATTTATATATTCATTTCTCTTCTATTGCTACTTAAAATGTGGACTGTACTCACCCTTTCTATACGAAAGGGAGAGCTTAGAATTAGTGGTCTTTGGATGTATTTTTAAATGACCTCTGTCTTTGGTAATACTGAACTCTCACATGAGATCTTTCTAAAAATGAATGACAAGTTAAGCATACCAATTTCGTCGTAAATTCAGACAAAGTAATTCTTCCATAAATTTCATTATGCTGTGGCACCAAACCAATAAATACAGCCTATACAAGACGTTTTAAGTCACTTTCTAAAAACTAGACTTTTCAACTCTATGGCTCTAAAATTGATAGCCTCAATTCTCGACTTGCCTTGTAACCCTGATGGAGCTGATACAAGCATGATGCTCCTTGAAAGTCGAAGTGCTATGCTTAAATTAAGCCTCGTGATGGTGCAGAACAAGTCATATATTTAGGTGAAACTGTTTCTCGGGTGAATAAGATATCTTGACATGTCAATGGAATATGAAACTCAATTTCACAAGATTTTTCTAGTGCCAAAAGAGATTTAAGTAGAGCTATCATTTTTAGTCTTAACAGAAAGGATAAGTCTTCCTCTATAGACCTCTACGTTCCTTGCCTCTAAAATTTAATTTTATCAATTCCTCATAAAGGCTATCATTCTTTAAGCCTTCATGAAACCAAAATTACATTTCATTGTTGGTCCATTTTCTGTTTTCACTTTTAGAAACTTCCTCTCATTTCTAATTATTCCATTGTTCTTTCCTCCACCCGACTTAAGAATCTCTGTACGGACCAGATAGTTTTCACGGAGCTGTTTCATTAGAATAGGGGCTTAAAACTTTCTTTAAACTCTAAACTATAAAATCAAATAGGGAAAAATAGGGGCTCAAAACTTTCTTTAAACTATATTAAGAGAGATAATAAATACACAATCAGTGAAATATGTAAGAGCACACCCTGATGAGTTAAAATTAAGACCATTTTCCCCCAAAGCAGCATCAAAACCCAAAAGGGTTCTAAAAACCGAGAGAGAGAGAAGAGAGAGGGGAAAAAAAGCAACTAGAAAGCAGCTAAAAAAAGTCCTAAATTGGAAAGCTAAGAGTTATTCAGAAATAAGAATTTTAAAATGGATTATTTTTATTGTAATTATTATGGAATCATTGTTTTATTCTAGAATCATTATTTATTTCCTAAATGTGTTTTCATGAGGTATCAGATGGTATTTCAAAATTTAAGTAACTTTTATTCCTAATCTTCTGCAACAAGTCTTAAGTATCTTTAGCTAAATCTCATTCTTCCACTCATTACACCCAGGCATTGGCTCAGTTCCCCAAACCAAACCTCAGATGTTCTCTACATATTTTTAATCAGAACAGGAATCAAACATACCTTCCCCAAAAGTGCTCACTAATGAACTTGCTGGTAATCAAATAAACATGTGTGCCAGCTATTAGATATTCCTTAAGTAGGAACAAACCAACTAAATGTTACTTGAAGGAAGTACTTTCAAAACTCTACAATCAACAGAAAAGGTAGATATCCAGTAAAAAAGAGTAGAAATGACATATTATTTTAAGAAAAACAGGAGTCCATTCATAGATCAGCAGATACTTAAGGACTTCACATCACTTTAGAACACTAACATTTTAGGCAAGCAGGTTATGGGATAATTTCAAGTCACTGTGCATCAATGCATTTCCTTTTCTTTTGCATTCCTTCGGAAAATAAGTTTTTACAGATTCACAACATTTTAACTATGGGATGTGAATACTGATAATGTGATAATGAGAAAGAATACTAAAGGTTCCAGGGAAACGAAGGCGAGAAAAATTGACGGAGGTGATCCCAGTGGTGGTGTAGGTAAGCATCAGGTAGAAGAGATGGTATCCCTTTCTAGAGTTCAATTACAATTTGCTCTCTCATTGCTTTAGATTGCTGTTGCCCTTTCTGTTTATGCAGGAAGTATTTTGAGAGGAGAAGAAAACATTGAATACTATTCCTCTGGAATCCTATGACTTTTCATTGCCTGCTCTTGCATTGTATCACCAAAGCCAGCACTACCTCTAGATCAGACTGCCAGGGTACCCTTCAGCAGATGACATCTGCTGTTCAGTTTGATATGCAACCTCCACTACTATTTGTGATACATGTTGAGAAAATAGAGGCATACAGAAGAAACTCAGGTTGACCGCATTATTTATTTCTACCCGAATTTCCTGATAACTTGTTCTTTCACTGCAGATCTGAAGTCTACTTCACCCCTTTCACCCCAGGGAGCCCTCAGTGTGCTGCATTTGGCCGGGTGCCATTGCTAATACTATAAGCTGAGGAACCTGCTCTGGGACTATGTTCTGTGAGCACAACTCCATGTGATTTTGTTGCACAGTGTTCCTGACTGCTGTATGGTTTCGACAGGATAATTGTAAAGGCTTGTTTCCCCCCTTTAACATTTTAAACTCCCAGCACAGTCGAGTTCCATTCTGTTGGAAGGCTCAGCACACAGAAAGAGAAACAGATTTCACGATGACGGTGAATATAGTCTTTATGATGAGAAATGATATAATCAAATTACTACTATCAATTTACTGCTCATAGGGACTACAAGCCCTTATGTTACCCTCCAATTGTCTATTTCGTTTATATGCTTTCTTTTTTACATCATTCCTCAATAGATTATTATATCATAAGGCTTAGCTACATTTTATGGATTATCTTTATAGCATCTAAAACGCTCAGCTTCCAAGGATAATGTCATATATCTCACAATGTGCATTTGTAAAGGTACAATGCTAAAGGCATATGTTAACATATTGGCAACTGTGCGTGTTCCCACAAACTGCTGGGACTAGCTTGCACTTCCCCCTTGTACTTTGTCCTGTCTCAGTTATTTATGGCTAGTTCAGCACATCTTTAGTTCTACCATCTGCTTAGTATCCCAGTTACAGAGCTCAGATTATTTTAATTAGACTTCTCATAGGTGATTCACTAGTTGCTTCAACAGTCAAAAAGTAACGCCAGAGCTGGATTGTAACAGATTTTGCCAACTTTGACTCTTCATGACCGTTGCTTATTTTTTCTGCCGCTTTTTAAAACAGAACATGTTTCTCCATTAAAGATAAATATGATCCTACTTCCATTCCTGGCAATATAGTATTCTGTCCTTTGGGTTGGACTGTAATCATTGTGTTATAAACTGTGCAAAATGACTAATGCTAAATAGCTATTCCCTGCCAAGGATTTAAAGCTGTGGATATGCTGAATACAAACTGAAGCTTGTAGGTTTTTCCACAAAATATATGCAAACTTAACATGAACTGCATTCAAATGTAAACCACAGGAGAGTTATAATCTTCATTTTAAATTTATGGGCACCGCTTCTTATTTAAAATCAATTAATTAACATGGCCATACTTAAAAACATAAGCAGATATTTATGTTGGATAGATCTGAGTTGCTAATTATAGTATTAGAGGAATTAATATGGGCCAGGAAGAGAAAAGCGGTGAGGGTGCAAACAAAAATTAGAGGACTTAAACTAGATTATGCCACCAGTCGCAACAGGAGCTGTATAAGATAGGAATATTTCAGTCAGTGGTATTTTTTTCTTTCTTTTCTTTTTAATTGAGGTAAAACCCACAGAACATAAAATTAACCCTCTTGAAGTATACAGTTAAGTGGCATTTAGTACATTCACAACATTGCACCAGCTTCTCCATCTAGTTCTAAAACATTTTAATATCCACAAAGGAGTGCCCATGCCCTTGAAGCAAGGTATCATGCTTATCTTCTAACAGCCCCTGGCAAAGCACAAATCCATCTTCTTCCTCTTTGGATTTACCTATTCTCGATATTTCATACAAATGGAATCATAGCACGTGTAATTTTTGGTGTCTAGCTTTTTTCATTTTGCATAGTGCTTTTATTTAGCATATTGCTATTTTTTTCATTTAGCATAATGCTATCCACATTATAATATGCATCAGTATTTTATCCCATTTTTTATGGCTGAGTAATATTCCACTGTACAGAAATGCCTCAGTTTGTTTACCTATTCATCTGAAAAGGACATTTGTTCTATCTTTTGGCTATGAATATATGTGTTTCTATGAATATATGTGTATAAGTTTATTTGAATACCTGTTTTCAGTTCTTTTGTGTATATTTCTAGGACTGGAATTGATGGGTTATATGGTAATTCTATGTTTAACGTTTTGAGGAATCAGAGTACTTCATTTTTTAAAATTCATTTATCAAACTCACATTGTAATTCATAAGTCACTTTCACGTATTTTACCTCAGTCATCATAAAGATCAAAAGGCAAATACAGTTATCCATATCTTATAGAAACTCTTACGTCCTAAATAATTTAAGTAACATATATGGTATTGTTCAAAAGTTTCAGCATGATTATTTCTGCTATTGACTCTATAATTCTGTTATTTTAAACTTTTAGATGATCCACAAGATATATCTGGCATATCTCCTTTTAAATGTACACAGTAGCATCTGTAATTTATCTAGTCATAGCTCCATCAGCCCATCTCTCATTGCTGTTTCCTATAATTTGGAAAAGAGGGGAAAAGGCAGCTTATGTCTTTAATCACTGATGACTATCTGGCTCACCACTGGAGACCTTTCCACTTTGTGAATTCTACTGGCTCTTGTCATGCTTTTTAATATTTCTTTAATCTCAACCCATAAATTACTATTTTATTATGATTATGATTATAAGTTATGATTAAATTGGATGATGGGACAAAGGAAGGATGTGGGGAGGCTTAGATTATCCAAATTATAAGAACTAGAAACGGATTGAATCAATGGAAAACTAAAATTTTTAAACTTCTCTTCTAAGACAAGATTTGTAGCAAGTTACATTTAGACATGTGAGTACTGAAAAGGGTGAGGATATAAAATGTGTGGCACAAAAACGTGACTGAATGGAAAGTGTGAAAGGACATAAGACAGATAATTCCTATAGCTAACATGGTTTCTGTGTTTCTGTTTTTAACTCAAGTCATTTTCTGCTCTAACTGGATTTTTGGTCCACCTCCCTGCTAAACACTTCACATTTCAGTTCCCCTCTGAGCCTTTAGGGGAGATTGAAAGTAGCAGTTAAAGTTGGTTATGCCCAATAGTCAGGGCAAATTTTGTTTACAAGATACTCCCTGTTACAGTGTTTGCATTGTCTAAATAACAGGTAATAAAATCTATCAGCTGGAAACCTCCCCTTGTTGTAAATGAACAGACTATTTTAATCAGAACCTACTGCTGAACAGCCTTTCAAGGGCAATCCAGTTTTAATATTAAGAAAGCTTCTGAAACCTTCAGATATAACCCATCTGTAAGTATTTACTGAATTGATGATCATGCACTCAGAACTCTGGTAGGCTCTGCAATGGATTAAAAAAAAATAAAGTCCATGTTTCTAGGAAATAAAATCTATTTGTGGGGATAAGCTAACCCAAAATTTTAAAATGTGGAAATATTAGTTTATGGTTTTGGGTATAAATGTTGTAAGAGATCAAAGTTGGAGGAAGTCATTTGAGCCTGGATACTCAAATACAGTTTCAATGAATAGCTAGACCTTGAATTGAGCCTCAAAAAGTTTTGAAAATGTGAAATTATTGGGGAGCCAACAGGAGAGATGGTAAAGACAATGTGGATAACAGAGAAAGAAATGGCTGAGATTCATGTGAGTTAATTTTGGAAATAATTGGAAATAAAATTTTTTGATAATGTAGGTAACAAGTTTAAAGAAGGCTTTGCAAACTATACAGAGTAGTCTGACTCACTGAGCAAGTCACTGTAGCTTAATGAACTGAGAATGAGATTTGATTTTGCATATGCTGGTGATGAACACACTTACAAAATTGTTCAGAGAGATAACCAGGAGCATGGAGATTATAACTTGCTGTAATCTAAAGGTAAAAAGATGAGAATCTAAATGAGGCAGTGGGAATGAAATAGAATACAAAGGGAAAGAAAAATACAGTTGACATTTAATATGAGTTATATTCTCTTTAGCTCTTTTCTATTCTTGACCTCATTAACTGGTTTGTATGAGGATACGTATTTCCACAGTAGAAATGAGGAAATTGAGAGGTTTTATGATTTGCAGAAGTAGGATGCAGATGTGAGATTTTTACCTTGATCTATTTTACTCCAAGTCACATGCTATTTCCTTCTGGGAGACTGAAAGTAGCTCTTCTTTCTATAGCTTACAGGAAGGACAAAACATAAAGTGAGGCTTTCACACTGATGATTCCAGTGTTCATCATTATAAGTTGTAACCTCCTATCTTACCCAGGGAGGTACCATCTGTCATACATGTGTGTATAACAAACAACAGCCATAATTCAATTAACACAATTATATATTAACTTTGAAGTTGATAATGGCACTCCAGGTAATTCTACTTTCTCTCTTTACATGGTGCAATGTCCCCAAACTCCTGCCGTTGCCATCTTGCTTTTGTTGCCTTACACACAGTGGCCCATTTTTCACCAAGTGGAATGTATATCAATGCTGACAGCACCCTCAGCTCCTCTCCTGAATTATACGGCCCTACAGTGATCAACTTTCATATGTTTTCAGTTATTTCTCAAAATCCAAAGACAGTATGCTAAATCTTCTCCAGTTTTTTTTTAATCTTCTCCAGTTTTGATATAACAAGAGATTTTTTATTTCTTTGGTATCACTGTCTTCTTTCTCTGCTGTACCAAATCTTCCCTTTTTTATTTTTTGCATTTGTGCATCATAAAATGTGCAAGAATACTTTCATTGCTTTTACTGTTCAATAATTTATCAGTTGTATTTAACACCCAGTGCTCATCACATCATGTGCCCTCCTTAATGCTCATCACCCGATTACCCTGTTCCCCCACTGACCTCCCCTATAGCAACCCTCAGTTTGTTTCCTATAGTTAAGAGTCTCTCCTGGTTTTTCTCCCTCTCTGATAACTTTCCATTCAGTTTTCCTTCTCCAGTGGTCCTCTGCCCTGTTTCTTGTAATCCACATATAAGTATAACCATATGGTAATTGTCTTTCTCCGATTGACTTTTTTCGCTCAGCATAATACTCTCCAGTTCCATCCATGTCGATATAAATGGTAGATATTCATCCAAATCTTTCATTTTTATCCAGAGTCACCTCTCCTCCATTTAAATATCTCTTCTTTCCATTCAGTGTTCTAAAAATATTTCCTCCAAGTCAGCATGACCCCCGCTGCATATTATTGTACTACAGTTTTATAACAGTGTTAGTGATTTTTTAAGGGCCTCTGTTTTTAGAATACTCATATACACTTGCCTTTTTCTTATAACAACTTAAAATATCTCTTTGAGGGGAAGACAGTGTGCAAATGTCAAATGCTTTATATAGTAATTTGAGATTAAATGAGAAAAAAAAGCCTCTAACGGTATTGAACATCATTCAAAACAAACAAACAAACATGTTTAACTAGTTCAAGCAATTTCAGTTTAATTTTTTTCTTCGAGATCTTTTCCCCTCATATTAAACTATTCTGACAGACTCCAGCAATGAGAAGAAAAGAAAGATGTTAAGTGCTATAACGAATAGGATCTCCCCATTGTGGAAATGATTTTTGCTTTCAAGAATCAATACCAAAAATGTTCTTGTGAAAACCCTGTGTTTTAGCTGTCACAAAGATGGTTTTCTCCATTTTGCATTCTGTTCAGATTTTTTCAATGCTGTTCTAGTTGAAAGCTTGATAGTCTAATAGAGTTGCTTGTCATATAAAATCTGAGTGTAGAACTAGAGAAAAACTAATTTTGTAGAAAAGCATCCTGAAAAGGTATAGATCACTTAAATGAATACAGAAATACTGTAAAAAAATTATGTCTTTTTTATCAGATATTTAAACCATATCCTATATATTTTGAAGTTCAGAGTTCATTATCTAAAGTATTATCACTACTATCTTTCAGATTATAATACTATTGGAATAAATTATAGTCACAGAATCTCAAGATCCAGAAGCCCATTAAAAGTAAGATATAGAAGAATCTTTTCAGAATTGAATTTCAGTGTTATCTTGTGAGATATCATTAGTCAGAGTGATGCCATTTGAAAATCCTTATTAAGGTCACAAAAATTAGCAGGAAAAAAGAGATCATGTCAAATAAAATGAATAAAAGATTTATATAAATTATTTTGGGTGCTATTGTTGTTTTTAGGACTTAAGAGCATTCTTAGTCATTTTTCTCCATTGTGCAGCCTCACCTATTTCCTTCCAGCCAAAAAGCTTCATACATACTATTTCTTCCGCAAGAAATCTTTTCAGTTTGACTTTTAATATTGCTTCAGATATCTGTTACTTCCTCTTTAGAGATGCTCTCATTCATTCTCCAGATTAATTATTTTTTGTCAATAGTTTTGTGCTCTGCTAGGCTATTAAGCCAGTGAGGACCAAAAGACTAAAAGTCAATTTTTATTACCATATCTAACACACAGTACATTTTAAATAAATATTTGTTGAGTGAATTTAGGATATAACCAGCATATCACCATCATTATCATCATCATCATCACTATCATCAGCAGCAGTATTATTTGGTGTTATCAGGTCCCTATAATTATTCACGAATGGAAGGCTGTGGCTATCAATGCCCCATTTTTACCAATTTACATTACGAATAGAGATCTTTTTGTATTTGACATCTGAAGTGGGCCAAAGGAGGTGTCTTCATAGGTACCTTTCCCATGACCATCTTAATGTTCTTAACTTTTACAAGCACAATAAAATGTGTTATGTTTTTAAAGACAGTGCAAGCTTTGAATATTGAATCTTCTAAGGGACACGTTTCTAGATTGTCTGATCAATTTGTTTTATTATATTTTCCTGCACAACAAGCCTGAATTTTCCCCTTCCCAGCATATATCTCTCTTTCTCATTAGAATATGAGAACACTAGGACACCTGGGTGGCTCAGTCAGTAGTGCATGCAACTCCTGATCTCAGGGCCCTAAGTTCAGGCCCTACGCTGGGCATAGAGCTTACTTAAAAAAAAAAAAAAAAAAAAGAAAAAAGAAAAAGAGGAGAAAGAAAGAATATGAGACCAGTGAGATTTTCAATCCATGTTTGTCATTCTTACCAGGGCCTACCATGAGCCTTGAAAAAAGCAGGGACTCAATAACTGTGGAAACAAGGAATAGGTTTTCTTTCATACAAAACAGAGGGAATGGGGTCAAAAAGACCTGCTGGGAAAAAATTTTCAATATGCAGGATTTAAGGATCTATTTAAGGATCTATCTAAGGATGCCACAGATCAGTCATCAGGCTGACATGACTTCAAGAGGAAAGGCCAAGGACATATTGAAGTGATTATATCATGGAAGAAACGGCATAAGGTTATTCTTGAAACCCCAGCCAAAGGATGAAGGAGTTTGGGCCCTGAGGGTCCAGGAACCTCCTTAGCACAGGTTCAATGTAGAGGAGATTATTTTCTTGTTCTATCATTCAGCAACTCTTTACTGACCATCTATCATTAGTCAGGTATGGTTCTATTTGTGGGATACAACTAAACATTACTGCTATTAGGAATATAGGCTGATCAAATATTCAATGCACAAGCCACTAAATACTACAAATTATAGTCCTGAGCAACCCCTTCACCTTCCAAAAAATGTACTGATGCTGCTTTGGCTTGAATTTCTCATTTGGCCCACCCTGCCTTGTTCTGTTGAAGATGACATGAAAGCTACTCCTTGAGGGTCAGGGGCTTCCTCTTATTTAGCTTTCTATTTTCAGAGCCAAATACAAAGCTTCGCACACAAAGGGAGCTCAGTAAATGGGACTACATAAGAAATGAATTTTTCTAACCCAGTTCAGTTAGCTTCTGTGTGACCTTGAAGAAATCGCATCACTTTTTACCTCAGTTTCTCCATCTAACAGGTAGGAGTATGTCTATTTCACTTTTTTTCTTTGAGGAATAAATAAATAAATAAATAAAGGAAATCACTTAGTATAATTCTTGGAGTATAGTAAGCACACAGAATTAACTATTATTTTATTAGAAATAATTTTATTGCTACTTTCATAATTATTAATAGTTCTTATGTCAAAGGATGACTTTGAAGATGACATTAAACTGTGAAAGTGATTCTTTCTTAACTCTAAATAATGATTGATCAAGAGGCAGGTTTACTCACGAATCACTGTTTACGAACCTTTGCTTTGAAACATGTTGTTGGCACTTTAAAGGATATCATTCAATTGAATTTTTTCCATGGAATCTAAAACATCAGTAGAAGTAAGTGAGGCCACTGAGCAGGTTCATTAATTCTGTCAGATGACTACGGAACCATCTGGTGCCTGCCACCTATAATTGACATGGCAGCAAATATAATCCACCAAAATGATGGCCTCACAGTAGTTTCCAAGTTGATATATATTGTCTAATTTTAACTTGTATAATAAAAAAATTAATCTCACCTTTTATCAGTACGTTTTTACAACTGGGAAAAAAAGATGGACCAGCAATAGCAGATGGCACCTTTTATCATCTGTAAAGAGAGGAGAAATAATGTTGGCTACACGTTGTTTGTAAGTACTTATAGACCCTTTATGTAAATTTTGTCAGGATGGAAGTTGAGTCAATAACAATTTCTTTCTTTCTTTTTTTTTATAACAATTTCATTAAATATACAAAAATAGTAGTAACTACATTTTATATACTACTTAATGTGTGCCAGGCACATTATAAATCATTTAAGCTATATTATATTGTTTAACTATTTAGGCAATATTAGTTACCATACATTATCATCTATATTTCACAGATAAAGAAACTAAGAACTGGCAGTTTGGGAAGAGGACTCCTTAAGGTCAAACACATGGTTAGTAAGATATTAAAAAAAAAAAAACAGGTATCAGTGAAGTTCAAGTCTCAGATCTTAATTATGACCCTTCATTAGCTCAAAATAATAACTATACCTAAATATATATTATTATTAAAAGACTACTTACAAGTAATCATTGATTTTTTTTCTTTTTAAGAAACAATGTTCTTAAAAATCTTGAGATATATTAACCTGCACAATGGCTATATAATCAACACATACCGTGTTTAATTTGTGACTTCACTGATTCGTCAGATTTATCCGGTTTTCAACATATTTCAGTCTTTTATTGTCAAACTTTCTAACAAGATCAAACTCATGAAAACAACACGACAGTTCTGACAGGCATCTGTTTACATCTCAGTTTGTTTCCTTGTTCTGATTCACTGGTCTGAAGAATTCTGGATTTAAGTAGTGAAGGGGGCAAATGTGAACCGCACACTAAACTCTCCATCTTATTAGAACTCTTAACATTACAAACCCTCGGTGGTACTTTCTGGATGTAAATTAAATTATTCCAGAATCATTGTCTTTTAAGACTCATAATGGGGGAGAATGATTGTTACTGCATGTTGAATACACCCAAGGGTAGATGAGCAATCAATGAGTTATCATCAGTGCACAATACTATCTCATTCATTAGCCCAATGAAATAAAAAAAAAAAAGACAAAGATAGCTAATGGAGAAAAGAGATCAATGTCGATTATGAAAAATTATGTATGAATAAAAGTACTGACTTTTATCAATTCAGAAGAATCTGAAAAGTAATTACATATTTTCCACTGTCACTATTTTTTACATATTCCCGACACAGTGATATACTTTGATTAAAACAAAAAAAATTATTGGGTTTAATGTTAAATGATTTTCACTCAATTTTTAAGAAGAAAAAAATGGCATCAATATTGACTGGTACCATGGAATCTTATATAAAGAACATTAGTGAGATGTTTCAGAATTAGAGCCCAATCACCATCACCTGCATTTCTTATAATTAAGTGGTTTCTATGTCATGAAAGCTGATACTTAGAAAGAATAAGGCTAAATTTATTTTAGTCTACTATATTTATGGAAATTAAAAGCTGGATAAGTCCTTGGAAATTCTCCTTATATGTACAGATCAGGAAACTGAGGCTACATAAGGTAAGATGACTTGCTTAAGTTAATCGAGGCAATACCTCTTCTTAAATTCAGGTATTGTACTTCCTATACTACCATTTCCCAAAGGGTGACCCACAAAAAATTACCACCCAAGGGATTAATATCCAAAATATATAAAAGAACTCAATCCAACAGCAAACAAATGAGCCAATTAAAAAACAGGCAAAGGACCTGAATAGACATTTCCCAAAAGAAGATATACAAATATCCAAAAGTTATATGAAAAAAATACTCAACATCATTAATCATCAGGAAAATGCAAATCAAAACAATGAGATATCACTTCATATCTATTAGAATCAAAAGATAAGAAATAACAAGTGTTGGTAAAGATATGAAGCAAAGGGAACCTTTGTACACTGTTAGGAATGTAAATTGGCCCAGCCATTATGGACACAGTACGGAGATTCCTCAAAAAATTAAAAATAGAACTACCATATGACCCAGCAATCCTACTTCTGGGTATATATCCAAAAAAAGTAAAATCATTTCTTCAAATATATATCTGCACTCCTATGTTCATTACAGCATTATTCACAATAGCCAAGATACAAAATCAACCTAATTGTCCATTGACAAATGAATGGATAAAGAACATATGGCATATATATGCAATGGAATATGTTCAGCCATAAAAAAGAAAGAAGTCCTGTCATTTGTGACAACAGCAATGAACCTGGAAGACATGCCAAGCGGAATGAGCTGAACACACAAAGTCAAACAGTGCATGATCTTACTTGTATGTAGAATCTGAAAAAGTCAAACTCATAGAAGAAAAGTAGAATGGTGATTGCCAGGGGCTGGGGGTGGGGGAAATGAGAAGATGTTGGTCAAAGAATACAGACTTTTAGTTACACAGGTTGAATAAATTTTGGAGAGGTAGAGTACACCATGGTAACTATAGTTAATAATACTGTATTATAAAACTGAAACTTGTTAAGAGAGTATATTTTAATTGTTCTTACCACATACACAAAAATGAGAACCATGTGAGATGATGGGTATGTTAATTAGCTTGACTGCAGTAATAACCATTTTACATATATCACAACATCGGGTTATACACTGTGAATATATGTAACACTTATTTGTCAATTTTCCCCCACCAAACTAGAAAAAGTAAAAAAAAAAGAGAAACTTAGGTTTTATTACCTGAAAAACTGAGATTGTACATATTTTCTTTTTTTTAAATTTTTTTAGGACGTCCCTAAATATTCTTTAGTTGTTTTTCCATATAAAGTTTAGAATTAGTTTGTTTAGTAAAAAAAAAAAAATAAATAGCTTACTTGTATTTGGTAATTTCATTGGTACCATATTTATGAATGAACTTAAAATAATTATATTTATTTTAATGTGTCTTCCTATTCAAGAATATATTTTGTCCTTTTTTTCAAGACTTGTTTTGTGTTGGCAATGATTGTTTAAAAGTTTGATTCCTGTAAGTTCTGCACATTTCACATTGTGCATATTCCTAGAAACTTTATGTTGATACTTTAAATTGGATAATTTCTTCCAGTATGTTGTATATGAAAATTATTTATTTATAGTTTTTATGTATCTATGCCCTATAATATTCCTTTATATTTGTATTGGGTTTTTAGTTAATTCGCTTTGGTTTTTCAAGTATATAATTGTGTCACCTTCAAATTTGATAGATTTATCAACTAGTTTATTTTTTCTAAGTTTTTTTTTATTGTGTTGACTAGTACCTAAATTAAATATTTAACAATAGCAATGAGAGTGGGCATTTGTCATTCTTTTTTTTACAGTAATAGACATGACTCCAAATGATTCCCCATCAAGCATGATGGTGGCTCTGGGGTTGGGACTGATGTATTTTATAAAGTGAAAGAAGTATCTTTAGAAACATATTTTGCTCATTGTTTTAATCCAAAATGTTGTTAAATTTTCAGTTACTATAGAAATGATCTGTGATTTTTCTTATAAATATTAGTATTTTAAATTATACTAACATTGAAACATTCCATTCTTGGAAAAAGTAACACCTATTCATGAAAACTGCATTCTTAACAAGCTGTCAGTTTCTGTATATTATTACATTAAGAATTTTCACATAACTAACATAAATAAAATTGCTCTATGATTTTCTTTTCGATACAGTTATCATCAGTATTTGTATCCAAGTTATACTCATTTTTACAGGATTTAGAAATTTCTTTTCCGTGATAGTTTAACTGTTTTGAGTAAGCTTTCAGTTGATGTAGAAACTCAATTTGCTACAACACTGTCTTTTTTGTTTTCTAATTAATAGATGTTTACTGTAACTTAATTGGCAATCAGGATGCTTGAGCTTTTCAAAGTTCAAACCCATTTTGAAAGCATGGAATTTATCTTTCTAAGTGGTATTATGAGAATATTCATGAGAACTCATTCTCTTTTACACATACTGTAAGTTAATTAATGAAAAAGGAGATGGAGAAAAATATGTATTCACTTACTATTCATCATGATAGACAACAAAGGAAGAAGGAATATAATAATTGAATGATATCATAAAAGAAAATAGCTTTGGACTTCATCCCCGAAAACACTGAGTAGATATTTTTATCAAGCTGCTCAATCATTGTTTTGAAAGTCAACTTATCATTTTAAAAAATCCGGCTTTTTTTCCTGCAAGTTTTAACCAATCAGAGCACATAATATATGTCATATATGTCCCCCGCAGTTTGGGAACACATTGAATTACTGACTTCTCATGAAAAATCTATACCGTTTGTCACAGGCTGGCTAGCTCCTTTCACAGAGCATTTGGATCAGCTTTCCCTCTATGGTTTGGCCAAAGAATGAGTATGTTTCCTGTGACACATTTCAGAAAGAGCCAGTAAGGACTCTTAAAAACAGAACAAGATGAGAGAAGCAGCAAACGGTACTCCATTTCTTTATCTTTAGTCTTTCTGTATATGAGGGAAATGTGTAGCCTCAATTTCAAATATGTTCAGAGATTTGAGTAATAACTCACTATGTAGAAATTTTATTTTCTGGGTTGACACTCTATTTTACTCAAGAATTATCAAAAATTTGGAAGCTGTACAAATTTTAATCCAAAGAGAAGTAAGTACTAGTTTCAATTACCAAATTTAGAGAGACAGTGAGTTTTATGATACTAAAAGAGACAGTGTTTGATTTCCTGCTTACAATGTTTGACATCTTGCATAATTTTGTCCATTTATCAGAAGCTGGGCATTCAGAAACAAAATAAACAAATAAACGAACAAACAAAAATACCATGTTTCATATATATGATATTGTTTTTTTACATCACTGACAGGAATTTATTCTCCCATTAAGTAAGACCATCACACTCTGAATTGTCTATTGACAAACAAACACAAACCATTTAATATAAGTATATGTAAGTTTGACTTTCGGGTTTTACAGGTAGTCCTTCTACAAGCAATTGACTAATATTTCCCTAAACACCAATCTCAAATTGCCCAAGTACTAGAAAATGCTACTGAATAGTGTGTTCTTGCCCTGGAAATAGATTAATTTCCTGAACATCGTGTAGCAAATATTAATTTCAGGGCTACAAGAGATCACTGGTACTCTATATAGATTTAACTTCTTCAAATACAGTCTTTATCAAGAAAGGGATGAAAATAACTGTATACTTTATAGGATATAGTGCTTACAAATCATAATATACCTTAGCTATTTCTATATAAAGCTTTGGTAATGATGAATGAAAATCTCTGTTCTGTGTTATTTTATGGAGGTGCTTCTGGCCACACAAATATCCAAGAATAAGAAAACACATCTAACTCATTGGGTCTTTTGGCAAGGAAGACAGTGATCATTTTGCAGGAGTGGGCAATAAGATAACTTGGCTAGTACAGCCATAATGACTGAACACTTAGATTTTAGCAGGCAACTGATACCAATGAAAATACTATTGTTACAAAGCACAGCAAACACGTATATTGAAAATTTTGTTGATGGGGATTTAGATGGAGCTGTTTCCCAACTTATTTCATTTTTAAAAAATCAACAGTTTTGTTAAATCTAACACCAGATAGAGCAGGGTATATAATTCTATCTATAATCATAGATGAGATTTTTTAATATTTCAAAACAATGAAGCAAGGAATACTTTTCTACATGTTGCCACAGGGTAACCCATTCCACATATTTGTAAAGGACTCTCAGTATTACCAATCATTACCAAAGGATAAACTTTAAGATGTTTCATTAAACCAAAATAAGGAGGAGAAAACTGAATTTAATATAGCACCATTTGTATGAAAATGACAAAATGGGATTGATAGAGACCTATCCCTATATAAGTATAGAATAGCCTCTCTCTGCAAGGAATCCCAAAGAGCTGTACCCTGGTCAGAGTAACTCAGAGACTGGGAAAGTAACTGGGAAGAAAGGGAGGGAGAGGGAGCAAGAAAGTGAGTGGAACACATTCTGGAGGAAATTTCCATTCTGGTGAGAATGGAGACAGTGGTCCTCTGGGTAAACACCCAGATAAGAGAGTCTTTAGTCAAGCATCTAGTTTTTATTTTAAAAATGGCCACAATACCCAAACTGTGGAAAGAGCCAAGATGCCCTTCAACAGATGAATGGATAAAGAAGATATGGTCCATACATACAATGGGATATTACACAGCCATCAGAAAGGATGAATACCCAACTTTTGTATCAACATGGACAGGACTGGAGGAGATTATGCTGAGTGCAATAGGTCAAGCAGAGAAAGTCATTTATTATATAGTTTCACTTACTTGTGGAGCATAAGGAATAACATGGAAGACATTAGGAGAAGGAAAGGAAAAATAAATTGGGGTAAATCGGAGGGGGAGAGGAATCATGAGAGACTGTGGGCTCTGAGAAACAAACTGAGCGTTTTGGAGGGGAGGAGGGTAGGGAGACGGGTGAGAGTGGTGGTGGATATTAAGGAAGGCATATATTGCATGGAGCACTGGGTGTGGTGCATAAACAATGAATCTTGGAACACTGAAAAAATAAAATTAAATTTAAAATAAATAAATAAATAAATAAATAGACAGACATACATTACATACAGCCTTAAATAGGCATGCATTCAGACTGATTTCCTTCCCTTTTCAGCAGGATTGAAGTATCAATGTGAACTCTCAGCTATCTTTTGTATTAAGGAGAAAAAGGAAAATTGTCCAGTTTTTCTTCAACAGTAGTCTTTATCTATGTTCACTGCAATCTTGTCTTTTCTCAATTTGACAGGACATACATCTGGTACCTGGTGTGGTACTTATTCGCCAACAGAAGTTCAGAAGAAAACTGGTTTATGGTTGGCACTGACACTGAACCCACCCTGAAGGTTCGTCATGACAATTAAAGTTAATGTCCTCTGATTATTCTTTTGTCTCCTGAAAGTTGACCAGATTGATATTTAAAGAAAATTAGTTTCTCAAGGGTGATGCATTAACCATCAGGATAATGATGATAAATGCAATTTTCTAACGATATTGAATTTGTCACTAGAGTGAGGAGGTGGTTCTCACCCAGGTTACGTGTGTGTAGTGAGAGAGTTAATGAGGAATGAGCTGTGTGTGTGTTGGGGGGTGGGGAGGCTTGGTTTATTGCTGTTCTTGACTTCCTCCTCCCCTCCCCCTTCCCCTTTCCCTGACATGGCTGCAGTGGCTGTTCCCTGGGCCATACGAAATGAGTGACAACAATGACATGGAGGTGGAGAGCTATGAAGAGCAACCAAGGTTTCAATCTGCAGCTGACAAACAGGCTCATCATAACGCACTGGAACAAAAATGTAGGGACTACATCAAAGACAGCTTTCACAGTTTGTAGGACTCTGTTCCATCACTCCAGAGGACAGCAGGCACCATGGGCCCAAATCCTAGACAAACCCACAGAGTATATCCAGTATATGCAAAGGAACAACTACACACACCAGCAAGATGTTGATGACCTCAAGCGGCAGAACGCTCTTCTGGAGCAGCAAGTCCGAGCACTGGAATGGCAAGATCAAGTGGCCAACTGCAGACCAACTACACCT
>CM052895.1:68595589-68652753 GCA_028534135.1 Potos flavus | reverse complement strand
GGACAACTAGCTAGACCTCTGAGCATACTCTCGTGACCACCCACCAGTTCCTCCAGCCCTGCTGGGCAGAGGCTCGGAGGACTCCTGTCCTTTCCGCCTTTCCTCCCAGGCCACCTTCACTTCTGTTTGACAGACTTCGTAAATCCGTGGGCTGTTCTGCTTTAAGAAGATGACTAGTTTAAAGTAATTAGAATTAATTCCCCTTCTTTTAATGATTTTTTTTCCTAAAAAGCTATTTATCAGTCCTATTGAAGGACCAGATCCTTGAAGAAGTTTGTGGTGTAAAAACGAGTGGGGACAGATTTGCAGCACAGAGACTTTGGCCTGTTTCACCTGTGCTTCTCTCAGCCAGACTTAGGGAGGGCTGCATGACACATGTGGTACGTGTGGGGGACAGTGGGCAGCAGTAAAGTGGTAGCTGCCAGGGGTGGGGTGGTGGGGTGGTAGTGGGTGGGATAAGAAGGAAGGATCTGGTCAGATAGAGGTTCTGTATTGACAGCCAGTGATGATACTTTGATATTTATTTCCTGCTACTGAATCTGAGTGAACTGTCTGTCCCTTTTCCTGATGACATTGATATTGCAAAGCCACAGATTCATAAAGCAGTGATCAAATCTTAAAAAAAAAAAAAAAAGTGTCACTAGGCATCGGTTCCTCTGATAAGACCCAACATTAGAAAGCCCCTCTTTTTCAGAAGTTGTTTCCTTGCCACGCAAACCTGATTTGCATGACTGACCTAAACTTTGAAGTGGTATTTGCTTTTCTTTAGAGGTGGATGGATAGCTTGGATTCTTAGTATATCACTCATCAGTATTTTCTTCATTTTCTCCATGGATAGAACATGAATCTTTTCCTTGGCCAGTTTTCCACTGATCTCCACCTAATTCTTTGATCTATATCATCCATAGGTTTTTCTAAATCTTGGGAATGGCTAAATGCAGTGCTTGTTGGATTGGATGCACTGAATTTACCACCAGCGTTCAGGGTGAGATGCTTAGGTTTAGCATATATGGCCTGGTCTATTTTTGTGGGTTTGGGTTCTAATGACAGTTCAGCTTTCAGATATTCCACACTGTTATTTTGGTCCACTAGGTTTACATGGAACTGCTGATGTTCCGCCTATTCACTGCTGGTGGTAAGGATGGAGAAATGGTTTCCCCAGTTGTAGCCACTTGGTGTATCTTGGGGGAAGATGGTAGTCTCTGGTTTTCATGGACGAAGAAAATTCCCCGGCTGGATGCTTACTATGGTAGGACCACTCCTGTTTTTTGGAAATGAAAACTGGTCCCTAGTCTACTTGTGTTATGTTGTGATGTGATCTTTGTACAGGTTCACCCACCCCACACTACACCTTCCCCATCAGCCTCCCTGGTGTCTCTAGACCAGGTAAAAAAAAGTCTCAGGTCCAGGGCCAGTAAGGAAAAGAGAGTCATTATTGGTGGAACTACAGATCAATCGCCCTTGCTGGTTCTACCAGGTTAATCGGGTGCTTTAAGCACAGTTCCCACTCAGTCCAGGAGAGGAATGGGCCTACTAGGAATGCCTTCTGTTCCTGGTTTGGGTGTTGAGAAATGCCTAGTCTTGATCACTTTTTTTTTTTTTTTTTTTTGATAAGAGGATGTAAAACACCTTGGTATTCTGTCCCTCTCATCCCGGGACCCTAAACCAGTTTGCTGTCTTCCTAACAACTTTAAGAGATCTCCTTTTGTTTTTCCTTCCACTATTTCCAGTATTTTAAGTTGGAATTAGCAGTGAGGATCAGGGAGAAATGGGTATCTGTCATTGTGCTGCAAATGAGGTTTCAATAAGTGTTAAGCCACACCATAAGTTTCATGGTTTCTTTCTACTGATGCTCCTGAGATTCCTCCCTTGAAATGTAATTGCACGGAGCATTAAAAATAAACTTTGAAAGATATTGGATATTATAGTATTATTGACATTCCTTGTCTATAAAAGACCATATTCTAGGAAAGTCTAGGCAATTCAAGCCTATAACCTGGTGAAGGTAAACAGAGATAAGTGTGGAGCAGCCTCTGATTACTATCAAGAGAATGGCTATTGGGTTTCTTAACTCCCATAAATTAAAATATACCTGTTTATCCTGAACCCCTGACAGTTTCCTGATCAGGTGAATAGTATTGGTCTGAATATTTACATCACTGTACTAAAGACAGAAACAGCCTCTTTATATTGTTAATCATACTAAGGTGATCTTTTAACTTTTATATTTTAATTCTTTAAAAGTCATAAATTATTTCTGACTATTTAACTCAAGTTCTCAATCCCTTAACGAAAGAATAGTTCTCCTATCTAGACATTTTTTCAATCAAGTAGAATAGTCAATCAAGTAGGTAGTCAATTAATTACCAAAAGTGTTAATTTTATCATGAGCCCTATTCACAGATCTCAAAGGAGATTATCCAGTATAAAAATAGTTGAAAGTTATGCTTTGTTTCCAAATGTTTTTCTTTGAGGGAGCTGAAAACATTTCGCTATTTTGCAAATGAGCCAGGGTTCTTTTTTTTTTTCATAGTCAGCTTTTCATCCTGTCATTTTTACCTACTTCAAGTAGAAGGTGCTAGTATTGTTTTACATAACACACTGAAAGTTTAAGATACATGTGATAGAGAGATGCAGAGGAGGCTGACATAGATAGTTTCCGAAAGAAGAAACTATAAAGAGACTGGCTCCGTGTGGAGTCACCGAAATAACAAAAGATACTAGGTGTGATAATAAAAAATACTGCAAATGTGTCAAGAAAATTTTAGTACTTTTTTTTACACCTGAAACAAGACAATTATAAAACTGAATTTAGGAAACACCAATATTAAAAAAGAATTTTAAAAGTAGCCCTTCAAAATGGCCTAAATCAAATTTGGCAAATTTCACCTTATTCTCTTCATAACTAAATAACTCAATGCTTACCTCGTCTTTTTCCTTTAACTTACTTATTTCTAGATAGCTTTAACCTGGCATGTTCGATGATCATGACTAATTTTGTTCAAATGTTGAGCTCACAAGACTCCAGAAAAGGGGAAGTGAATTCACATTTAATGATCGTCTACTATGTACCAGAGGTTGAACTCACCACTTTGTATCTCCTCCTCCTTTATTATTATTGTTCACATTTTACAGTGACAACAATGAGTCTCAGAGAGGTTAAAAAATTACTCTTTGACATCACAATTCAAAGTAGAGAATTTCAAATGAAAATCTAATTCTATATCCAAGACCATGCTTTTTCCATTAAACCATACTACTTTCCATTATATCTGATCCTCGAATAACATCATTTACTTTCTTGGTCCTCAAAATTATTTTCTGGCCCTATTAACTGTTAAGTAATAATTAAGTATTTGTGGAATTCCTCTTTATAAGCATTGTATATTCATGATAGAGTCTCAGATTAGTACATAGTTGTTTATTTCCATTTAGTTATTCACTTAATAAGTATTTATTAAACACCTTTTAAATCACAGACATCATGGTGGGGACATAATAGGAAATCATGTTAGCTCCATTCTACCATATTTCATTATGTATGATCAAAGGTAAATTTATCAACAAATAATGATAATACCAAAGAAAAGCTTTAATTCAGAGATATAAGAAATGTTATTTGAGTATGACAAAAAGAAAAAAATATTAATGCTCAGTATATAGATAAGATGTCATGGAGAAGGTGACGTTTGTGTTGAACTTTGAAAGATGAATATGCATAGAATATAGGGAAAGAGTGATCCAGGCAGATGGGGGAAACATAAGCAAAGTCACCAGAAACGAAATTACATGATGTATTCCAGATACAGCAAGTGACTTGTTGCTCCTAGGGCTGGAAAAACATGAGAGAATGTGAAAGGGAAGAGACTGGAGAGAGAAATTGTGAACAGATTATGAAGGGTGTCCTGTATCTGATGAATTATGATGACTTAAAGATTTTGAAGGATTTAAAAAAAAAAAAGATTTTGAAGGATTTTAAGCAGAAGAATTTTATAATCATAGCCATAGCTTCCCACTCTTATACATAGTAGCTTACATCCTAAGTGTTATGATACTTGGATCATCACACTGCAATGTTTCTGTATTACAATGAGTTAGCTAATGTTTTCCTTTACAAAATAAATTAGTGAAGTGGTAAGCTTATCCCTTTAAGTCTTTCTCTCTCATATACCTAGATATGCTTTCTTGTTTTTTAAGATTTTATTTATTTATTTGAGAGAGAGAGAGAGAGAGAGAGAGAGATAGCAAGAGAGAGCACAAGTGGGGAGGAGAGGGAGAAGCAGGCTCCCTCTGAGCATGGAGCAAAAGGTATGGCTTGATCTCAGGACCCTGTGATCATGACCTGAGCCGAAGGCAGATGCTTAACCAATCAAGCCACATGAGCACCCCTCAGATATTTGTTCTTACATAGGAGAATAAGACATTACAGTTAACTAGGTGTTGCACATGACTAGCAGTGTATTTGATCAAATCAACGTTATTATTTGGAATCCTGAACAATGTGTCTCATATGAACATGACCAAAACATTATTGCGGAGAAAAATAAATAAAAGAATCGATCTAGTAGAATAATGAAGATGGGAAACAGTAAACCAGAGGAAACCAATGATTTTCTTTAATAAATATGGTTTCCTATTCTCTATGTTATTTGTACCCTAATTGTGAAGTCCTTCTCCCTCTCCAAAGCAATAAGTGGATCCAGTTCTTCAGAGCTGGAGCAGGAAACAAACTTGCCAAGTCTTTGGCTATTGCCATGGTCATAGCAAGTACCATTTGACATTTAGTGTCGTAGAGCTACTTGGCATTCCTTCAAGCTCATAGATTGTCCAGTTTCCACCTATAGATTTACCTTGAATATGGTACATTGCCTGTGTCCAGAATGTGTATAAATTGTCCTTCCCATTACTTTATTGTAAGAGGATCCTCTCTACTATCAGTGGACAGCCACTATGGATCTGAGACATTGCTCAGTTCCCTCATTCAACCACTTCAGATGAACTGTGTGCTGCCAACTACTCTGCCTCCTATTAATGAACTCATGATATAAGATGTGTCACTTGGACCTGACTGAAGTGATGCTAGGCAAAATAAATTCAAATTCTTTTACTGAGCCCAGACAAAGTGAAACGCCCCCTTATCACCTTCCCTCCAAAACTCTACAACTATTTAAAATTACTTTTTATGGGACACCTGGGTGGCTCAATCGGTTAAGCGGCTGCCTTCGGCTTAGGTCAGGATCCCAGGATGCTGAGATTGAGTCCCACGTTGGGCTCCTTGCTCAGTGGGGGCCTGCTTCTCTCTCTGCCTCTGCCTGCCACTCTGCCTGCTTGTGCTCTCTCTCTCTCTGACAAATAAATAAATAAAATCTTTTAAATAAATAAATAAATAAAAATTAAATTGCTTTTCATAGGACTGGAAGGTCCTTTTTGCCTCTGAGCTTTCAAGTCCACAGCATGCATAATACAACTGTTCTGACTATCATGGTCTGGATCCATTTTATAGTAGAGAGAATGAACCATAATAGTTACTTGAATGGGGGCATTTTCCCCTATTTTTAAATCCAGGCATATTTTATTAGCATTTTTACAAATAAATCGATAGTAGTTAGCATGTAAAACTTTGGAGAGAAACTGCAAGGGCCACTGGATATATTACAGAAATCAATTTTCTGACATAGTAAGTGATTGGCTGGTTATGGCATAATGATCTCTGGAGAGTTTCTCAAAAAATGTGAAAGTTATTTACATTAGCGCTGTTTTAATGATGCTGTGAAAATAAATGCATTAATTTTGGAGCAATGAGGTGGAATTAACTTTTAAAGGGTAAACCCTTTTGTAGCTTGATAAATAGGACTACATCATAGATGATTAGAGTTGAGAGGGACCAGGGTGATCACATGGGGCAGACTTTCGGCTCACAGGGGATGCCACTGAGGTAGAGAGGATAGTGAACTGCTGAGGAGCATGAACTATGAAATGGGACTATCAGACTATTTTGATTTTTTTTCCAAACTAAATATCTGTACAGCACGGAACAAGTGATTTAACCTCAATTTCTTTTCTTTATAATGAGGACTATTAATAATGGTATATATTTTTTTTTAATAATGGTATATAATTATTAAAGCAATTTTAGGGTTGCCAGATAAACTATAGGATACCAAATTACATTTGAATTCAGATAAACAACAAATAATTTAAGTATGTCTCTAATATTGCATGGGGTATACTTATAATGAAAAAAAAAGTTCATCTGAAATTCAGAAATAATTGGTATCCAATATTTTTATCTGCTAAATCTGGCAACCTGTGAGAATTTTGTGAAATAACATATAGAAAGTCCATAAGGAACAGTGCTAGGAATGCAACAACAGTGAATTCAATTAATGCTATTTGTATTATTTTCTTTGTTATTTATTTGTTAAGATGAAGAATATAGTCTGGATTCACTGCTTTCCATAAGGCCACAATGCTATTCTATTATATTTTTTATAAATTATCTCCCACGTAGATTAAAATAGAGGCAAATTCCTATACGGCCAGCAACTCTGCTTGACCAGTAATCTATATGAACCTAGGAAGTATAGAGACATCTTCATATCAAACAGACTGGAACAGAGTAATTAGATAAAAGTGACATAAACCAACACATCCATGAAAATCAAGTGTTTCAAATCCTGGGAATGACCATTGGTTTATCTACTTCTCAAAGGTTATTTTCTGAGATTATTCATGCCATAGTATTCACTCCCCATTTATCGGTGTGGGTAAATAAAACTTGATTACATGAAATGGCCTCCAGAAACATTTATGTCCTATTTCCTCATTTTAGAAGATTATTCTCAATTCTAATGATTCCTTCCAGCACTATTCCACTAGTCCTTCCAGCACTATTTCATCTTGTAGATTAATTATACAGAACTAGTATTGTGTTGTAATAATAGTATTTCCTGTTTGGGCGTTAAAGGGCAATTTAGCATGTAATCTTACTCAGCAAAAACTTATAAAATTATGAGTGAGGATAACATGTTGAAACACTTAGGATTGGAGATATAAATACAGATTACTAGAATAAGAAAAATGTGAGTAAAAAGGATGGTAAAAAAGAAACTGTTGAGAGGTGTGGATAGAGAAGGAGGTATGGGCTCTACCCTCCACTCTCCTCAACCTTGCAATGGCCATGAAAAAATGGCCTATGCAAGTCAAATGGAAGAAGACTGACCGCTCTGGTGTCCTTGTGGCATGAACTGAAGTTCTGTGAAATCCTGTGTCCAGGGAAAGACATGGGACTTCTGGCTAATGTGTCAATGTCATGAGACTGACTCATATGTTGTTAGGGGAGAGGGAGAAGCTGTGCCCTTTTATGTAACTTGAGTGCTTCAGTTACCCAAGGTGCTTTAAATTAGGGAAAAAAGTACCGACTTTTGTGCAGAAGCTGACTAAAACAAGTGGTTATTACATATTGAGTCCCTTCCCATTTCCTTTACTTTATATTATGAAGAGGAAACTCATGGAAAACATTGTCCTATTAAAGTTTTGTAATATTTCCTCTAATATTTATTAAACATGAATCATATTCTACACTCTTGGCTATGTTTTTGTAGATATTATTTCTCAAAACCAAAAAATCCTTCTTATAGATACTTTTTCTTCTATTTCCAGATGAGAAAATGAGGAATTGGCAATATACCTAAACAGGTCAATATCACTCACTTGGTAAAGGATTGTCAAAGGCAGATTCAAACGCAGGATTGCCCCATTTCAAAGTCCATTCTTTTCCACTCTACCACCCAGTACTATCTTTATTTTGGCAAAGTGTTTTTAGCTTTTAAAAATTGCTTTAGCAAACTGATATGTGACCTAGAGAAAAAAGAGTTTAATAATCTAGTAAAAGGCAAAACATTAACCCCTAGATTTTCAATGACACAAACATACCACTTCCCATGATGTGAGATATCTTACTACGTGGGTTGGCCTACAGAAAGCTAATGAAAAGATAAGATAATGGCTAAACAGCCATTGCAATAACTTATTATATAGACTTAAGTAACTAAGTTACATGTTAAATAAGCAATGAATACATACCACAAATTTCATACTAATCCATTATGTATCTCTAAATAAAATACAGCTATAAATATAAAAATAGGAAGAAAAAAGGAAGTGCTTTTATTGAACCATCTATTTGAAGAAGTCCTGGAATTTACATGTAAAAATTGCTAGTAATTTTTTTTTGCCTTTTTTACAGGTTTAATGATTTAAAAACTAGTAATTTTGTTATAATACAAAATACGTGGGTGTTTATTTTAGCAACACTGATAACCTAATTTAATTTAAATTCATCAACTTCAATTTCTTCATTCATCATTATCATTCATACAATGAATATACAATTTTAATTAGAATTCAAAATATTTAAAGGATAACATCATCAAATAAATTTAAAAGTAGAGATAGACATATATGAGATTATTTCTGGAGAAACTACTGACATACTCTTTAGAGTTGAATAATAATACCAAATGGCCAGTTTTACTGATGATTTCTTTTCTATAAAATTAACTATTTTATTGTCCTCAAATAATGGCATAAGTGTTATGGTGCAGGTACAATCTTATCTCACTCAGCTCTAAAATTGCAGAGAAGAAGGATAATAAAAGATTTGTTATAAGCTAGGAGATACTAATGTGATTTGATTAATTCACTGATATTAATTTACTTATCCAAGTCTCATATTTAAGGAGAGTAATGCTGATATAATATTTGTTCTACTTTCAAATTGAAATTATTTTTTTAAACTACAACTTGGTTTCACCAATGACTGATAAAAATGATCATATCCTGGTGCTTGAAAGGTTTTACTGAATGAAACTTTCTGCAGACTCCAGTTGGATGGTTGAGCATTGCAAGGGTACCTGGGCATTTCCCATTATACCAATGAATCCAGTCTTACTGTCACAGCTACCTTATTCCTTCAAATATGGGAATGTCAAATCTGACTGTCTCTTCCTTGGGAAATTTTCCTATTGAAAGGTGCATCACTTTAAAAGAAGGAATGGCAGTAATCTTCCAAGGGGGTTATCTTTATTCTTTCAAAACTAGTAAGAGAGACTTCATGGAGGAAATGTTAACAAGCAAAACAAAGAGGTTATAAATATGATCACAAATCAATAACCCCTCACAATAAAAGGAACAAGCATGGAACATCAAACACAGATGCAAGTTATAAAGCATTTTTATTTAAAGATGAAAGATATACCAATCTTAATATTTTCACGAGGTTTCTGTCCACTACATGGACTACAGCACACAGGCCTTTAGATGGCTGTCCCCATCCAATTGAGCTGGTACATGCAGTAGGACAGCACTCCATTCGTTTCTCTACACTATTTAATCTACCATGAGCTTTCCCGATTCATGTTCCCTGTAACTTTACGTAATTTTAACTTAAAGGAAGTCATAGGAAATGATATAGGGGATGGCAGAGAATATGTCTGTCTTTCATTTCATTTTTAATATTATATTTGGCATATGTCAGTGAGAAAAAAGAGCTAAGAGCCTATTTAGCCATGAATAATTCCACTACTGAGGTATTAAAATTGTCTGATCACCTTCCTTCCCTTCTCTTTTCATCCTCTAAACCTTTGGTATTTTTGGAAAATTTCCTTCAAGAACAAATTTACCTGAATAAGTTAGAAGCTGGAAACAATTTAAGCTATAAAATAATCTTTATGCAGTTGATGCCATCTTATTATTTCTTCCAAAAACTAAACAATATTAATGCTATTCCCTTTTGTATAGCAATTTGATGATAAAATGAGATAACAGTGTATAAATAAATATAAGGGGAACATTTTTAAAGATTTTTTTTTAACTTATTTATTTTGAGAGAGAGAGAGAGAGCAAGAGCTGGGTCAGGGGCAGAGGGAGAAGCAGGCTCCCCACTGAGCAGAGAGCTGGATGCCGGGCTTGATCCTGGGACTCCAGGATCATGACCTGAGCCAAAAGCAGATACTTAACTGACTGAGCCACCCAGACTCCCTTTATTTATATTTTTATTAAACATTTTTAAAACTTTCATTCTGGGGGTGCCTGGCTAGCTCAGTCAGAGAAGCATGCGACTCATGATCTAGGAGTCATGGGTTTGAGCCCACACTGGGTGCAGAAATTACTTAAATAAATAAACTCAAAACAATCAAACAAACAAACCCCTTATTTTGCTTTTAATTGTCAAATAAAATCTAATAAGATTGCATGTAAAATAACTCAAGTGGTTTGGGCACTTTATTTTGTGAACTCGATGTAGCCTAATGGTGCCTTGATCTATCACAAGAGCTAAAGCCCTGATTTCAACATCTCTCCATGACTGTAAGAAATTACTGGAGATTAGTGAGCATCCATACTTTCTGTCATCACCAGCCTCCACTCACCTCCATCAACACTTAAGAGATCTCTTATCTTTACCCTTTTCCTTTCTAAGGTACTTCTGTGTCCTGTCACCATAGAAATAGAAAAGGAGTGGGTGTTAACAGTGCTGTTTCTATAGAGACAACAGGTATTTAATAGACTCCCTGGCTTTGTCCCTTGTCTCATGTTGTGAATTATTGGAAAGCCAAATGGATGCCCCTTCCACTGAGTGTTCTCTTACATAAAATTTTATAAAATGCTTTTGTTTATTTTATCCTTTCTACTTTTAATTCTAAAAGCATTGCTACATTTTTTTTTGTTTTTTTAGAGTTCGCATGTCAAATTCAATGTCTTCCGGTGTGTTCTGCACTAATTTCAAAGAAGACATATTTTTCTGAATGTATAATGAAACTATGAAAACACAATGAATTAATAATAAAATGTGTGTTAATGACAACAGTTTCCATACCAACAAATCCCTTTACGCAGTTGCCACTTGCAACTACTTGCTGCCCTATAATTTGTCCAAATAAACTAACATCTGGGTTTTGTTTTTCTAGAAGTTGTATTTAAGCAGCAAGCAGCACATTTAGGACCCTGGTCAGTGTGACTGGGTTCAAAGATCTCACTCAGGTACAGAGCACGATTTGAGCTACACTTAGAGGAATAACTTCAGGCTACAGATGTATCCATTAATAAGCAAGAAGGAAAGTGATGATAACCATGTACATATAAGTGCTATTTATACTCAGGGTTCTATTTTATCTTCCTTCCCTCTCTCCTTCCCTTCCTTTCCTTCTTTCTTTCTCATTCCTTCCTTCAATCTCTCTCTTTATATCTATGTATATCTATATATACATGCGGTTGACCCTTGAATAAAGTGGGTTTGAGCTGCACAGATTCAATTATACATGGATTTTTTCAATACAGTACTGTAAATGTATTTTCTCTTCCTTATGATTTTATTTCCTTAGAAATTAACACATATTTTGTACGTGATAATTGACTGTTCATGTTACCAATAAGGCTCCAGTTAACAGTAGGCTGTTAGTAGTTAAGTTTTCAGGGAGTCAAAAGTCATACAGACTTTGACTGTGTGGGGGGTTGGCACCCCTAACTTCCATGTTGTTCAAGGGTCAACTGTATAATATAAATATATACATTAAAAAAAATTAAACCCTATGGAGTAGGAATTCTTGACCTGATTTACACATAATTAAGATTCAAAAGGATTGAGCATATCCAAGAAACACACAGTTAGTGAGTGATAGTGCTAACAGTTGTTCATTTATTTATTAATTATTCAATATTTACTTAGCATTTACTACGTGTCACTGTACTTCACATTGGGAATGTATCGATGAACAAAAGAGACCAGATGTCCTCATGGAGCATAAATTCTCACAGAGGGACACAGTAACAAGCAAAAAATATAATAAGTTATAAAATATATTGGAAGACGATAAATACAACGGGCAACAAAGAAAGAACAGAGTAAAAAGGGCTTGGGTCCAAGGATGTAGGAGAGCAAGGAGTAGAATGAAATGGAAAGTCAAGGTAGTAGCCATAGAGAAATGAGATCTGAGGCCACTTGAAAGAGACCTGTCTGGCTCCAGAGCCCATCTGCTTTCTTTCATTATAGCCACTTCCCTAACAGGCATTGGTTCATTTCAAGTCAAAGTTTGTTATTCTTCACCTGAGGTCAAATTGATAATAATAGATAATGAAATAATTTAGAATCATAGACTAGTTGATACTTTTCTAATGAAATGTTTAAAAACTATTGTGGGGGTGGGTGGGGGCAACTGGGTGGCTTAGTTGATGAAGCATCTGCCTTCAGCTCAGGTCACGATCCCAGGGTCCTGGGATTGAGTCCCACATCTGGCCCCCTGCTCAGTGGGGAACCTGCTTCTCCCTCTCCCTCTGCTTGCCACTCGCTCTGCTTGTGCTCTTTCTTTCTCTCTCTGTCAAATAAATAAATAAAATCTTTAAAAAATTAAAACTATTGAGGGATGAAAACTTATCTGTAAACTTTATAGAGACATGGCAGAATTGTCTAACCTTTCTCAAACTCTGACATCAAAATTGAGTGTGACAACATAATCTTGAAAAATTATAGTTTCTCCTTGGAAATTCTGGGAAGAATCCATTTTTCTCCAAGGCATTATGTAGCCTGGTCTCCAAAAACTCACTGCTTTTACCTTCCCACTATGTTTTGGCATTTCTTTGGACAGACAATGATGGCAAACTTTCAATTCCACCTTAGGGATTCTCTCAGTCCTCCCCACCTCCTGAGGTGGGGTGCTATTCTGTATTCCAGTAGCACTGTATGCGTTTTACTTTTTCTTGGCACTAAGTGTTCTGTGACTGAAATTGTGTATACTTGTCTCTCTTCTTCTTGTCTCAGATTGTCAGTTACTTAAAATTAATGCCCATGCCCAAATTATTTATGATATATATCTATGCCAGTACTTGTACAAAATAAATGCTCAGTAACAATTATGAAAATATAAGATAAAATTTAAAAAGGAGTGAATGAGAATTTATACAAAGGGTAACACTTGACCTAGATTTTGAAATTATTCACATCATTTTTTTTTTTATCCTGATACTCCTAGCCTTATTCAGACATTCTTTTCATGTTTGGTCAATCCTAAAGTCAAGGTTTCATTATAACTTCCCTAGTGTTGTAATTTTATAACTCATGTGTATGCAACTGCATAATATTGATTTGTCCATATCTACTGAAGGAAATGGCACTTTAGTAAAGGTTAAGATATAATTGAAATAACATTAATGACAAAATCACTTCCATGTACTTCTGACTATATAGTGTATGAAAGCCAAGCATTCAGATTTTTGAATCAAACTGTAGAAGGAGTAAACCAATTTCTCATGGTACTGCAATTATGGAAGTACTATTTCTTTTTTTTTTTTTTTTTCAGCTTCTCTACTTCTTAAATATACATATAGTTTTGTATTATTTTGAGAAAGAACAGGTCTTAAAAATTTTAAATTAAGCACAATACCCATATTCAGAACAAAACTTCATCCAGTAATCATAGACTTAAGCTAACTGATCCTTTTAAAATTTATACCTTAACAGAAGTCATCTAATCTGATGTGATTGGAACTTGTGTAGTTGCTTGAGTAATTAAAAAGAACAACAAACAACAATCCACCAAAATAAACATCAGTTAAAGCAAGACATTTAAAAAAAATACACAATAACTATACATTAAATAAGGAATAGAAGAGAACGATTATGAACTATTTTTTAGAAAGGGTAGAGGCACAGAAGCTTACTAGAAAGTATCTATTCGAAGCCAGCATTTCAGGCAGAATAGATGGATCTGCCAATATGTTTTTAGATAAAAGAGCGATTTCTATGGCACATCAGTAAATCATAGAACAGACAGGAGATACTACTGTATTATATTAATGACTAACTACATTTTAAAACTAGGTAATTTTGAATTTGTAACTATATCATTTCTGGCATGAAAGTTTTCAAATTTAAAACCCTGATGTGTCATTGTCAAGGAATACGCTTACTGGTACAACATGTCTTCTTCATTGGTTTTGCCCAATGGATGGTGCATTTTTGGCTCAGACTTCTGAAATGTACTTTCCCCACACTTTCCTGATAATTACAGCAGGAAGAGGGTGCTCAGAGGACGAAATAAAACCTGCTCAGTCCTATACAACACGCAGAGAGAGCAAAATTCTGTAGCAGATATTGTTGACGGTATTGGACACAGAGGATCTATACAACTTCTGGGAAATTAAGAATAGAAACAGAAAAATATAACAATAGATTTTTTTTTTTTTACTTGAAGTGTGAACTTTTTGCAACCACGAACCTACTTCTCTGCAAAGCAAAAACCACCTTCCGATAAAACATAGCAGACCCAAAACATCATGCAATGCAGAAAATAATAAACAGAACCTACACCAGGAGAAGAGGAATTTAGATGGAACAAGAACCAAAACAATTTCCTTAAAATAAAAACAATCAACTAGCTACATACTTCTCTATTCCCAGGGAATAGGAAAGTTACTTAGTGGAACAATGTAAGGTTAACAGTGGAACCCTATCTCACTATATTTGTAGTTTCCCAACACACATTTTTATGTTTAAGTTTATGGCTTGTAAACTGTATGTAATTCTCATTATTTAAAATGTGCTTGGTTACTTTCAATTAATCCCCTCGTAGCTTTACACAACCTTAAGCTAGAGCAGTTTTCACTGATCACAACTGAGGTTCTCACCAGCACCCTCACATCCAGAATGGTGCCCAGAGGGACTTGAAGGTTACAGAAAGGCTTTGGGAAACAAGCATTCCACAAAGATTATCAAAATATGGGTGGGACACATGTGTTTTCTAATGACTTCTATTTATTTTCTTTTAAGATACCTTGTATAGAGTCAAGCTTTACCAATAAGTAAACTTTAGTCTTTAGTTTCCTTCTCTATAAAATGGGTAGAGTAATAGACACTCCAATATGACTGAGGGCCATATCCTCTTTAGTATTTCTTTTCTGAACAAAAGTGTCCATATTGGATAATAAATTATATGGTAACTCTGTGATTATGAGGGGGAAAAAACACAAATGGCTTTAGTTTTCAAATATCCTCTTTCCATGGGAATTAAATAAATATGTATTGGTTATTTTCATTTTCTATACAGAATATTGCCAAGATCCAAACACAAATAACATTTCCTTACATATGTGTTCTCTACGTAATGTTTAAATGCTTAATAGGACCTAATACGTGCACAATGTGAACTATAACATCACCTACCCACAAGAAGCTCTGTACCCTAATAGGTAGTCTGCCATTTGTCGCTGTCATTTGGCAAGCAAGGTTTCTACAACTAGTAAGAGAAACACTTAGACATCTGGTTTGTTCTATTCAAACTGTACTACAAACACTTTTGACTATATTCACAACAGCAATAATAGATAGAGTTATATAGCACTTGTCTTGAGGATAAATTGCCTCAATTATTTTATTCTCAGAAACAATAAGAGTCACTCTGATGATATTAGGCAGTTACAAAAAACAACATCATTTTCACTTTTCAGATTATTTCGCCAATCATAGAGGACTCTTCGCAATGCAATTTTATAAAGGTAGTCCTAAAGACTTAATGTTTTTCTCTTTGTAGAATATCTGGTCACTTTTGTTTGTACCTCATTTATGAGATACATGTCCTATAATGAGCTATATGTCCTAGCATTTGTCCCAAAAGGAAACTGTATGTGTGTATAGCAAATATTTTATACTAAGATTTTGAGTGGGTTAGTGTTCTCTAAGTTGCTCTATACCCAAAAAATGTTTTGTGGCAATTCTCATCTTAAATATTTCCTACAATAATGCTAATAAACATCAACATAGGCCACAATGTATGTATTCCTGTGTCTTTGTTTCATCGAAAAACAGGATAAGTTTTAAAAAGTAGATGAATGACAAGTGTTTTCAATGGATTCCATAGGCCCAGCCTACAGCACTATACTGAACTGAAGCATCATAATATGCTGAATGATTATGGAGACTTTACATTTGCAGTGTGATATATGCAAAATAAACTTTTGTTCAATTTAATATCCACAAGCGGAACTGACATTTGCAGGTCTCTACTCCTCACAGAGATGAATAGATACTCTAAAGTAAATCAAAATGAACAAACACATGGTTTTACCACAGATTCTTTAGCTAAGATTGTCTATGTGATTTATATAATCATTTGAACTCAGTTTAGAGTTAATTTTTATTTTTTCTCCACTGGCCAAGATGACATTAATGTTCCCTTTACCTTGAACTAGTCTTTATATAGGTTTCTTCCTGACCCTAGGCCCTGATGTCCCTTTTCTTAGAGCATTTACCTTAGTAACTTGTAAATTCTCCTGCCTCTTTGAAATGTAATCTCAAAAATATTTTTAAAAGCTACTTGCCAGTGTTCTTTGAGTAGGTCAAATTAGCGAACACAGGTTGCCTAGTGTCTCCTACTCCAGCTCTTAAAAATTCTCCAGTCTTTTTTTCAGTAGAGTTGAGCTCAGAATTAGTTCTAGCCTGTCTCTCTCTTGTAATATTCTTGAATAAATTCTTCCTTGCCTAATTTTACTATCTGGGTTAATGTACTTCACATAATCATCAATGCAACTAAAAATACAGGTCATTTATCTTTTAAGGTTTCAGCAAGTTAGCCACCTCCCTGTGCCTATCCCAAAGCAGACCTTCAGAAACCATTTGTTGAAAGGATGACTAAGCACTTCTAGGCAGGGCCAATTTTGTAAGGTAATGACCAAGGTGAAGCATGCCAAATGAATTCTTCAAGTGTGTTCGATTAATGGCACTATTTAGGACGAATTACTCTTTGGCCAGAACTTAAGATTTTTAATTAAATAGAAGACCAATTTTGCAAGAATTGTATTTATAACTTAATAAAAATTGAAGAGTGTTTAATGAATTTGATTCTATGACTAAACATTTTATTCACCGAATTAAAAATACAGTGTCTCAATTCCTTGCTGTTCTTTCTTATGATTTCCAGTCAGTACAATGTTTATCCTTTATCTGGTGTGGTATTTGCTTTCATCTGAGGACCATTAAGGGACTCTGTCCATTTCTCTTCATAAGCACAGAATTTGAAAACAAATTGTTAGACACACCACCTTGAGTAGGTTGAAAACAAAGCACTCCGGTGCATGCATTCAATAGACTTCCAGCTCAGAACAAAAACGTAGATCTCAGTAGCTGCTTTGTAAAAGCCTTCTATTTCAGTAGTTTCTTTGTGTTCAGCTCTTTACCACAGAATGAATCCACTTGGAATACTTCACAACAAATGGAGTCAGAAGAAGGAAGGAAAGGGAGGATTCCTTTTATTCCAACGAAATAAGACAACCATAATCCTCTTAAAGATAATTTTGTAAATATACCTATTTCCTCATAGTAGCACTGCTTTCCTTATATACTTATTTGATTATAATTTAACTAATGAATATGATCATGATTATTTCTGGTTTCTCTGGGCTGGAACAGCGTTTTACCTCATGTTGAGAAATAATTGGCTCCAAAAATGAAACAAAAAGAGAAAATGTTTTTTAGGTTAATATATCCAGTTGATAAACATTTTCTGAAGGGAGATGAGAAGTTACTGAAATACTTCCAATTACCAACTCTGAAAGTAGTTATTTTGGTGAGACCTCATGTCATCATTTTTATTTACTTTAATTATGAAGGCCTTTTAACCTTCGTTTTATGGTAATATTATAATTTGATGTCTTTAAAATTTGAATGACTCTTCCTTTACACTGACAGACACTAGTGTAGTAGGGACAAGATACATTTCAACAAAGGCAGTATTCCCCTTTGAGAATCCTATTGTTGGGGATTCAGTGCTTATACAAAATACAATCCTATGTTCCGTTCTGAAAAGCAGAGCTTGAGTGAGATTGGAGGATGAATCTGCATAATCCATAATACCAGGGAGTATTTCAACTCCCTGGTTTAAGATTATTATGTCAAACGATTTTTCCTCCTCAGACTGGGGTTCCACATGAGAAGACATCTGTGCTACAGAAAAAGTGGCTAATAAGGAGAAAACCAGGGTGGCTGATTCTAAAGCAATGATCTACTATTATTTTTACCTTTTTTCTTCAGGTGAAGTTTTCTTCAACACCATATTCTGGCATTTAGGGAAATAAGCAAGGATCAGTTTACGATTGGGCTAAGCAGTTGAGAGGGAATGGTAGCATGCTATTTGAGGTCAGTATGGCTCAGAGTTAAAGGTGTTAAGCCAGATCAGGATAGATTTTGAAGAGGAAACTTATTTCATGGAGATATTGGAAACACAGAGGGAGAGGACTGCACTTCCAATCTTGGTGCAAGGAGAGCTCTTGCACACTAATAAGTGGCTATTAGATGGAGTGGCAGCCCTGACTCAAAGCCAGAAAGAACAAGAGAACATGGAAGATAATAGAATTTAAAATGGTGTGTTTGTGGGTAAAAATATTAATTAAAAGTGCTTTCATTTTGTCCTAAATTTACATAAGGAAAGTGGTATCATAATCACCCATTTGTCAATCAGAATTTATGAAAACTGAAGCACTAACAGAGAAAGGTAGATGAGGGGAAAAAATCACAAGTAATAGGGCTGGAATGGGGTTTGCATGAAAACCAATAATCTAGAAGTCTAAAATATCAAGATCTAAAAATTCCATCCTTGAAAGGAGGAAAAATTCATCAAATCTAGACAATGCTATTAACTTGTCTTAGCCCCAAGACTGTTCATTACAACTGATCTCAACTATTCTTCCTCAGATGATTTAGTAAGCCTTAAAAGATTAACCTGGCTTTCAACCAGAAGATTTTGATTGATCTTTTGGTTCGTTTTTGTCTGTGGAGGATCTTGAAAAGTCCACATATATGGACAGTCCTTGAGACTTATCAGTACAACCCAGTTCCAACTTATTACTTATTCAAAGTTGTTTTACAGTTAGAGTTTTTGGCAAGAAGAATCAGGCATTCAATAAAGCTATAAAGGTTTTGTCAATATAAATAAAGAATATCCCCAAAAGTGTGCTGGGATTCCAACCTAAGTCTTAGACAATTTTTCCTAATTAGATTATAGTAAAGATAGTAGAATGAAGAGCCTATATTTAATTCGACATATTTATATTCTAATTAGCTCACTTAAGATATTAATCTTTAGATGGTGTGATATCACGTGTTATCAACATGAGCAGTCAAGATATTTTCATATTCCAATACAGAATTTCTTAACCAGTACTGGTTTGGCACTGGAAGAATATATATTTATTTTATCTAACTTTCCAAACCCTGAATCCATATAAATACAAGGTGGGGATTATACTGTTGCTTTCAAGTATGCTGCAGCAATGTTGCTTTGAGTTGCCCTGGAGAGAATGAGAGAATAGTAAGTACTCATTATTACACAAATATTTGTAATTAGCATCAATAATTTTCTGCACATCAATGGATCCCTCTGAAGTGCTTTAAAGTTTTATTTTGTTGTTGTTTTTATTTTTAATTTAGTCAACTGTGTTCTTTTTTACCTTTTCCAGACAATTTATATGAATAGCAGGTTTTAACTATAGGTACCCAGCAAAAAATATTTATGAAAGAGGAAAGACAAAGGAATAAGACATTTTAAAATTATCTATCTGGACCAGAAAAATCAAATTTCTCTGTGCTACTCTAGCCTACCTTTAAAAGATCATCAGTGGAGGATCTACATCTTCAAAAAATAATTCATCTAGTAGTACAAACTCTCACACTTGACTATCAACGCAAATGGAATTATTACAAAAATGATAAATCTTTGATCCATGAAACATCTTATTGACACATTAACAAATTTTTATTGAGCTTCTTCTGCCAGGTATTATATCCCTGTTGACTTTATATTTTAGTAGAGAATACAGAACAACAAAAAAAGCAAGGCTTAGGGGGTTGGTGCAAACTATCTCACTTACATGAGATAAAAATGAGTGAAAAAGCTCTGTTTTTCCCCATTGAGAATGATATTCACTGTGGGTTTTCTATAGATGGCTTTTATGGTATTGAGATACGTATCCTCTTTCCTTACACTGTGGAGTTTTAATCAGGAAAGGATGCTGTACTTTGTCAAATGCTTTTTTCTGCATCCACTGAGAGGATCATATGATTCTCGTCCTTTCTTTTATTTATGTATTGTATATCACACTGATTTGCAGATGTTGAACCAACTCTTGTAGCCCAGGAGTAAATCCCACTTGGTTGTGGTGAATAATCCTTTTAATGTACTGTTGGATCCTACTGGCTAGTATTTTGGTGAGAATTTTTACATCCATGTTCATCAGGGATATTGGTCTATAATTCTCATTTTTGGTGGGTCTTTGTCTGGTTTTGGGATCAAGGTAATGCTGGCCTTATAAAGAGTTTGGAAGTTTTCCTTCAATTTTTTTAAACAGCTTCAGAAGAATAGGTATTAATTCTTCTTTAACTGTTTGGAAGCATTCCCCTGGGAAGACCTCTGGCCCTGAGCTCTTTGTTTGTTGGGAGATTTTTGATGACTGCTTCAATTTCCTTGCTGGTTATGGGTCTATTCAGGTTTTTTATTTCTTCCAGGTTCAGTTTTGGTAATTTATATGTCTCCAGGAATGCATCCATTTCTTTCAGATTGTCTAATTTGTTGGCATATAGTTGCTCATATGTTCTTATACTTGTTTGTATTTCTTTGGTGTTGGTTGTGATCTCTCCTCTTTCATTCATGATTTTATTTATTTAGGTCCTTCTTTTTTCTTTTTGATAAGTCTGGCCAGGGGTTTATCAATCTTATTAATTCTTTCAAAGAACCAGCTCCTAGTTTTGTTGATCTGTTCTACTGTTCTTTTGGTTTCTATTTCATTGATTTCTGTTCTAATCTTTATATTTCTCTTCTCCGGCTGGGTTTAGGCTTTATTTGCTGTTCTTTCTCCAGCTACTTTAGGTGTAGGGTTAGGTTGTATATTTGAGACCTTTCTTGTTTCTTGAGAAAGGCTTGTAGTGCTATATACTTCCTTCTTAGGATCACCTTTGCTGGATCCCAAAAGTTTTGAACAGTTGTGTTTTCATTTTCATTTCATTTGTTTCCATGAATTTTTTTAATTCATGGAATTTTTTAAATTCTTCTTTAATTTCCTGGTTGACCCATTCATTCTTTAGTAGGATGCTCTTTAGCCCCCATGTATTTGAGTTCTTTTCAACTTTCCTCTTGTGATTGAGTCCCAGTTTCAAAGCAGTGTGGTCTGAAAACATGCAGGGAATTGTTCCCAATCTTTTGGTACCGATTGAGACCTGATTTGTGACGCAGGATGTGATCTATTCTGGAGAATGTTCCATGTGCACTTGAGAAGAATGTGTGTTCTTTTGCTTTGGGACGGAATTCTCTGCAAATATCTGTGAAGTCCATCTGGTCCAGTGTGTCAAAGCCCTTATTTCCTTGTTGACCTTTTTCTTAGATGATCTGTCCATTGCAGTGAGGAGGATGTTAAAGTTCCCTACTATTAGTGTATTATTGCCAATGTGTTTCTTTGATTTTGTTATTAATTGGCTTATATAATTGGCTGCTCCCATGTTAGGGACATAAATATTTACAATTGTTAGATCTTCTTGCTGGAGCTTTTCCCCCAAGGTCAGGAACATGGCAGGGATGTCCACTATCACCACTGCTATTCAACATAGTACTAGAAGTCCTAGCCTCAGCAATCAGAGAACAAAAAGGAATAAAAGGCATCCAAATTGGCAAAGAAGAAGTCAAACTCTCACTCTTTGCAGTTGACATGATACTTTATCTGAAAAACCCAAAAGCCCACCCCCAAATTCCTAGAACTCATACAGGAATTCAGTAAAGTGGCAGGATATAAAATCGACGTACAGAAATCAGTTGCATTTCTATACAAAAAAATGAGACAGAAGAAAGAGAATTTAAGGAGTCAATCCCATTTACAGTTGCACCCAAAACCATAAGATACCTAAGAATAAATCTAACCGAAGAGGCAAAGGATTTGTACACAGAAAACTATAGAACACTCATGAAAGAAATTGAGGAAGACACAAAGAAATGGAAAAGCATTCCATGCTCATGGATTAGAAGAACAAATATTATTAAAATGTCTATGCTACCTAGAGCAATCTACACATTCAGTGCAATTCCTATCAAAATACCATCAACTTTTTTCACATAACTAGAACAAATAATTCTAAAATTTATATGGAACCAGAAAAGACCCCAAAGAGCCAAAGGAAAGTTGAAAAAGGAAACCAAAGCTGGTGGCATCACAATTCCAGACTTTAAGCACTATTACAAGCTGTAATTATCAAGACAGTATAGTACTGGCATAAAAACAGACACAAAGATCAATGGAACAGAACTGAGAACCCAGAAATGGACCCTCAACTCTATGGTCAACTAACCTTCAACAAAGCGGGAAAGAATATCCAATGGAAAAAAGACAGTCTCTTCAACAAATGGGGCTGGGAAAATTGGACAGACACAAGCAGAAGAATGAAAATGGACCATTTCCTTACACCATACACAAAAATAGACTCAAATGGGTGAAAGACCTAAATGTCAAAATCCTTAAGTAGAACACAGGCAGCAACCTTTTCGACCTCAGCTGCAGCAACTTCTTGTTAGACATATCTCCAAAGGCAAGGGAAACAAAGGCAAAAATGGGACTTCATAAAGATAAAATCTTTTGCACTGCAAAGGAAATAATCAACAAAACCAAAAGACAACATACAGAATGGGAGAAGATATTTGCAAATGATATATCAGATAAAGGGCTAGTATCCAAAATCCATAAAAGATTTATCAAACTCAACACCCAAAGAACAAATAATCCAATCAAGAAATGGATAGAAGACATGAACAGACATTTCTCCAAAGAAAATATCCAAATGGCCAACAGACACATGAAAAAATGGTCAATATCACTCAGCATCAAGGATATACAAATCAAAACCACCATGAGATACCAGCTCACTCCAGTTAGAATGGCTAGAATTAACAAGTCAGGAAATGACAGATGTTGGAGAGGATGTGGAGAAAGGGGAACTCTCTTACACTGTTGGTGGGAAGGCAAGCTCATGTAGCCACTCTGGAAAACAGTATGGAGGTTCCTCAAAAAGTTGAAAATAGAGCTACCCTATGACCCAGCAATTGCACTACTGGGTATTTACCCCAAAGATACAAATGCAGTGATCTGAAGGGGCACCTGCACCCCAGTGTTTATAGAAGCAATGTCCACAATAGCCAAACTATGGAAGGAGCCCAGATGTCCATCAATAGATGAATGGATAAAGAAGATGTGGTACACACACACACACACACACACACTCAATCACATAATGGAATATTTTACTGCTATCAAAGAGAATATGAAATCTTGCCATTTGCAACTATGTGGATAGAACTAGAAGGTACTATGTGAAGCAAAATTAGGCAAACAGAAAAAGACGATTATCATATGATCTCACTGATATGTAGAATTTAAGAAACAAGGCAGAGGATCATAGGGAAAGAGAGGAAAAAATTAAAACAAGATGAAACCAGAGAGGGAGACAAACCATAAGAGACTCTTTAATCTTAGGAAACAAACTGGGGGTTGCTGGAGGGGAGGGGATTGGAGAGATGGGGTGGCTAGGTGATGAACGTTGGGGAGGGTATGTGTTGTGGTAAGCACTGGTGTTCTGTAAGACTAATGAACTACAGACCTATACCTCTGAAACAAATAATACATTATATGTTAATTTAAAAAAAATTTGGGGTGCCTGGGTGGCTCCGTGGGTTAAAGCCTCTGCCTTCGGCTCAGGTCATGATCTCAGGGTCCTGGGATCGAGCCTCGCACCAGGCTCTCTGCTCAGCAGGGAGCCTGCTTCCCCCTCTCTCTCTGCCTGCCTCTCTGCCTACTTGTTATCTCTCTCCTTTCTATCAAATAAATAAATAAAATCTTTTAAAAAATTTTAAAAAAAAATTTTAATTACAAAATAATAAAAAGATTTAAAAAAAAATTGGGTGATAGAGCAGGGCAGGGGTAAAGCGGTTCATTTGCTTTTCTTATTCAGAATGTGTTAAAAAACAAAATTCAACTGACTGAACTTTAAAGATCTTTTTGGGTTTATTTAATGATTCAGAAATTGGGCAGTATTCTATAGAGCATATACAAAGAAACCAGCCATGAGGAGCTATACAAAATGAAAGACTTTTATAGGCAGAAGAGAGTGGGACAAGGAAGTTATACTAGTAAAAAGTGGATTTGCTGTGGCAAGGTCACTTTCCTTTAGGGGATTGCAGGGCTCTATCAAGCAGATTACCTTACTACAGCTAACCAGGTGGTTCCTCATTGGCTGGTTTAAGATTCCATTTCTGAGAGACAAAAAACTGTGATTAAGTTAGGCCCCAGTTTGGTGATGTGGGGCCTAATGTAAGTGACTCCTCTTTGGGCCTGTTATCTTGTTTTTAACAGATGAGATGAGCTAGAAATAATATGAATTGAAATTGGTGCCCAATCAAATATTTGGACAACTTTCATTTCATCATCTGCTGCATAATTGAACAGAGTATAAATATGATATGATTTTCATTGTATCATTAATGAAAGTAGGGTCTCAGGGATCATCACAGTCTCCCTTTTACTCTTTGCATGTATCATTGTAAAATTATTAAGTGATTTAGGGCATCACCAAATCACGAAGTAATCCATATGATGTTGTCTTTCAAATTATGATTTATTGTTAAGTTCAACAATGGGAAATTGGTCAGCCTGGTAGGATGATTTGAAGGTAGAGATCTCAAGCTAGGGTCTGTTACTTTCTAGGTTTCTAGTTAAACTGCTTGGAGCAATTCATTTCACCCCTCCTGTCTGTCCTTAAAATAAAAATGGTACAAATGCCTACTTTAATGACATGATTTATTTGAAAGCACTGTACAAAGTGTAAAGTGATGAATAAATCTTAATTATGGTTATTGTAAAATTTAGATAATGGATATGATTTGGGTACCCTTTCTCAACTGAATATGAAAATAAATATTTTGGCATTATGTAACATTTCATGGAGGAGCATATGGAGAGAATTTTTATTTTTATTTATTTTTTTAATTTAATTTTATTTTTTTTTAAGATTTTATTTATTTATTTGACAGAGAGAGAGATCACAAGTAGGCAGAGAGGGAGGCAGAGAGAGGGGGAAGCAGGCTCCCCGCTGAGCAGAGAGCCTGATGTGGGGCTCAATCCCAGGACCCTGAGATCATGACCTGAGCCAAAGGCAGAGGCTTTAACCCACTGAGCCACCCAGGCACCCCTGGAGAGAATTTTTAAAGAAGAAATCACTATTATGGAATTCGAAGACCTAGAGTATTAGATTATTCCCATTTTTTTCAAGGATACTCTTTAGCATGCTTATAAAGGAGACAGAAGAAACTCATTTTTAAATACTTAAGAGTATTAACAATATATAAAAGATGTATTGGAAATAAAATCCTGCATAAAGACTTTGAAATGCTGTTTTAGGTAGTTAAAAAAATGTTAGGACATACGAAGGACAAGAATAGACTGACTATATCAGCATATTAACACTTTGTAGAGTATGACAAAGTATTTGAAATTTATTGAGTGGTGGCAAATATCTGAAAATATTGAAAGGGTACAAGAGGCTGCTGATATTATTCAAGTTTCATACAGTTTGCCACTTTGAGACAGGTTGTGCTATACACAGAAAGCAAGGAAGGTCATACTGAGATCAAAGTGAATTATGTTTATTCTAATTTAATTCTTGACACAGTGTTTACATATAATAAATTGTTTGAGAAAAAAATAGACATTGCACAATATTTTAAGGGACCGTTGAATTCAAAAAGTCGCTGTCCTTGTGTAAGTTTTGGCTGTAGTTCTTACAGAAATTAGAAAATCTAAGTGGTCCGGAAAGAACCTAGATAACCTTTTCACTTCAGACAAAATTAGACAGTTGTCCAGAAAAATAGCTGCTCAAGGATACACAGATGTAAGCTTTGGTCTTTCATTTCTCAGCAACTAGTGCTATAAAATAATTTAGACTAGCTTAGCAGAGTTTGTAATAGGACATTATCTTCGAGAGTTGCATCATCTTTAAAAACTCTAAAATTAGACTGATACGGGTAGATCCACAGAGCTTAAGGAGAAGAGCTGTGGAGTATATATTGTGATCTGAGGGAAGATTTGGGAAATCCTAAATGAGTCAGAAATGGTGCCAGCGGTAAAGTAAGCAGAGGATCCAAGACTACATAATACATTAGATAAAAACTCATGGGACATGCAACAGAAGAAACCTTTTTTTAAAAACCAGGAAAGGAAAGGAAAAATTAAGGGGGTAGATCAGGTTGGGGGAGGGGGGGAGACGAACCTTGAGAGACTATGGACTCTGAGAAACAAACTGAGGGTTTTGGAGGGCAGGGCGGTGGGGGGATGGGTCTCCTGTGATGGGTATTAAGGACGGCACATACTGCATGGAGCACTGGGTGTTATATGCAAACAATGAATCATGGAACACTACATCAAAAACTAATGATGTACTGTATGGTGACTAATATAACATAACAAAAATTAATTAATTAATTAAATAAAAGCCAGGAAACAAGAATTGTTGCTTTGTGTTGCTTTTGATTAGTCAGTTCATGGCTGTTTAAATGCCATCACCCCAAGAGTCAATTTGCCAGAGAAATATGAACATAAACTTGTACCCATGTCTCCATGCTTTCTGTCAAGTGACTCTGACTTTCCTTATCACTACTGACTGGACCAGGAATTTGCAACTGACACAAAGTCAGCCATTTAAAGGCAAGAATGCAGCACCTTGTGATGAACTGAAAGATTTACTAACTCCTAGGAATTCACAAAAAAAGGGACATGGACTTCAATAAAAGCCATTCAAAAGTTTGGCTTAGGGGGTTCGTGTCTTTTCTCAATGAAGTTATGATTCTGACCTACACTGGTGACATAAATGAAACATAGCAAAGAAAATGAAAACTATCAAGTAATAAACTTTCAGCCACCTGAGAATGATGATACTACGTGAATCCTATTATCAACAATAAGTTTTTCCGCCAAAAAAAAGATAATAAAATAAACAGAGAAGTTTAGCTTTCATTTTTAACTCTAAAGCTTTGTATAATGTTCCACAGTGTTTCCTTTAATATGATAATACCCCGCATGATTACAAATTCAAACAGAAAATGAGAAGGTTTATAAAAAGAAAGGAAGAATAACAATTTAAGTATAATTGTTCTCTACTTAAAGGAAATTCAAGAAAATAATTTTTAAACAAACATTTGACTATTTAACTGTGCATTTCCCTAATCCTCGTTTTGTTTGGAATAAAGCATACACTTGATAAATTTCTAATTGTTAAATATATTGAGCAAAAATGGTTGGAAAAATGTTTCATAATTTGGATTCATTGTTTACTCTAATTCTGGGCTGTGAACGAAAAAAAAAATCTAAAATTGTCATATTTGCTTTGCTAACTGTATCAGGGGACTACAGATCACTTCTAAGGGATAGTTAAAAAAACAATATATAAAAAGAGACTACTTGATTGCATCTTAAAATTTGTCAATACCCAGAAACAGAATGGACAAAAACACATATACAATCACATTCTGCTATCTGGTTTCCAGATGACCCAAACAAATACGACAATGTTTTGATTCTCGCAGTTTTTAACGTTTTCAACTTTCAGAAGTATGTGTTAAGAAATACATTATGCTTTCAAATCTACTGCCTGAAATGTCCATCACACCGAGTGTCAGATTTGGTCTATAATTCCCCATTTATTTTTGAAGAAATTTTCTACTAATTTTAAATGTATTTACTCAAAGTCTAACATTTTAAAAATTACTCACCACACATAGTAATTTACATAGTTACAGATAAAACAGAAATAAGATAAATAAGAATAACTAAAAGGAATTCTTAAATCTTGTTATAGAACTCAGATGTACAAAAAAGACACAAATTACTTTTAATAGGTTTATCACACTTCCAGAGTACAAATCTATTCCAGGGATCATTAGGAATACAGTCTCCCCATTGGACTCTCAACAGCAAGAGTATGAAAAATCACCCATGTGAATGCTCACAATTTTTCACTAGGCCATTTCTTACCTGAGGATCCTGGCAGTCCCTAAGCTCACACAATATACAACTATAGTTTTCATCACTTCTGTGACCAACCTTCTCTGATATGTCACTTTAGGTTCAATGTCTCTTCCTTCAGTAGTTCTGTTACTTCCTGTTTACTATTGATGCATACATAGGCCTCTAAACCCAATTTCTACTCTACACTGTCCTGAGATCTTCAGCTTGCCCATTGTAAAACTTAATGTTTTATTCATTTTCATATTATCTATTATCTACCACTTTATCAGCTCTTACTGATATACTTCCCTTGTATATGTGGAATATATAAATATTCCTTCTTTAGTGACTAGTCAATTCTTGACTAGTTAATATTACTTGCTTGTTTTTGGCATATATAAGAGATAACGTATCACATAAAGTTTAAGGTCATGAGCTTCATAATTAAAAAAAAATCTTCATTTGAGATATGTTTCTGTTACCTACTACCTGTATGATATTGGTGGAAAGTAAACTTCTATTTCCTTTGTAAACCTTCATTTCTTCTGATGTAAAAATGAGAATGAAGTATTAAATATTTCTTAAAGTCATTGTGAGAATTAAATCTGATACATGTAGAGAATTTAACATGTGAGACAAGATAAGAATTTCAAAATGAAAAAAAAAAATCATTATATAAAATTCTAACACTCCTGTTATGGTTACGTTAAACTAGGGTTTACCTCCATGACTACTGGTCTAATATTTTAATTTTTGCTTCACTCAGGGTATGCTAAAATTATCCTGCAGTAATAAATAAATAACCCCAAAGAGGTCAAGGAATTAAAAACAATTTAAAAAGATTAACTTTTCAGACACATTCATGTCCATTTCAGACAAGCAGCAGGGCTCTGCTTTATGTCATCATGTTCTAAGTCTGGTCCTAATGCTGATACAGTAGTTCTCTAGAATACACAGCTCCCTACTGCAGGAGGAAAGAATAGGATACATCGTAAGTGTGCAAGCATTTCAAACTTACTGTTTAAACCTGGTATGCTTCACTTCTCACACATCACTGGCTGTAGCAATTCACATTTAAAGGTAGCAGGGAAGTTGAAACCTCCCATTCACCTAGGAAGAGAGAGAAAAGGAAATAGTTGATGGATAACACTAATACCCACCACATTTACTGTTTCATTTCTCCCAGCAATTGCATTAAGAAACAAGCTTCAAAAACTCATGATTTATAAGGTATTGAAGATCATAAGAAACCCTCTTTTCTCATGGAGGGAAACACTTTATTAACTTTACTTTTGAAACATTCCTGAAAAGCATTCTTGCTACATAGTGAGATTGGATAGGATTCCCAAAGCCTTATAGAATCAGACCTTCCAGGAGATAGCAAGAAGGACCTGTTTCAGCTCACGATTTGATTCAAGAAATTTTTAGTCATGTCATGTACCTGAGTCACTTGTGAAGTTCTGTTTTGGTTTTGTTTCATTTTGATACACATACTTAGGTAGGCTTTAGAGCAGAATATCAGGAAATATACTGGGTTGTCAAGGTGAAAGTACTGCCTTATTCAAAGGTATGAATCAATTCATTTTATTTTTAATTCATTTTTATGAGATTCTTAGACATATACAAATGAAACATGAATGAAAAATGAGACAATTTTCCTAAAATCACAAGTGCATCTCATGCATGCACACACACACATACACAAATATATACATATATACTCTCACATGTATATAAAATACATGTAAAGTTTAAATGTCAATATAAATGTGTGTATATTTCTTTAGATATTCATAATATACTTTATGCTAATTATAAAACTTAGAGAAGATACTACTTTTTATTGTAGAATCGAAGATATTACTAAAATATTACTTATATTTTAGTTATCTTTATCATAAGAGGTACATATTTTTCTACAGTAGCATTTTGGAAGCATTTAGCATGTGCTAATTTAATATGTTTTATGATGATTTTTGTCATTGATTTTCATTAATTTTTTCATTATTTACATGATTTAGGATGAATCCTTCATGATCTAGGAAGGTCATCCCAGCACTTATAACCTTATAGTATGGTCATATAATAATTTTTTTAAAAATTTGTGCTTTCAAGTATTGTTAATGTCTTATCAGGTTCAGGGTGTCAGATTATCTCAACCAGGAATGATGTGTAGTCACCCTTATTGGCTTGAGGCAAAGGCATATTCAGGCTGGAAAAGATCAGGATGAGTCTTCATATTGGTAGTGATCAAAACAGACAGTAGCCAAAATATTAGATAGGATATGTTGATTAACACTGATAAAATCAGAGACTGCTTTAAGCACCATGCAGAGTTTCAGTCAGGTAACTGTGTAACACCTCTAAGAGAATTAGTAAATCCCTAATACTTTATGTAAAGTCCAAAGAGCCATATCTGAATCAATAAAGGCCAACTCTATTGTTAGTAATAGTAATATATAACCTATATCAGGAGCATTTGGCTTGAAAATTGAAGTAAAATAGTGGCAGTGCCATGTATTACAAACATTAAAATTAAGACAATCTGACATTTTATAGATATCATCAGAATTCTTCAAAATAATCTTGCAAGGTGTGCTATTTCATAAAGTTAAAAAATGAACAGATTTAGTCTCATCGTATTACTTAACTTTCATAGAGTTTTCTGGCAAACAGGGGCCAGGATCTGACCCCAGGTTTGTCTGTTATCAAAGACAAATTTCTTCTTCTTACTCTAAGGCTAAGCAGAGAGACACTAGCCCCACTACCTATGCTCAATTATTTATCACTTGCATGCCAAAACATGGTCCAGTGGCTTGCTGATAGTAAGTGGAATGTTTACTGTGGTGATATCAAAAAAGAAAGAAGACATGTCATTGCTTCCCTGTCTTTCACCCCACTCATAAAACTACCAACTCCACTTAGGGCAGAATTAACAATGTAGCTAAATAATACTCATTTCTGGTAACACTACACAGATCTTTTTTAACTCTGTTCCCTGAACGTTTCCATATCTAAGAGGTACTTCTTGGGCTACCTGTGTAGGAGTGGAGAGTAGAACACAGGTAAGGCAGAGTAAGTTGGTGAGCCCCCAGACCCGTTTCAAAAAGAACAGTTCTAAGTTTTCTCTCTCATATATTAGGGTTCTCCATTAACTCCCCCTTTTTTTTAAATAAGAAATAACAAGAAAAAGATAGAAAATCACAAATATTACATATTACATCTTCATATAGTCCAATGAGATATATATTATTGTTACTACAATTTTATACATTACACATTTGAGGCCCATAGAGATTAAATATTTTGCTCTAGGTCACAGATTTGGCAAAAATCAGACTCCATAGCCTGTGGTCTTAAACATGGAACATTTAGAATATTTCTTAGCATAATATAAGGGCTGCATGAACATTTTATTGCTGTCCTGTTATTCCTCAACTATGACATACAGAGGATGTTTTCTACTTCAGTGAAGACATGAAAGGTAAAAATTATTTCAATTAAAAATCTGTGACGTGAATAACTACCCAAGACAGATCCATCTGCCCTTCCTATTGCAAAATGAGGATGAAGAGAACAACATATATTCCTTTCATAATTTGTCGTAAAATGAATTTTGTTATTTGATAAAATAAACATATTTGCCATGAAAAAACAGGAACCCAAACTAGAGCAAAAATACAGAGAAACTAATAGAGTAGTAGTAGTAAATAAATTAAAAAATAAAATGAGCACAAATATATGTACAGTGAGATCATACCAAAATTTTAATTCACTTCTTATAAAGTTCTTTGAGAAAATAAAAAGAAGCATAAGCTACTCAGTTTATTTTATGATGTTACTGTACCTTAATTTCAAAATCAAATGGATTCGTTTGTATAGGTTACATTACACTTTAGTGTAACAGAAAAAAAATCAAAGCAATTGGTTTATACAATAAAGGTTCATGTCCTGAGTATGCTAGATTCCACTAAAGATTAGCTGGAAATTCAATCATAAGGACAGTATAAGACAATTGTATCAAATAAAGTATCTTACTAATATTTAGAAAAAAGCAAAGATCCTATGTGCATAAGGAAACAGATTTATCTTTTTTTTAAATTTTTATTGTGTTATGTTAGTCACCATACCTCATTAGTTTTTGACTCTAAAATTCATTGTTTACGTATAACACCCAGGGTTCCATGCAATACATGTAGAAACAGATTTATCTTAAAAAAGAACACAATGTTCAAAAGGTAGGGTAATAGCTCACTAATAATATTGTAAATTAACAACACAGGTATAACAGGAATGTCCATTATATAAGAGAACAACAAAATAAAAAGACAGAAAACATTTAGATTACCTGCAATGAAGAGGGTAGTAAGAATAGGTAGACAGGGAAACAAAAATATATTTTTATGGATGTAGTTATTTTGCAGCTAGCTGTAGTCAATAATATATGATTGTGTTTCCATGTCAACCAATATTCATGTATGGCTACTTTTCAATTACTAAGTGGTATTTCATTTTATTGAGATCTTCATACATACAGTGACACACAATTGATGAAAATATATTTCCTTTTTATTAGTAGAAACAATATTACTACATATGTTCTTTTAGCTATAGGTTTGCATACACATTCAATATTATTAAAACTAGCTTCTTAACTATGAAAATAACACTAAAATGCATGAAGGCAAACAACAAACTTTATTTATTGGCCAGAGGCTGAACCTTGGCTTGAGTCTGAATCCTTGAAATTGTATTTGACCTTCCTGGTTCATGATAGCATGGATAGTATGGATCTAGGTTGAGCTGTGCCATTTCTGTCACAGTATTATAGAAGGGTGTACAATTCTTACCTACTCAGGAAGTGGTAAATCTTGAAAAATTTGGAATATTTTGTCTAGGTGTACAAAGATAATTTCAGCATAAAACCCTTATATCAGAGCCATCCTGGGTGGCTCAGTCAGTTAAGTGTCTGCCTTTGTCTCAGGTCATGATCCCAGAGTCCTGGGATTGAGCCTCGCTTCGGGCCCCTTGCTGAGTGGGGAGTCTGCTTCTCCCTCTCCCTCTGCCTCTGTCTGCTGCTCGCTCTTGTGCTCGCTCTTGTGCTCGCTCTCTGTCAAATAAATAAAATCTTCAAAACAAAACAAAACTCCTAGATCAAATAGTTTATTCCTTTATCTCTTTACCTGTGGTATAACTACCTCCCTTCCTCTCTCTCTTGCTCTCTCTCTTAAACAAATCTGACTTTAGGCCAAATTTAAGTGACCAGTGTCTCCTGATCTTGTCCACTAATAAGGACAGCTACCCTAAAACCGTTAACTTATCACCAGGTACTTCTAACTTTTTTAAACTTCTTCTTTTCTTTTGTGTTGTTTCATATTTTCTATTTCATATATATTTCATTTTCACCTTCCACCTGCCCCCTCAAAAATTACTAAATATAAAATGCACTGTTTTGGAAAGGCTGAATGTGAACTTCATAAACGATTTCAGAATATGTGACCTAACATCTAGAAAAAAAATTAAACTTGGTTCCTCCCTCTGGATTCTACATGCTCCTTTGACCATTCTCCCTCAGATACCCAGCCCATACCTGGGCTTCACTTTTTTGCATGGTAATTCAGGTGCAGATTGTTGCAAAGTTGCTAGGGCTTTTGTGGGGGGTGTTTGTTTTTGCAAAGGATAAAATTTAATGTATCAACAGTTATTCTTTGGGCAATACAACAAATATAAAAGGGATACATGGCATAACCATTAGTTTTTGAAGATCAAACTAGCAACATGCACAATATAAACAAGAAATCCATCTTTCAGTTCAATTTCCACATCATCAATATACAAAGTCAGAATAAAGAAAACAACACTGGATAAAGGAGATGGTGATTAAACATTTAGTACTTTCATTGTCCAATGTCTTAAAAACGGCACGTCACTTTTTGTTTTCATTTTATGATAGAGTACATATTACTGTAACATAGATACCAAATAGTTATAACCTCTCTGTTAGTATAATTGTCATGTTACTCTTACTTGATGCAAGACATTTTAAAGACTTTTTGAAGCACATTTAAGGCAATGTATTTTCCTTAGTCTTCTATGAGCTCTTCACATTTCCACAAATGCTTTATGTCAGCTATTGAATTTTATGTTAATGTTTGCAAATTTCATTTTATTCTCCTTTATTTAGATGAAATTGGTTTAACAATTTCATTTACTTCTATGATGCAAATATGAGATTGTCTTATTTTGGAATACATCTGGTCAATTAGCTGCTATATGGATAACTAAGCCAACTTTATTTGATTTTGGATTTCTATGTAAATATATAAATGCTTGTCAGTGCCTTCAATTGACTCTCAGAAACTATTTTTGAACTTGATATATTTGTTGTCAAGCCTCTAACTAGCCTTTCACAAGATCTACTGTAATTGAACTATTATTGAATCTCATCATGGCATATATTTTTCCCTTCAGGTACATAGCTAATTCAAATGTGGCTATGATTTTTTTTTTTTTTACTTATTTCTGTACATCTGCCTAATCTCTAAGGTTTTTCTCTTCTATCCCCTCTATTAACATGAAAATAAAATGACTCTATCTGACTAGCATACATATAATGCATTTATTAGATAAACAAAATTTTAAAACAGCTTCTAGAAACATGATTATTTTAGATCATTTGAAGACGCATCTGTGTTTTTATTTGAAAAACATCTGATGGCTCCTATATTTGAATTTGTAGACTCCATTGGCATTTGGCAACACTATTATTTGAGAAAAGGTAAATGTTTGTATTTCCTTTCTCATCTGATTCCAAGTTACTTCTTAGCTTTAAATTTCATATTCTTACTGATTTGAGAAATTGCCTCAACCTCAAAGCTTTGCAAAGAGTATCACTTTTATCACAAAAAAAAATAGCTCCCCAAAGCCTAACTCCTCTATAATACTTTCTTATGCTTTGGATCCCAATTCCTTCTACTATTAGGACTTTATTCAATTATTTACACTGATTCCTGCATATTTAATTTCTCCATCTCTAGTAGCTCTTTGCTTGGATTATTATCAACCTTTAAAGAACAGCAACAACAACAAAAGCAAAACAAAGTGCAATTTCTCCTTGATCTTATTAACCACTTGGACTACTATGCTTTTTGTCATCTTTTCACCCAAAAGCCCAATACAAAAGCTGAAACTCAGGGTCTTCTTTCCATCAAATTTTCTTTCACACTACAAACTTTAGTAAGACTCCTCTCTCCAAGGTTGGCACTTAGGTGTTAAATATGACTCTATAATATCTGCACTTCAAGAAAGTCCCTGGCTTCCTGTATTTTCACCTCAGCTATGCCATTTACTTGCCTCGATGTTATTTATAAAACAGACATAATACAGTACTAACATCATAAGACTCTCGTGAGGTTTGAAGTGGGTTAACATGTAAATAAAGTACTTAGAATAGTGACAAAGGTCTGGCTGAAAATGTGAAATCATTAGCTATGATGATTATGGAAAACTCCTTCATCTTCCTCTCTCGGCAATCATCTCCCCTGGACTGTTCACATGCTTGGTTTCCAACCTCAGCTCTACTACCACGTGCTTAGTAAGGCCTTCCCAAATCACTCTGCTACACTGTTATCGCCTGCTGCTGAGCCATTCTCTTTATACCACCATACCGTTATGCTCTTTTATACTGTTATTTTCATTATTGCTTATTATTCATTTTCTAAATATACTAGCTTTGATTTTAATATTTAATGTCCATCTTAAGAGCAATAATCCCAATAGAAACAGGATCCATGAAAGCAACCATGAAATTAATGACTCTATCTCTATCACACATTTGTAAATATTTGCCATTTGTAAATATTTATAAATATTACCATCCCTATTATATGAAATACCAGCTGTATTCAAATTGCTCCCAACTTTCATAGTGGCACATTGAGATGCCATATTCACTCTCCAGCAAACTGTACCAGTGAAAGTGAAAATTTAAAAAACAAATAAATTACCATTTAAAGTATCTGGAAGTAAAAAACAAAACAAAAACAAACAAACAACTGGAAGTTATCCCAAGGTCAAAAAAATGAAAAAAAAAATGCTGAAAGAAATCTACTAAATCTCCATAAAACCGTGGGGAGTTGTGGCACTTGAGCCTTGACCATCTTCCTCCTTGCCTCATCCTGCTGCTCAAAATGTCAGAAGCTCTGCTCTAGACAGGTGTAGATAAAACCTGGAGCTTCCTTTCCTCGTACGTCCCAGTCAAGGAACACAGTATTTTATCAGATGCCAGCATTTGTCATAACACCACTCCCTCCAAGTTGTTAAGTTGCAAAAGCTTAAATACTGGTCAGTGTGGCCATCAGGTCTGAGGCTCACTTCCTCTACCCAGCCCCAACTCACAATGAAAAGAACTTACCCCAGGAACAGCAGGCCAAAAATATGGAGGACATGATTGTGCTTTCCCCGTCTTGCTTACAGAGAGGAAGTTCCACATGAGTAGATACAAACTGAGAACACAAAAAGCAGCCATCCTTACCCAGCACCTTATTTGCTATAAGAAGCTGGCTACTGGACCCTTACACAACTCTGAGGCAGTAGTGGAGATTCTGACCAGGGGATGAGGTAATCTGCAAGAAGGAAGAGGTCTAAATTTAGTTTTCCTGAAAGTAACTGACTTTATATGAAACAGTGTGAGGAGCTGAAGCCTAAGTAGTTATGATTGAAAACAGCAGAGGTATTGCAGGTAAGCAATTAAGAGTAGGAGGCTGGCAGCTCTTTGAGAAGAAGCTAGGCCATATGCCAGCTGGTTTAACAGAGTACACCAAGGAAAAAGAAAGCTAAAGAGATCACTCTTGGGGTCAGAATAAATCTCATAGACTGGTCTCATAAACTATTCCTGCAAAGAAAGCTATCTTTTTTAAAGATTTTATTTATTTATTTATTTGAGAGAGAGAGAGAGAGAGAGAGAGAAGTGCACACACCAGAGGCACACAAGCAGGGGAGAGAGACAGAGGAGCAGGGATAGAGGGGGTGGAAGAGGGACAAGCAGACTCCATTGAGTTCAGGACCCAAACGCAGGGCTTGATCTCATAACCCTGAGATCATGATCTGAGCTGAAATCAAGAGTAGGAGGCTCAACCAACTGAGGCACCCAGGTGCGTGCCCCAAGAAAGCTAAATTTAACTAAATTAGACTGAGGGGTAGTTTACTCCCCAGGCTATTTTTGAAAACAATAGAGCGATCAGCCTCAAATTAATGGAGATGGAGTTTGAGATGATGGTAAGCAAGGCAAGCACCTTAACAGAGAAATCAGAGAATAAGACAGTCCTGCTAAAACCACTGTCATTTTAGAATGGCTGTATAGATATACAAAACTGAGGCTTTTGAGAAATCAGAGGCTTCATACAGCAGAGGAAATAGACATGAATGAAATAGTCTAGCCAGGTCATTAAACAAGCAAATAAAAACAAAAACAAAAAAACAAAACAAAACAAAACAAACCCTTGAGGATGAGAGGGAATCAGTATTCTGAGCTTCTTTAAATACCTAAAAAGCGCAGTTTTCACAAAAAATTACAAGACATACAAAGAAACAGGAAAGTGTGACCCATATAGGGAGAAAAAAAAATGCAAGCAACACAAACTTCATGCTAGACGGCCTAGATGTCAGATTTAACAAATATTTCAAAGAAGCCATTATTAAGATGTTCAGTGTTCAAAAACCTAAACAAACAATACATAACAAAATAAGTGCAGCTGTGTTAACTATGCTTTATCAAATAGAGAATATCAATAAGGAAACAAAAATTATAAATATTAACAAAATGGAACCTCTGGGATTGAAACATTCAGTGATTGAGGTTAAAAAAATCTCTAGGGAGGATCAGCAGATGTCGATAGAAGAAAGAATCAGTAAAGCTGAAGGCAAATTGACAGGGAATGCAATCTGAAGAACAGTAAGAAAAAGAATGAAGGAAATCAACATAACCTTAGAGAAATGTGGGGCGATTAAAGCACAGGAACATACGCATGACTAGAGTACTAAGAGGACAGGGAGAAGGATCAGAAAGTTCCTAGAAAATAATGGCTGAAAACTTCACAATTTGATTAAAAAACATCAATCTACACATCCATGGAGCTCAACAAATTCCAAGTAGGACACATACAGAGATCCACACCCAGACATATCTCAGTAAGAATGGAATACAAAGATAAAGAGAAAAATTTTAATGAGAAAAATCACTATTGGCTTACAAAAAATCCTAAGGTTAAAAGCTGATATCTTCATAGAAACAATGGAGGCTTGAAAGCAGTGCAATGACATTATAAGTGCTGAAAAAAAATTTTCAACAAAAATCTCCTTTTCCCCAGCTTTATGGAGATACAATTGACATATAACATTGTATAAGTATAAAGGGTACAAAGTGATGATTCGATATACTATATACTGCAAAATGTTTACCACAATAAGTTTAGTTAACCCATCCATCACCTCACATAGCTACCATTCTATTGTACATGTGAGGTGAGAACATTTAAGAGTTACTCTTGGCAGCTTTCAAGTAAACAACATAGTACCATCAGCTGTAATCACCATGCCGTATATTAGATCCCTGGAACTTATTAATCATATAACTGGGAGTTTGACCCCTTTGACCAACTTCTCCCTATATCCTCTCAACTCTAAGCTTCAGTCAACCACTAATCTCTTTTTCTATTAATTCAGTTTTTTTTAGATTCCACATACGAGATCAGACAGAATTTGCCTTTCCCTGTCTGACTTATTTCACTTAGCAGAATGGCTTCAAGATTCCCTCAAATTGCCACTAATTGCAGGATTTTCTTCTTTCTTTATGGCTGGATGATATTCCAATATATTAGGTATTTTATATTTAATTTTATATTAGATAGTATATATATATCACCTTTCTTTATTCATTCATCCATTGTGGAACACTTAGGTTGTTTCCATATCTTCACTCTTGTAAATATACTGCAATGAGTAAGGGAGTGCAGATATCTCTTATCTCTTCAAGATCCCATTATTATTGCCTTTGGATACATACCCAGAAGTGTGGCTGCTGAATCATGTGATCGTTCTATTTCTAATCCTTTTAGGAAGTTCCATACTGTTTTCCATAATGGTTATTCCAATTTACATTCCCACCAGCAGTCCACAAGGGTTCCCTTTTCTCCACATCCTCAGCAACACTTGTTATCTTTTGCCCTTAGGATACAAGCCATTCTAACAATGCAGTATAACTCGTTGGGGTTTTAATTTGCATTTCCCTGATGCCTAGTGATCTGGAGCAACTTTTTATGTACCTGTTGAGCATTTGTATGTCTCCTTTGGAAAGTATCTGTTCAGGTCCTTAGCCTATTTTTAAATTGGATTAATAGCTGTTTTTTGATATCGAGTTATATGAGTTGCTTATATATTTGGGCTATTAACCCCTTATGAGATATAAGGTTTAGAAATATTTATAATACAGATACCTCCCTTTCCACAGTCTGCCTTTTCATTTTGTTTCTTTCGCTATTCATAAGTTATTTAATGTGATGTAGTCCTACTTGTTTATTTTTGTTTTTGTTGTTTGTTCCTTTGGTGATAAACAAGGATCTTATATCCAGAAAAACTATCTTTAAAAATGAAGACAAAATTAGCTTTCCCAGAATACACAGAAATACAAAAAGAAACTGGAAAAATCTATTGCTAGCAGACCAATCTATCTTAAAAGAAATACAAAGGGAATTCTTCAGGCTAAAAGCAAGTGATCTCAAGCAGCAATTTAAATATGTGTATGTGCACACGTGTGCCTCTACACATACACACACACACACACACAGCTTCAGTGAAGATTTTTACATAATAAAAGAAAGCATACCATCAATATTTTTCATTGCAACATATGCAATGATAAAAACACAAAGAATGTGTGTGGAAACAAATATGTACTAGAGTGAGGATATGGCAGATGGTAACTTGAGTCAAGAGAAACAAAGGAAGAGAAACAAAAATGGAACAAAAGGAGACTAATACACAACCACCATAAATACATACTTCCTCTTCTTTCTTCTCTTAGTTCTTTCTTCTCTTAGTTCTTCAATAGACATCAGATTACATAAAGTGATAATTATAACAATTTATTGCTGGAGCTATATCTATGGATGTATGTATGAAGTATAGAAGATAGAGCTAATTTGGAGGATTCACTAACATCTTATATCTCACTGAAGTAAACTAATTATGTATCTGAAAAGAATTTCTGGTAAGTGAAGATATACACTGTAAGCCAAGAGCAATCAATAAGTAAGTAACTCAAAATATGTAGTGAAAATATCATTAAAGGGACTAAAATTTTAAAATATTTACTTTACGAAAAAGAAAATACAAAGGAGAGAAAAGAAACAAAAGCGACATGAAACATATAGAAAACAAAAAGTAAAATGGCAGAAGTAAATTAAACTATCTCAATATAACACTAAATGGACTCAACAAAATTAATAAATCTTTTGTTATACCAACAAAGCAAAAGAGAGGAGACTCAAATTACTAAAATGAGGAATGAAAGAGGGGCCATTTCTATTGCGCTTATAGAAATAAAAAGGATTTTAAGGAAATGAAGTAAAAAGGATTTTAGGGAAATAACATAAATGACCAAAAATTAGATAACTCATAAAAAATGCATAAATTCCTAAAAGACACAAACCACTGAAGAAAAAACAGACAATCTGAATACACTTTTAAGAATTACAGAGATTAAACTTTAATCAAAAACTCCCACAAAGAAAAGCCCAGGTTCATATGGCTTCCCTGGTGAATTCTACCAAACATTTTAAGAAGAACTGATACCAATTCTTCACAAAACCTTCCAAAATACAGAAGAGGAAGAAACACTTCCCAACTTGTTTAGTGAGGCCAGTATTAAACTGATACTAAATGAGACAAAGAGATCAAAAGAAAAGAAAATTACAAAACATTGTCTCATAAATGTAGAACCAAAAATCTTTAATAAAATACTAGTTACCTAAATCCAGCCCCACACACAACCTGACAGAGGATATTTATTAAAACCTAAACTAACATTATACCTAATGGTAAAAGAATGAATCTTAAACCCTAAGATCAGGAACAAGATCGAATGTCTGCTCTAACTACTTCTATTCAACATTGTATTGGAGATTCTTGCCTGGACAATTAGGTTTAAAATGAAATAATATGTATCCAGATTGGAAAAGAGGTAAAACTACCTCTATCTGCAGATGGCATGATTTTGTATATAGAAAATCTTAAGTATTCCATTAAAAAACTAATAGAATTAATAAATGAGTTCTCTAAGGGTGCATGACACAAAATCAATATACAAAAATCAATTATATTTCTCTGAACTTGCATTGAACAATATGAAAATGAAATTTACAATTCCCTTTGTAAAAGTGATAAGGGAAAAACTGTACTCTAAGATGGCTGACCAAACCAGCAAGGAAATTCCAGTCCCTGTCTCAAAGCCCTTCCAGGTTCTTCTTTCCTACCCCATTTCCCACGTGGGCCTAAAGTACCAAGTATGCGGAAATAGAAGGGTTTAAATTACCCTCCCTGCTTGTTCTCGGGGCTCAGACCTTTGGAGAACCATCACCTCTGAGCCCACCGGTGTTAAATAAACCTCCGATCCTCCAAAGTCTCCGAGTGCCACTTGGTTCTTCCGTCAGGATCCAGTTCAGGTTCCGTAACAAAAGCATAAAAAATAAAATACTGAAGAGTACATTTAACCAAAGAAATAGCAAAAATAATACTATGAAATCTAGAAAACACTGCTGAAAGAAATTAAAGATATAAATATATGTAAAGATATTCCATCTTCATGGACTATAAGACTTAATTTTGTGAGGATGCCAATACTCGCAAACTGATCTTCAGATTTAACACACTATCAAAATCCCAGCCGGTTTCTTTGCAGAAACTGACAAACCCTTAAATTCATATCAAAATTCAGGGCACCAAAATATCTAAACGATTTTGAAAAAAGAGAAGTTGGAGGACTTGCTGTCCCAATTTCAAGACTTACTACCATGCCACAGTAATTTTGTTTGGTACTGGCATAAAAATAGATACATAGATCAGTGGAATGGAAATAAGCCCTCACATTTATGGCTGGTTGACTTTAAAAAAGGGTACCAAAATAATTAAGTTGGGGGACACCTGGTGGCTCAGTCAGTTAAGTGCCCAACTCTTGATTTCAGCTCAGGTCATGATCCCAGGGTCATGAGATCAAGCTTTGCATCAGGCTATGAGCAGAGCGGTGGACACTGCTTAAGATTCTCTCTTTGCCTCCCTGTCCCCCTGCCCCTTTCTCTCCAACGCCACTTGCACTCTCTCTCTCTAAAATAATAATAACAATAATAATGATAATAATAATAATAATTGATTTTATCAATAATTAAGTGGGGACATAATTAATGCTCCAACAAATGGTGGTAAGACCCTGGATATTCATATATAAAAGTTTACACTGAATGGGTCAAAGACCTAAATGTGAGTCCTGAAGCCATAAACTCCTAAAAGGTGAACTCTTAGGGATAGACCTTTACAACATTAGATTTGGCAAATCATTCTTGGATGTGACACCAAAACACAAGCAACAAAAGAAAAAAATTTGATAAACTGTACTTCATCAAAATTTAAAACTTTTGTGCTTCAAAGAATACTTACAAGAAAATGAAAAGACAAACCACAGAATGGAAGAAAATATGCAAATCATATGTCTGATAAGAGACTTGTGTCTAGTATATATAAAGAATACTTAACAACTTATCAACAAAAAGTCAAATAACCCAATTTAAAATGGGCAAAATATCTAAACAGAGATTTCTTCAAAGCAGGTATAAAAACATGCCAATAAGAACTTTAAAGATAGTATCATTAGTCATAAGAAAAATGGAAATTAAAATTACCATGAGATAATATTTCACATCCACTGAGATGACTATAATTAAAAACACAGATAATAATAAGTGTTGACAGGATATGCATAAATCAAATTCTTACACACGGTGGTGAAAATAAAAAATGATGCAACTATTGTGGGAAAAAAAAAACACTTTGGAAAACTCTGGCAGTTCTTCCAAATGTTAAACATAGAGCAACCATACGATGCAGGAATGCCAATGATAGGGATATATCCAGGAGAAATGAAAATATATCCACAGAAAAACTCCTTTCACCAGTGTTTGTGGCAGATTATTCGTGTCAGCCAAAAAAATAGAAATAACTCAAATATACATCAACTGCAGAATAGATAAATAATTTGTGGTATATCTATGCAATAACATATTACTTAGGAATAAAAATCAATAAAGTACTGACATGTGCTACAACACAGATAAACCTTAAAAACATTATGTTAAGTGAAAGAAATAATTCATAAAAGATCACATGTTGAATGATTCCATCATATGAAATGTCCAGAGTGGGCAAATCTACAGTGTCAGTGGGTAGATTAATGGTTGCCTAGGACTAGGGTGTTTGGGAAAATGGACAGCGACTGCTAATACATGAAGAGTTTCTTTTTGGGATGATAAAATGTTCTAAAATTGATTGTATGCATGGTTGCACAAATCTGTAAATATATTAAATCATTGAATTGTATCCTTTAAATAGGTGAACTATACATTATGTGAATTATATCTCGACATAGCTGTCATTAAAAAAAAAAGAAGCAGTATCTCCATGCTTCTGAACCATTTAATAAGCCAGGAAAGATTTTAAAACATCCAGAAAGAAAGTGAGCTTGAGAAAAAATTAAATTGCTCTAGTACTATGCATGTCTAAAGAGTCCTACTGATTGGCTTCACTTTTCTTCTCAGCTAAACTTCTTTAAAAAATACAATTTTTGCTCCATTCCATTTTTTCCTTCTAACTTCCCTCTTTCTTCTATTTGTGTCATCAACTGGGTTTGAAGTACCCATCTTGACCTTGAATCTTCCCTCCCTTTCTGTTCCGTTATTCAATCATCTACAATGACCTGCTTATTCCTTCACTTACTCCTTTTCTGGCCTTGCTCACAGGAACCTAACTGACTCACATGATGGAATGATATAAATAGCAGGAATTTTGTGAAAAATATCACTGTTTTGTAAAATACACCATATGCAGTCACGTAAATTAATTATACTCCATCTTAGCTGTGTTTTGCTTGTATTTGCGATCCTCTAATATTCCACCAAAATATGAACATGGTATTTCTCATATAAATATATATTTTTTTCTCATATAAATATTCTTAATGTGTTCTTCACACGGCTGCAATTTTCATTGTTTGGGAAGTAGCTATCATGGAGAAAAAAAAATCACACTTGGACTTTAAAATATATGTGTATCATATGGATATATTTCAAGCTGATCCTACATTTGGAATGTACAAAATCTATAGTTAATGATCAAAACATAATTAAAAATTTTTAACCTATAAATGTATATTAAGGAAAATTTAGTAACCAATCTTCTGATTCACTAATCTTTATCTTTTCAAATTATTATCTCTTCCAGAAATTTTCAGTGTTTCAATTCTTGAAAGATTCTTAAGGGAGACTTTTAAATGTCTTTTTCCTCTTAGAAACAGAAAGATACATCTTAAAGAAATTAAATTGAAGTATAAAATGTTAAAGTGTGTTTTAAGAACTCGGATCCCCAGTGTGGATTTGATTTCTCAGTCTCATATAATTCCATAAAAGGAAAGCATATAATGCTATAATTTGCAATTTATATTTCTAGGCCTCTTTTTAGGAGATAGACCAGAAGACAACATCTTCAGGTTCTTCAGGTTAGCATTGCCTGAGCACCACAGCTCAAGTTCAGTAAGTTAGAAAGAGTTTAGATGGTCAAAAAAGTGATTATCTGACCCCCAAATTTTTCTTAATTAAATGTTTATGAACATATACTTTCAAAGAAATTACTGAGATAAAAATAATGTTAGGGGAATATTTCTGACTGAATAAGTTTTACCTACTATAAGTGAAACATGGTATGCTGGATAGTTACACCAGGATATTAAACTGAATGTATAATAACATCCTGAAATTATTTTTGGTATGAGTAAACCATATGATTTTTAAGATTTATTCCTATTAACTATATTCAGTCCTTTTTTATGTAAGCTTTTTATGACATACAATGAATAATAAGAGTTTGCCTCTTCAAACTTACCCATATGAGTGTTACTGTCTATTCTCTCAACAGTTATGGGTGTTTTTACCACTTCAGTATATGTATCTTTCTCTTTGATACTACACAGCAATGACTATAAAGCACCATTTAATTTGTTAAGCACTTATAAAAATGTCTTCCCCTAAAAAACACATTCAGTTACTAGCAATTATTCATACAGCAAAACAAATGTAATTTCAAGATGATTTGATGTGGTGTTTAATGAAAAGGCTTTATCAAATAAAAAGTGTCAGGGAAGCCTACTTTAAGTCTTGTTTCAAACTAGCTCCGTTACATTGACAAGTTATTCCCCATCTCTTGCCATTTCATTTTGTTATCTATAAAATGAAGTTGGACAAGATCATTTCTAAGGTTCCCTTCCAGCTCTAAAATTGTGTGTGCTTTTTTTTATGATTTGTAATTAATTTATAAATTGAATGGGAGGTACTGCAGTAAACTATCAGTATAATAAATTGTGGCATATGATTTCAAAATGACTAAACATTTGAACATTTGGAATTTATCCTATTGATGTAATACAACTCTATTCATTTGCTGCTGAAATTCAATATAAAAGAATATAAATATACAAGGAATAGGTTAACTAATCACCTGGTATGATATAATGGGTGGACATTGTCAATTCATTATATGTTCAAAGGCTTCACTTGCCAGCCTGTTAGCAAATATATGAACTATGATAAATCAGCCTAAGGGTAAGCCTTGATCTTGTCTCCCATTGTAAATTAGCTTATCAACAACTCATACTAATATAGCAATGTCAGTGAAAAATAAATAACAGTCTACGCATTAAGTTTTGTTAGGAAACAAAATGAGATGCTTTCTCTAATGCTGACATCATGCTTGATTTTTAATGACAGACAAAATAAACTGAAGGAATGTGTAATGAATGGGTGAAAATATAATGGTTTATATGTTCATATTTTGGGTTTCAGTTAGCTTTATCACTGGAAATAAATCCACTTTAATCTCAAAATTTCAGATTTCAAAACTCACCTTTCATGAAGTGAGAGTCAAATAAAAGCAACTGAAAAAAAACATGGGAGAGAGCACGAAAGCATGAAAAAGAATGGAATGAGAGAAAAAGTCAAAAGTGAGCAATACGATGAAAAAAAATGCTGGCATGTTTGCAGAAATGAAATGTGTACATCTTTAATTTATATGTTTATATTAAATTAGAATAACTATGTTGGCACAATTAGGTAATTAAAGCAGTCTCTGGTAGGTTGTGTAGAAAAGACACCCAGAACTAGAGTTCACAGAGAGAGTTTGCTGTAAGAGTCATACCCAGAGACAGAAAAGCCAGAGCGACTATCTGAGTACATTTGCATTCAGTGTGAATCCCAGTGGTTCACAAAGTAGGATGTATTCATAACCCATGGATAACCAAAGGAATATCTCAGAATTACTTAGAATAAAACCTGAGATTAAGTGATTTACCATTGCTGTGGCCACCTGCTAGTCACATTTCTCAAGAGACAATGCTATCATACCTACTTTCAAAAGAAACAATAACAAGGTCGCCAATACTTTGATAGTACTTATTGTTGTTTACTATATAACATGTACAGTTCTAAGAATTTTACATTAATATGTTCATTTAATCACAGCACCAGTTGTATGAGGTAGGTACTGTAATTATTCTACCATACTGATGAAGAAACTGGCTGATTAACTTGCTCAAGGTCACAGAAGGGGAGCCAGAATGTAAATTCAGACATGTGGCTCCAGAATCTAAGCCCTCAATTTCTATGCTCTATTGCCCCATATAAGCAATGTCTTTTCCTACATAACATAGCATGGTGGTTAAGAGGGCAGGCTCTGTATTTGTACTCGCTGGCCTTAGCTCTCAGGTCCTCTATTCATCTGCTGTGTGTACATAGATGTTGTAACATCTCTATGCACTTCAATTTTCTAGTCTTAAAAAATGAGAAATGATAGTACTTTACAGAGCTGGAGGAAGAACTGAATGCAATAGTGCTTACAAAGAACTTGCATGCTCCACTCTTTCAATAAATGTTAGCCTGTGCCTGGGATATAGCATTGCTTTTGCTTAACATATCTTTTACGCATGAGATAAAGCAACTTCATGACAAAAGACCTGTTGGTGGCTACCTTCCTCAGAAGTGAACTATGAACATATCAGGTGTTTAGAGCTCCATGAGTGCCTTTTTAGGGATGCACTACTAATAATCCAATCCAATATGCCAAGATGACAATTCTGAATTGTCTGAATTCTGAGTGACTTATTTAGCGTACAAGACAGAACCAGGACTACTGTCTTTTGACCCTCTTCTCATCCCATCTTCTTTCCTTTGAGATCTATTTGTAACTTAAAGGTAGGCTATTATTCTTTTAAAACTTGAAAAGGATGGGGTGCCTGGGTGGCTCAGTGGGTCAAAGCCTCTGCCTTCGGCTCAGGTCATGAACTCAGGGTCCTGGGATCGAGCCCCACATTGGGCTCTCTGCTCAGTAGGGAGCCTGCTTCCCCCTCTCTGCCTGCTTGTGATCTCTCTCTCTCTCTGTCAAATAAATAAAATCTTTAAAAAAATAAATAAAACTTGAAAAGGAGAAAAAATAAAATACCATTTGCAGATCTTAGCAAGTATCTTCAAGAAAGCTGGAAGGGTGATAGCATATCACTTCCAGAATTGGGAAGGTAGGTGATGGAGTAAGAAAGAACCGGTCTTAGGTTCACTTTTGTTTTTGTTTTTCATCATCCCATAATGGTTATAAGACTTCAAAGCCTAGTCAACACCCTGGAGAATGGAGAATGGTTGAGAAGTATGCAATAATAGGTAAGCCTAGAAGCAATCTAAGAAAATCTTCAAGTCCCAAGCTTACCTACAAAATAAAATCGAGCTCCTAGGTCCAATGAGTCTAACTAGACAATGTAATGAGGTGAGGGGGAAGCCAAATACGTGCTTAGACTCTCAACCCATCCAAACCAACTCAACTGCTGTAAGACCTAGTCAAATATCAAGTTCTCTGGAACATTTGCTCACTGTCTCAGTCTAAGAAGCCTTGGGAATAGATCAGGATGTTCAGTAGGGTATACCCTGACCATAATTAGGCATTTATTTGTCTATTTATTACTTACTTATTTGAATGGTAGGTTTTATCTATCCAACTATAGTATTTCTTTGTTGTAATGATTTCATTCTTTCAAAATACCTTTTTTAAAATCTAAATTACATTAGCCAACTTATAGTATGTCATAAGTTTCAGATGTAGTATTCAATAATTTATCAGTTGCATATAACACCCAGTGCTCATGACATCACATGCTCTCCTTAATGCCCATCTTTCAAAATTTATGGCATCTAACAGATTGTATTTTCCAAAGATGACCACAATGCTATATCTCATGTCTTCTACAATGTGATCTTGTCAACCTTCTTCACCCTAAAAAGAACTGAAGAATATTTCTCCACCCCCTTGAGTCTTGGGAAGGCCCAGTGACTACTGTGATCCATAGAACAAGCAGAAGTGATGCTGGTCCCACATTGTGAGAACACTGGAAAAGCTCTGGATATAAGATGCTATGGGAAGAGAGAGAAAGAGAATGAAAGAGAACAATGGGACAAAGAGAACTAAAGTGCCAGATATGTGTGTTGGAAAATAATGTTTGTGTTTTCGTAGTTCTGCTCAGTCAGGGCTTTATGAGCAAAGACTACTGCGGGTGGAGGAGTGCAATAACAACCCTAAAGGAAAAGACTTTCAGAGATTTAGAGATTTATTTCCCCAGGGTCATTTCTTTATGAGACCCTCTCCTTCTCTCCACAGAGAGAATTTTGTTTGGCTCTCTCACTATCTCTGTCTGCAAAGGGGAGGAAGGCTTGGTATGCCAGCTGTTTATATAAGCTCCAATAATTCATAATTTCAGTTTCCTCTCCTTTAGTACAATCCCCTTTACATCCAGATTACATCTCACCCTCACCATGTCACCCGGTAAGGGACTAGGATATGGTGAGCTAGTGCTAGGATCATCGTCTGAGCGAATAATCAGTCTCTTCTCTGAATCGGAAACCTCATGGTTGCCTACAAGGATCAATAAATGAAGATATAAAAACCTAACGATGTGAAGTTATTTTGGAAATGGATCCTCCAGCTGCCCCAGCTGCCCCAGCTGCCACTACCTGGATCAGAGACAAACTACCCAGCTGAGCCATTTCTCATTTTCTGACCCACAAAATCATGAACAAAACAAAAAGGTTATTTTAAACCACTGAATTTTAGAGTAGTGTTATACACAGGAATAAATAATTGGAAAAAAGTGGGTTGTTTGTCTGAATGTTATCTTTAATGTATTGTCTTATTGTCAAAACATTCCTTTTCACCACTTATTTTAAAGTAGTACATATTTTTGTATACTTATGACCAGGTTTACATATAAGAGAAATTTTGCATTGCAATGGACTATGCTACTCCACTTCATGTATTTTATTTTTTATTATATTCCCATTTTTCTTTTAACAGATGCTTTTTGATATTTAAAGTTGCCCTTCTCTCTCTTTAAATTTCATACCTTTTTATGTTATATGTCATGTGTGAATGTTTATATGTATGAATGTATAAAAGTATATATTCATTTATTCACACGTTTATTTATGAGTATGTTTGTTTGTTTATTAATAGAGTAACACCTATGTTTTGCCATTCCCAAGTGAATGCCATACATCTCGCAAAGAGGTTACATATAGTATTATGACATATGTTTATGAGTTCAGGATGGAAATAAGAGCATCTCTGAGTAATGGAACCAGATGCACACATATTTACACAAAATATAATTGGGTGTGTGAATTTACTAATAAAACCCAGAAAAATGATTGGAACAACACAAATGTCAGTTGCCATCTTCTCTACATATGACATCTATATTATCCTGGTTACCTGACCTATATGCCATTATTACAGTGCTATTCCATGATTAAATCATTTGCATAGGTTAAAAATAAAAATGAAAAATTATAAGCGTCATCAGGGAGTTTAGCAATGCTGGATTCTTATCCTGACTCTTCTTGCCTAGTCTAGAGAATTTGAGCAGACCATAAGAAAGTCATTTCAAAGTTTCTTCACCTAAAAACTAGAAGAAATGTTTATGCAGGAATAAAGTTCTAGCATTCTTGAATTCACTTCCTAAGGGTGGATTGATAGAAAAACAGAATGAACAAGAGCTGTAAGCAGAAGTAGATTCCTGAGAAAGTGACAGAGAAGAACCAAGTGGGGAAAGACCAGGAAGGTGTGATATTTCATACTTTTGTATATCGTATTTCAAACTAGAGCTGACCTTGGGAAAGATTTACTCTCAAAATAGATAATCCCCTTTACAGAAATTCAACATTTTGCCTCAGTGAGTGAAAATAGTATAAAATGCCTGATGATTACCAGGGTTTTAAAGGATAATTTTAAATAAAGAAAAGATATTTTGAAAAGGGATGGTAATAAATTCAAAATGGAAATGATGTTATAATTTGGGAAGACCTGCTTTCAGATGTTCTTAACCTTGAATTCGTGAATCCATGAACTTCAGGTTGTCCATTAATCTCCTGAAACTGCATGCAAAATCGTGTGATGTGTCATTTTTTTGGAGAAGCTTTATATCTGTATATATCTTTCATCAGATTCTTGAATAGCCTGAGTCAGAAATAAAGACTCTCCACAGGTTTCTTTGAAATAATTCAAAGTTGGTGAGCATAAACATGATAAGCTTGGGGGAAGCTTTATAAATGGACCACATCCCTTTTTACCTCCATTTCTTAATGCTGAAGATCAAAATAGACACCTCTAAAGCATAAACATATTTGAAAATATTGATTATATAAACAGGTTTTTGAACTAACCAAATGGGAGTCATTAGCCCAACCCTAATTGTATGTCATCTTTGCCTCTCCTAAGAAGAGTCACTAGTTTTAATGCAATATCATCCCCATTGCTGTGCCAGTTGAAACAGCAATAGAGAAAAGCCCCCATTAGTGGTGATGGTCTCCCGACGAAAGTGTTACTTTGGTAGAGATAAGAGGTAATCGTAGAGAGATTTACTCTGTTTCTTGATAATGGGATAGGACTGTTGAATTTTGTTGGCACATCTGCTGTCAGATCAGTTACTGTTAAAGTGAACAAAGTGAGGGGCTGCTGAAAATTTTTGATTGAAAAAATTAGTTTAAAATTTATTTTCCCACACAAAATATGAACACTGAACCCTGCTTTCCATGATTAGATATACAAGTTTAATGGTTGTGAGGATGCTTTTTAAAAGGGCAAATTTCTCCAGTAAAAATTAGTAAGTTATTCCCAGCAAATGCTGAATAAAATCCAATTTGAGTTACTGTTCTCTTCACAAAAACAACAAGCACGCTTTTTGCAAGGCGTATAGGAGATAACTATAGTATTGCATACATTAAATAGTTAACACATTTTCAGTAAAGACACTGATCCTACTAAAAGCCCAGCCAACTGATATTAAGTATAGAGAATTACTTGGATATTTTAATAAGACCATTTTGTTAGGTTTAATATTTCTTGTCCAGGCTAAATGGAACAAATACCACCTGGGTACAGAAAATGGTAGACTTTTATTACTTGATTAGAATAAATAGATATTTTGCCTCATCTGTTCTTTTCTATTGTGATCAAAATTTTGCTTGCGGGAACATCTCATTTGCCTCATTTTCTTTCATAACTTCGGAACAAAACCAAAGTTGTTTTGTATGTAATGTTTTCTTGTAAAGTAATAATATTACTCCATCAGCACTCAGTGGGCAAACATATTTTTCAACATTCCTCTTTTAATTAACTTGTCTTACAAACAAAGGCTACCAGATGAACACAATTTATCCACAGCATGTATTTTCAGCTAGGAGGTAGATAATTATTGCTCACTGCAGAAATAATGTTCTCCTACTTGCTCATGTAAAACAAACTTTAAATGTCATTTTATAGCGATAAAGATTACATAGCACAGGGCTGTCTTAAGGGAGGACAATTCCCCAGAGGAACTTCTCATTAACCTGAAGGTCAGGGGTGAGAGATGATCACCAGCTCTGGCTAACGGGAACTTAAATTGCCCTACTCTAAATATAATGTCCTCATAATCACAAGAGTGGCGACAGTAAAGACTAAACAGTTATTGTGATACATTTCTATGTGGAATTATACATTGTGGAAAGTGACTTGGTACCTTGTCCCTTCTGTCTGGGAGCCAGAGCCCAGTGGCACTGCATAGAATAAAGAGGTTCTGGAAGCGAATTGCCTCCTTTAATAAACTAGTGGCAGCTCAGCAACATTTAAATGTATTGTTTCAATTAATCACAGCAATTGCAAAGTGATCCTTAAGCATTAAGAGAAAATTGTGCTTTCAAACAGAGTGTCTCCAGTCTGCCAACCACGCTCAGCTGTACTACGGCATTTCAGCGATGTATATGAGAGCACGAAGCACTTGCGAGAAAATCATGCTTACTCATTTTTAAGCTGTAAATTAATTTTCTAAGCTGTAAAGTTCTTAAACCTCTTTTGTAAAGCTAGATCATTTGTTTTCTTAATCTGAACATCTAACCTTTCCCTAAGGAACACAAGTTTACTTTTGTTTGCATTAAGTTCTCCCCAGATCTGTCGTATAAGCAAATATGCTGCTTTTTTAGTTCTCATACTCCGTATATTGTAAGCCAAACAATACATTTAGTGATAGTTTTCCAGGGGAACATGAAGAGAGAAAGAAATACAATCAAACTACACACATTGACTACTGTCCCAATGAAAGATTAGTGTGAAATAATTCATGCTATATGGCAGTTTGGGAGAGGCAGATGTGGTCTAGAAGCAGTCCAAAAGGAAATGCAACACAAGTAGGACTAAACTATCTGGAAGGGTGTTACACATTGATATGAACAGGAGACACGCAGCTCCTAAGTGGCAGATCACAGGATCTGCTGGCCAGTGTAAAGGCCCTATAGGAGGATATGGACTGGTCTAGTAACTTAAAATAGAAACAAAGTATCTCTTGGTGCAATGAGAAACCTAGACAAAGAAACTCATAAAGTGATTAGCGCATCCTGGAGAAGGTTAATCTTCCTGGCTGAAGAAAGGCTGAAAAAAAGAATAGAGAGATATTTTCTGGTTAATGTGAAATTGGCAGTCACCCTGGAAAGAAAATGAGAAAAAGCCCTAAAATTGGCTTTGGGCCTTAAGATCTTTTGAATGACAGTTCACTTACCAGGGTGGGAGTTTTTTTTCATTCTTTTGCTTGAAATAACAACTAATAGGAAGAGCATTTAAAAATTAGCTCCTACAGAATATTCATTTGACTGTATTTGTACAAGGAGAGGGTTCCGTTGGGTAAGGAACACTCTGTTCAACTGCAAACACACTTTTAAACCGTAAATACACAGATAAACAACCAGAATCTGAAAGTGGGAGGCTTTTACCCTCAAGAGTCCTATGAGTAAAAAAGACTGAGGGCAGAAAGCAGTAACAAGCTAAAGGGCAGCTCTACTGGTTTGCACCTTAATCAATTGGTCCTGGTTCTAGAATATTTCCAAGTATTAAAGGCATTAAAGATACATGTCTCCTCAACCCCTCCTTTTTACCAACAAACCATAAATTTTATAGGGTAGTAATTATGTCTGCTTTTTAAGATCTAAGAAAGACTTTCGCTTTTCTTAAGCTTATAAAACTGACTGCTGGAGGATGAAAGGAGAAAATAAGAAGTATAATCTTCAAATGAGGGAAGAGGGACAGGCCCTACATACATAGGGCAGAGGATTTGCCCTGGAACCACAGGTTGGCTTGAAGTTACAGTGAAATATAAAGTGACCAGGTTCTTCTTCCCTTGAAAAACACTTTGTTGTTCTAGGCCTTCCCTTGTGATGATGGGTTGATTTTTAAACTAGTTTGTGCTGGTAAGGTGAAAAGAAGTGACTAATAGGAGAATCCACGTGGTTCAAGTGATGTGTCCAGGTTAACTATAACTAGCCATCAGTACTACCCTACCTGAGTAACCTAATTTACGTTCATGAAAATTGGGGGGGGAATGCAAGTCAGGGTGGTGCTGGCAGAGAGGATGATGTCAGGCTTTGCGGGCCTGTGGCTGTGTGTGCATGAGCCTCAAGCATCAGACATGCTCCTTCAGCTTCATTGTCCAGGGGCCAGAGCACCCTAGTATATTCTGACCCTTCCCAAGAGGGAGAGGGAACATTTTACAAAGGCATTCTAGTCCCTTCTAAACATTTTAGTGGTTTCCTAATTTAAGTGTTATGGATGAAAAAATCATTCCTATCTTATACAGGGCTATAAAATGAATATTTCTTATACAGAAAATATGAAGTCCTCTGTGTTTTTATATAACATTGAGTAAAATGTGTAGTAAGTTAAATATTTAGTAAAAAGTTTCAATAGGTCACTTTATCTTGACTTCTCATTGACCTGTTTTAGCCACCTTTGAAAATCATTTCAATGCCACGCAAAGTGACTCAACAGGAGGCTAAGTCCTGTGGGAACATCATATTTAAATTTGAAATAAGCCACACAGAACATGATGGAGAAATCATCATAAAAATATTTCTATTTCTGTCTTCCTGTCTTTACACATTACACATTAAAATACCATTATCCATTTTAAAAACAAGGCTTATTACTTGATGTGACACGAGAATGCATCCTGAAGACAATTAAGTGTAATCCAAGTACATCTTTGAGCCAGCGTTGCTCGAGACTTCTGAACCTATCTAACTCACACTTTTACCCCTCTTTATTTAAATTTTCCAAGATGTGTTTGTATGCTATGGCATGGGCTGAATCTTTTCATGCTTAAGTTAAAATATGCTGAAAGAATTTCTCCTTTAAACAAACTTTTTCTCACACCTATGGAGGACAAAAAGGAAATTATTTAACTAAACAGTGCCTGAGAGATAAAAAACATAAAACACGACCAGATAACACCATCCCGTGGTCATGCCCTATAGCTCACACTCAGGATGGTTTGGGAAATGGTGTGCTTTTGTCTCTGATGATAAAGTCTGCTGTTTCTGCATTTAGGGGAAAAAAATGACTGAAAGCCAGCCAAGGAAAAGGGCTTGTTTGTTTTTTCAGTAGTGCTTTTTTTTTTTTTTAACAAAGAAATCTTAGTTAACAGAATGATTTTAAAGAAACTAAGACACCAAAAATAAATTAATTTGGTTAATAATACTTGATCAAAGTATCTGCATTAAAAATAATGCTTTGCTGATTATGCTAAGAATAAAGTGTATTCTTCCTTTCTTTTTTCTTTTTATTCCTTCTTTCCTTCCTGTTTCCTTCTTTTTATCCTTCTTTTCTTCCTTTCCTACTCTCTATCTCATCTTTCTTTTGTCTTTCTTTCCTAAAATATTTCTGAGATTTTTAAGATAATTCTTAATCTGTTATAATTTAAAGTTAGCACACTCAGAAAAGACAGCAGCATAGTGTAAACTTAGATTTAAATTAAATAGGACAGGAGATTAGTTTGCTCATGAAGTAATAGTGGAGGCAAGAATTTTTTCTTTCCTAATTATTTAAAGATAATTTTCAAATCTCGAGAACATTTGAGATATTTAAGCTCATGGATCTGTCCATTTCATTATTGTGTTTTTGTGCACTCATTAATAATCAATGTTTTGAAAATGTATATTGTGATTCTGTTTAGTATTTTATTATTTTTGAAACTTGGAACAATAATGGAATAATAAAGAAATGATTAAGAAGTCATTAAGTGCAGTGTATTATGAACATTTTATCAACTAAAATTACATATTACAGCATTAAGGTTGCAAATTATCTTAGTCATTTCTGGCTGTTATAACAAAAATACTATAGACTTGGTGGCTTAAACAGCAGACATTTATTTCTCACATCTCTGGAGGCTGGAAAGTCTGAAATCAGGGTGCCATGGTCTGATTCAGGTAAAAACCCTCTTACTGTTTTTCTCACATAGTGGAAAGAGTGAGATCTGTCTCATCTTCTATTTATGGTCATTAATCCCATGAGGATGCCACCCTCAAGACACCGTCTAACCCTAATTACCTCCGAAACGCCCTACTTCCAAATACTATCACATTGGTGATAAGAGTTTCAACATATGAATTTTAGAGGAACATATTCAGTTCAAAGCACAAATACTCCCGAAAAATTGATTAAACATTTGTATTAAATAATTTTTTTTTTTTTTTTTTTTTTTTTTTTTTTTTTTGCTGCAGTGCTACCCATTTCCCATTCTTCCAGCAATAGTCTCTACTTTCTTTTGTGCATTTTCCCCTACTAAGTCTTGGATTATACATTTTAAGAGAGGCTTCGCCAACAGCTAAAGGGGTGGTCATGTGATACAGACCCAGAACAATCAACATATCCTATATTCATGGCTGCATGTGCCTATGGGGGATATGTAAGTGCATAGTCCTACTGGATTAGATACAAAAAGAGGTAGGAAATCAGGCAATGTGATGCCCCCAGCTTTGTTTTTCTTTTTCAACATTTCAGAGTAGAGACCCCAGATATGGACCCACAACTCTATGGTCAAATAATCTTCGACAAAACAGGAAAAAATATCCAATGGAAAAAAGACAGTCTCTTCAATAAATGGTGCTGGGAATATTGGACAGCTATGTATAGAAGAATGAAACTTGACCATTCTCTTACACCATATGCAAAGATAAACTCGAAATGGATAAAAGACCTCAATGTGAGGCAGGAATCTAAAATCCTAGAGGAGAACATAGGCAGTAACCTCTTCGACATCAGCCACAGCGACTTCTTTCAAGATATGTTTCCAAAGGCAAAGGAAACAAAAGCGAAAATGAACTTTTGTGACTTCATGAAGATAAAAAGCTTCTGCACAGCAAAGGAAACAGTCAACCAAACAA
>CM052895.1:68489494-68595089 GCA_028534135.1 Potos flavus | reverse complement strand
ACTATTTTTCCTCATCTAGAACTGTTCTGCTTAGTTAAGGCAGAAAAATTTCAATATTTAAAAATAAGTTTTCCATGTGGGAACTTCTAAAATTGGCAAAAGATGTATTTTTAAATAGATAGGCAAAATGTCAATTAATAAGAGGTGGATATTAAAAGTCAAATGTAAAGATAACCAGGATATAGTTTCCTATATTCCAAAATCTACATTACCAGAGGACAGGGGCCACGCACCTGATGTTTCCTCAGTTCCTCATGGACTGAGAGCAGGGTTTATACTCAGGTTGTCAGCTTCCTAACCCTGAGACTTCAGTCAGAAGTAGTTATTGGGCGTCCTCTATTTTAAATATTGGGCTTCTGAGATTTCACTTGTTCTAAAAAGCTCTGTGGAAAAGTAAATAAATAAATAGATAAAATAAGAGTTCTTAACTTTGTTAGAAAACTTTTAAGGCCAGAATGCCCAATTCAAAAATGGCTGATTCTAAATCTTCTTGTTTCTCCTCAGTTAATAACACAAAGCTGTACATAGCATAAAGATAAAGATGGACAAATCCTACAGAAGATAACAAGACTCAGAATCAGGATCCTCATGAGTTAGAAAATTATGCCCCCACAACTCAAAAGTCAGTCCCTCTACCAATACCAAGCCTCTTCCTTCCCATCTCTAGGAGAATTAGACAATGATCCTTTCTGCCTATTTTAAGTTTGAAATGCTTCAGGTAGTTGTGTATACTGCTACACTACACTCATAAAAGGGCTTTCTTCTCCTTCCCCTAAACATTTTGAGGCCAGCCACAATCAATACCTTACTATCTTGCTGAGCCATATGCCTAGAACAGGTGCTCTATAAATGTCAGTGGAATAAATGGATACACTTCACCACTCCAATTCCCTTACATAGATGCATCTGTACTACTCATGCCCCCCACAAGGAATATTCCCCTTTTATTCCTTACCCATATAACTCTTCTACCCATTCTCCAGACCATGGCTCAGATGGGGTCATCTCCTCAGTGAGAGACTGCCTCTGAAATCCCAGGTCTCCCATACATTGTTCTCTTTTATGGAACGCTTGCTTTGTAGAATTACAAAAATTTGTAAAAATATATCTAGTAGTGGATTTACTTATTTTATATTTCTCTCCCACTTAGAAAGCAAGCTCTGTACGGAACTGGAATGTAATGTGTGTGTGTTCTCCTAGGACTTAGGCCAACACAGAACTCATAGTTGCTCTTAATATTACTTCATGTATGAATTAAATTAATAAAACAAAGATAAATGAGGACCATTTTGATTTAAGACATATGTGCTTTAACAGCAACCACTTGAGCACCCCTCATGAAGAAAAACCATTAAGCATAAAAGCGGGGAAAGAAAAGCCTTTGTGCACACAGCTAATGCATCCTTTAGACCTTCGCAGAAATGAAAAATCAAGGTCAAAAACAGAAGAGAATGTCTGAATGCATTATTAAAGACAGTTTTGAGGACCTTTCATAACCTCTCTTTACAAGTAACCAGCTGCCTTAGTCAAGAATGACAATATGATTTAAATAATAAAAACTATGCCTCTTCTTTTCATTACTGTCAAGAAGCACTGTGGCTCAACATCAGTGACTTGTATAAAACCTCTTTTGTGTTTCGTCCAAGACTGGGTTTGTAACAAAGACCAACATATTTGTTGAAAGCTAATTTGTCCCATTCCCGTTTTAGTGCTTCGGAAGGGTGTGCCCATGTGGATCAAACAGGCAAAGGAGCAAGTGTCCTGAGAGAGGGAACTGAGTCAAAGATCTGAAGGAGTGAAAGCACTTTAGGAAAACAGTTAACAGGAGGACCTTTACATGCTAGGCACTTTAGAGATGGTAATTTTAGTAATGATTAAAGTCCACTTGCTTTTCTTTCTCTCTTTAGAAATAGAAACATTTTTCTTTTTCTGGGCTCACTGCAACTTGGAAAAAAAGACATTTTCTAGCCTGCCTTGCAACTAGGTATGTAGTCTAAGTTCTGGCCATTGATGTCTAAATGGGAAGATGTTTCACTTCCTCCAGGAAGAGAGTGTAAAGGTTTCAGATGCAAAAGGGCTCCTTTTGTCCTGGCCTATTTATGGCTTCTTCATACCTACATACCAGCCCTGGACTGACAGCTTATTTCTAGACCTCTAGATATAAGAGATAAATAAAATTCTATCTTATTTATGCATCCAAATCTATGACTAACTCAAACAATAATGGTGAAAAAGAAAAAGAAAAAGAAAAACAAAAAAAGAAAAGAAAAGCAGGGCTTCTGATCTCCTGGATCTTAAAAGTCTAGTCTGGAACTATTTGTGTCTTTAGAATGTAAATTTCCAAAAATTCTGTGAAAATTGGGCCCAGTAATTAGATAAAGAGTTAAAATCCACTGAGGAAAACTGAACAACACATACTCTGCTTTGCATTCTTAAGAAATGAATCAGTAACTCGATCTTTTCCTCTAAGAACTCAAAATCTAATGCTCTGAGGAAAATATCTCCTATCAATTTACTCTTTCTTTGAAGGCATAGAGCTCATTCCTTTCCCAGCATCTCCCATATTCTCAATTTAAACCGCACTTCAGGTCAGTGTTTGAGGAGTTTTGACTGGGTAAGAGTTAATATGAAGTAAATCATTCTATCACATTAAATATTTTCCTCAAATTTCCTAACACATCTAATGATATTTATTGGCTCAATTCATAACATATATATATATCGTCCCTTTCTTTTGTTATCTTGGATATATATTTTAACTTTGCCCTACATGGATTCTCATTTCCAGGTGGGTTATGACATACCCTCTAAACTTTAAGAGTTTCTGAGTAAATTAAATAAGAGAGCATGTGTAAAATACAGGCTTATGTTGTGAAGGTGTATGAGATCTAGAATCATGCGGTCCTAAGTTTGTGTCCTGAATTACCCACTTAATTCTACTGGTTGAATGACTTGGAAAATAAAGTATCTGAGCTTCAATTTCTTTTTCTATAAAATGGTAATATTAGCACATGGCTAACAGAGTTGTTACGATGTCTCTCTTCATATATTAGCTTTCTGTCCTCTCTATGGCTCCATTCTCAACAGTCTTCGGGCTATAATAGTAATGATGACCACTACATTCAGACTGTCAGCTAACATTTCTATGGAAAAGATAATTCCAGTTTTCTAACTCTTTCAAGAAAACTCAATAGCAGGATTCTCATCAGACTGGCTTCAATATGCATCTATCTCAGATCTCATCCCTCTCTTTAGAGTAGAAAGAATTCTGATCAGCTAGGTCAGGATTAGAAGTCCCCAACCAAGCAATAGGAACTAATATTGGGCCAAATTCAGTTTCCCAAAGGAAAGTCTAATTTTGAAGGGCTGCAGATAGAAACTCCGCTTTGGTACTTTACCAAGAGTAAACAATTCATTGTTTATTTCCAAAGTTGAAGTCGTTAAACTGAGCTTATGTCCTTTACTACCTTGCTTTTAGCCTTTAACTTCTTTGAAATTTCTTTTCTGACAGATGTCAAGCAACTTTCCTTTTGATTGATTTTCTACATGTTTTATCTCTCATCCATCTAGCCCCCATTTTTTCCTTTCACTGTAAGTCCAAAATGTCAAGTTTATTTCCTGACAGCAAACATATATTTTTAAGTCCTTAATAATATGACCAGGATCCAGATTCTACTGTAGCAGAAAATTCAGTCAATTATTAAGAGTTAATTGATTACACTCTACAACAGATAAGTGGTTATTTCATTTATGCTGATTTGGCTTCATTAAGATCATTACTGCATTACTGTAATGTTAGCCTTTTTAATAGGAGCTACTCATGAAAATGGTAAAACACTAGATAATGTCTTCAAATTCTCTCTTTCATCTGCTCTTTATTTTTCTAAGAACTATAATTCTTACCTCTTTCTTGGTATTCAATTTTAAGAATAACAAACTGTGATATGAAGGTGACTTGATGACCATGGGAAATCAATTGCATTTTTTGAAATAGCTTCAACCATACTTCTGTGAATGGGGTGTTCACATATCATTCTGGCTAAATATTAGATAATGGGCCCCTTTTTCCGAATTTTCAATTTCTTTTTTTTTTTAATTTTAAGATTGTATTCATTTATTTGTCAGAGAGAGAGGGAGAGAGCACAAGCAGGGGGAACAGCAGGCAGAGAGAGAAGCAGGCTGCCCGCTGAGCAAGACGCCCTATGCAGGACTTGACCCCTGGACCCTGGGATCACGACCTGAGCTGAAGGCAGCGGCTTAACTGACTGAGCCACCCAGGCACCCCGAAGTTTCAATTTCTAATTCCCTGGTCAAAGAGATGCTTTCCTAGCTCCTCCATTCCTGATGTTATGAAGCATTTTACTCTGATGACCATCATTTTCCTTAAGTAACTCCCTCTTCCAGTGGTTTCTGTAACAATTCCCTTGGTGCTTTTCTTTTCTTTTCTTTTTTTAGGTTTTATTTTTGTTATTTTTTTTAAAGATTTTATTTATTTATTTGACAGAGAGAGATTACAAGTAGGCAGAGAGACAGGCAGAGGGAGAGGGGGAAGCAGGCTCCCTGCTGAGCAGAGAGCCCTATGCGGGCTTGATCCCAGGACCCTGAGATCATGACCTGAGCCAGAGGCAGAGGCTTTAACCCGCTGAGCCACCCAGGTGCTCCACCTTGGTGCTTTTCTTACCTTTTCCCCTAGATACACAAATGTTCTTTTCAAAAAAGAGATGTAACCAAGTACCTCAATTCTCACAAATATATATTATGTTATAAATACACTAGATCTCCAGCCAGAGATCTATATGACTTTTCTTAATCCCAGGATTGTCTATTAACACAGTCAACATTTGAGAGGAACAGGAGACTGATACAGATTTCTGTATATACCAAGTACATACTGGGAGAAGTGAATACAAAATCAAAAGCCATCCCTATTTTTACAAATAAGAAGTTTGTTCACATTCTATCCTGACAGAAAAGGCCTTTGGGGAGTCAAGCTGTAGTGGCAGCACTGGGTACTGCAGCCTAAAAACTCAGTTTCTCCTACCAAATAGAGAAAAATATATCAATGCTGCAGACTTGTCAAGTTATTAGCATATGTCTGACTTGGGAGAAAAGACACAGACACCATTTGCAAAAATATGTGGAGACCTGAATAAAGTTAGTGCCAAAAACATCAATATATAGTTGACACTTGAAAAACATGGGTTTGAACTGTGCGTGTCCAATTACATGCAGATTTTTTTTCTGATAAATACAGTACAGGACTGTAAATGTATTTCCTTTCCTTATGATTTTCTTAACAACATGTTCTTTTCTCTAGTTTATTGTAATAATACAAGATATAATACATATAAACATACAAAACGTGTTAATTGACTATTTATGTTATTGGTAAAGCTTCCATTCATTAGCAGGTTATTAGTAGTTAGGTTTCGGGGGAGCTGAGATTATACATGGATTTTTTACTGTGTGGGGGTGGGGGTGGCACTCCTAATACTCCTGTCATTCAGAGGTCAAGGGTACATTAGTTTGAGTTAGAAAGGAGTTAAATATGGTTGAATATATAAAGAAAACCTTCAAGGAAGTACAGAATTGTGGATGAAATGGGTAGAATTTTGACCTGGAAAGAAGAGGTAAAGAAGGGAAGTGAATGGTATGAAAAAAGACAAAATCTATTATTTATATTCTAGGAAATAGCAGAATGGATAAGAACACAGAAGGAACACTTTAAAACTTTGTATTGTTTTCATCTCCTACCTCCATCACAATGATCAATGCTATGGATTACATTATTGTTCAAAATATTTTCTATCCCTTCCTGGGTGTAGATTATACGCCCTAATCCTGTTGGCATCCTGATTTGCCATGTGACTTATGGTACATCCCCATTCATCTGACTTCAGAGTGGGTCATATTAACTGCATTGGTCAATGACTTGGGAACAGAAATGCATGAATAACTTCCAAGTTTAAGAGCTAGTTTGAGTTTGCCATGTTTCTCTTATAACTCTTTTAAAAAGACTAGCAGGCTCTCAGATATGGGCCGCTTTGTCATCTAAATGACATAGAACAGAGTTGTAGCTGACCAACAGTGGACATAAAATATGAAAAATAAGCCTTTGTAGTTCTAAGCCAGAGATTCTTTGGATTGTATGTTAACCTCAACTGATTGTTAGAGATTTATCAAGGAATTCTTCAAAAAAGAAGAGGCTTGTGAGTGAGATCTTAAGTCAGATAAGATTTATTCAAATAGACATTCTAAGATAATATAGATAGTGTGAAAGAATAGAAACCACAAAAATATGCACTATTTTTTGAGTGTACTGAGTAATAGAGTTTGATGAAAATTTAGATTTGTTCTCTCAAATTTCTTAAATTATTTTCATCTATTTATAAATAATGCTTTGAGCTAAAAATCCTACATATGAAGAATGAGCAGTATTAACAATATTCCTCCTATCCAAATTTTTGATAACTTTAGAATTTAGTAACAAAGTAAAGAAACCAGTCATTATCAATAATTACTCACAAGTTTATTGTTCTAAAATTTGAAAAATATAATGCAAAAGAGTTTGCAAGTCGATTAGTAAAGATGAGCCATACACTTGAGAACAACAATGTTTTTAACCAGATGACCACAATAGAAGATAATTAGTTTAGAATGGTTGTGAAAGAAATTATAGTGTGAATCAGGAGAAGAATTACTCCAAGTGTTCAAAGAAAATATGATCATAATCTCAGTATTATAAAACTTGTGGATCTTTCCAAAAGAATTTTCTTTTCTTTCTTTCTTTTTTTTTTTTTAAGATTTTATTTATTTGAGAGAAGAGAAAGAGAGAGCAGGAGCACGGGGTAGGGCAGAGGGAGAAGCAAACTCCCCGCTGAGTAGGGAGCCCCATGCTGGACTGGATCCCAGGATCCTGGGATCATGACCTGAGCTCAACGCAGACGCTTCACCGACTAAGCCACACAGGCACCCCCAAAAAGATACTTTCAATTATATAAATTATATATTCCATGGTAAAAATTTAAAGAGGATGAGAGGACATAGAGAAAAAAGCAAAATTTGACCAAACTGCAGCACTCCTCCACCATGACATACAAAGCCTTTCCACTGCCTTCCTACAATGTAAACACTGTTGTGTTGTGGCCTGTCCTGGTGCAGGATGAGGCAAGCATAAGAAGAAATCAGCTTTGAAGGCAGAGCGGGCCCTCAGCCTTAGGCAGGATCATGTGCCTGAGGAGAGCCACAGAAATCATAGTTATCTGGGGTACAGACCATGTTCCTTGGGAAGTTCCTTTAAGGACCCAAGTTATCAAGCAGAGGGACATTGCTAGGTGACTGTCAACAGACTTTTTTTTTTATACAGAATTTAAGATAGACTATATTATGTGGACTCTTATATGAGATCATTAGGTAACATAATTACAAAAGTTTTTAATTTTCTGGTTTCACTAAACATTCATTAAAAGTAGTATGCACACATTATATTATCCAGAAACACTGGTTTTTCAAGAATAGAATTATTATTCTTTAAATATTTTATTTATTTATTCATGAGAGACAGAGAGAGGCAAAGGCAGAGGGAGAAGCAGGCCCCCTGTGGAGCAGGGAGCCCGATGTGGGACTCGATCCCAGCACTCTGGGATCATGATCTGAGCCAAAGGCAGACGCTTAACCAACTGATCCACCCAGGTGCCCCACGAATAGAATTATTTAAGATTAAAGTCAGGATGGAAAATAAACCAAAAGTAGCAGGGAAAGTAATTGAAGGGTCAAGTTAAAATGTCCATGAAATCCTTCCTTCAGGAACTCCCAATCAAAGGTAGCCTCTCTGTCTTTTGAATTTTGTGAATGTTCTCCCTTTGGTTTTAATGATATTCATTATTTCTACATAAAATTCTGTATTCTATATAATAAAGTGTTAGCATTCAGATTTCAAACATCATATCTCATATTTGTCTTCCTCAGTATAATAACACTGAGTTTTACCCATAGGAAATGCCCAATAAATGTTCTTATTAATAAACTTAAGGAAATAGAGGTTAAAACTAGATAAATTGTATTCAAATTACAAAAGCAGTTAAATTAATTATAAGGCAAGAAATATAAACAGGGGTTGAGGTGGGATTTGAACATATGGAAGATCACTGAAAACTTTGAATAGGAAAGCAATATAATTGATATCATTGCAGAAGTATTTCTTTGGAAAAGAGAAATAGTGGAGAGAGAAACTATATGGCAGCTAATACAATAATCTAGACTGGTAGCAGTGATGATGGAAAGGCAGAAATTGATACAGAAATCGAGTGAAAAGACACATAGGTCTATTGAGCCTATAAATTCCAAGAATTTTTTTTCATACCAAGAGCTTCACACAGTTCTGGGACATGATAGTTTATGAATAAATATTTATTAACTTCATGTACGAATAATATAGTTTCTGAAAGAGTACAGAAAAAAGAACAGAGAGCCTGGTTTCAGGCTTCCTACCTGGTTATTTTGGAAATAACGCTCCACTAACAAAAATAAAGAAATTAGAAAGAGCAGTTTTGATACAAAGGTTAGAGAATCACAAGATTATCCACGAAGTACCCTTGACACAATCCACTGGCAAAGGTTAACAGGCAGGGGAAAAGCTAGACCAGAGTTAAAGGCAAAAAACAAATATTGGATATATGGGTCTGAGACCTTACTCTCAAAATTAGGATTCATTAGCTACATGTGTGTTGTGAGAAAATCATTCTGCTTCTCTGGACCTTATTTTCTTCTTCCAGTAAGGTGAAAGGGTTGAGTTTATAGAGACTTTATAAAAGTTCAGCCCTATAAAGATAGTACTAAAAATTAAGGTTCGGTAATTTTTAGGGGTTAGTGGAAAGGCATAAATATTTCACTTGGGTTATGGATTTTAGAGTATGATCACCTAGTATCTTTGAAATAATGAGTGCTTAACCATAGTTAACCATTTTCTGATGGATTTCATCTTTAGAAGTTTAGAAAATTTAACAGAATGAGAATAACCAGGATAGTATACTAAGAGAGAAATAATTCTTAAAAGTGACCCCAAAGCTCTAGTTTTTCAGGATGTAGTGAAAATTCTAGCTGTAAATTTCATGATTTCCTAGACTCCATAAATACCAACTTAGAATTAATCATTCTAGATTGAAAAATTATAATATTCCTAGTCTACTATCAGGTAAGATCTTCCGTCACCTGATAATTTTTGTTCCTCTTCTCTAAACTTTGCTTCATTTTCCAGGATACCTTTTCTTACCTATGCAGAATACCCTGGATGCAAAATACACATTCTCTCAGGAGAAGATCATGTTGTCTAAATTTTCGCAAACACCTATCTTGATGAGGTGGTATTCACTAGACATAATCAACAACGTGGCACGTGATCCTTTCCTGGCTTGTAATTGCTACTTCTCATCACATGTCAGAAGAACAGTGCAAATTTTTTTGCTTGGCACTTTGTTTCTGTGTGCATTAAATTTTATCTATTTTTCTATAACTGAATAATATAAACATTAAAAACCTGTAATTTCTTATACCAGTTTAGTCTTTTACTATCTGTAAAATATTAATGCAACTACAAACTTAATATCTCATGATTTACCATGATATGAACAATCAGAGGGCCACAGAGTTCGTTTTCAAAATGTCTTTTTTCAACACTTATTATATGCTAGGTCTTTAAATAATATTGCCGCATTCTATACAGACAGGGATGCAACATTAACTCAGGGAAGGGGTGGGAGGGTGGGAAATCCATCCACTAAACCACAGAACACAAGCTAAATTTACCCACTGAAATGGCATAAATGAAAAGCAAAAGTGGTATGAGCCATTTTCAGAAAGCTTGGCTTCATCTGACATCTTCTCAGTATCATTCTCTGATGGCCTCTCCATTCCATAAAGTAAAAGGACAAAATGTCTCTAATACAAATGAAATATATTAGACTGTAAGTCAAACCATGTCTTCAAGAAAGCCTCTGGAAGCAGTTTTGAGTCTATCTGGTGACTTTCTAAACTTCAAAAGTAGAAGGGGAGGAATATTTATCATGCTGTGGCAGAAATGTCATAATCACCTGCACTCCTGGAATCCAGACAGGCTTGTGAATTGTTTTGGTCAGTAAAAATGAGGCAAAAGTGATATTGATCTGGTTCTGAGCCAAGGCTTCATGATGTTCTTTCTTTTGAAATCCTTATGACCTACCATGTAAACAAGCCTGGGCTCCTCTGCCCTACCAGACACAAACCACCTCCGCAGAGGCCAACCTACGTCCACCAGTCTCCAGCTGATCTGGTACATAACTGCTGACATCTAGAGATGCCGAATATAGATCAGGAAAATCGTTAAGCTAAACCTACAGCAAACTGCCAATCTATATTATGACTTAAAAATGGTTATTATTTTAGACCACCAAATTTTAGAGTGGGTGTTACATAGTAGAAATAAACTGATACATATAGTCATAGTGCAAATATCTAGAGTCACTTTATAATCTCAATTCAATTCCCATAGAATGTTTTAACAAGGATAAAACCACTGTCCTCGAATAATGGCTAAGTCGATGAAGCATAATTTTAAAAACATAACAGAATTTAAAACTTTCAATAATTCCTGAATTATTTAACCTGGATGTTAAATAAAACGATTGTTAAAAGACCCCTATAATTTTAAGTTGTGCAGAAAAATATTGTCTCTGCAGAAAGATATGACATTTTCTCTTTTTCTTTCGGTTGTGGAGACATAGCACAGTCTTAAGTCATGTCAGCCAGAATTTCCTACCTTTCTCCTTTTACTCCCTTTCTCTTTTCAGTATATTTTATTTCATGAGTTGTTACGGTGTTTCTCTAGTGTTTCAGTTTATAGTCTTGATTTACATGATCAGTTACCAAACAGATCAAACTCTTTCACTGTGACGCATTTATTTCTGGAAAGTTCATTACTCAGGTACTCTGCATTTAGAAATGACACTTGAAAGACCTGAGAATGACTTTTCAATAGACTTCCATGCAGTAATTAAACATTATAATGCAGTAAATAAAATGACTGTTCCAGTGGATAGAAAGTACTAAGTGAAAATGTTTAAATACCCCACATACTTTTCAGGATCCTTATCTAGTTGGTCTAACTGGTCATTATCTGTTTGGTAAAACTTCCCAAACAACTCATTAATATTTAAAAAGCTATCCGAATTATAAACTTCAAACAGCAAAATCCAAATGTCATTTATGCATAATTCAAAAGAACTTTGCGGAAAACAATCTTTGGATCACAATTGCTCTCTAATCCACCTCTTGAATTACTACATAAGAATTCAATGCCAATGCAATTCAAATCAATTCATTTATGGTTGATGCTAAAATTTCCTCTATAAGGATAGTATGGCAGAAACAAAACTGTGAATTTGACAAAGGGGGAAACTGTAGAAGGTGGTAATTGTTTTTGGTAAGCAAGCTGTACAATTTTTACATTATTTGGTGGTTGCTGACATATAGGTATCTTTAAATTCTTAGTAAAGTTACTTCTGTGAATCTTCTTAAATGCTTTAAAATAAATTCTCTGATCACCACTGATGCAGTTCACTATTACTGCATCACTATTCACTACTACTGCATTCACTATTACTGCATTATGATTCTTTTTATTGGATTTTATTTGACTTCTAAGATTAGTAAGATTCTTGAGCTGTCATTGACCCCAAAATAACTGGAAAAAGAGAAAATTAGCTCAGCATTGATGTTTCTCTCTACTTCTCTAGTTTATATATTGAATGCTAGTTGCTGTACAAGCTTAAAGAATCTTGGTCACAGGATTGAGGTGAATCATTTATTCATGTATAGCTAGCGTATTATCACAATAATAAATTCAATATAGGAATAAAATATACCCTTGTTATATCACCGAAATGACTTTTTGTTTGACAATCATAGTTACCATAAAGACAGATTATGAATATAGACAACACATACAGTTTGAATTCTTTGGAATTATGAACTATATTCCATATGAATCCAAAATGAAGTCACTATGATTAATGTTACCTCAATGAATACAAAGTAAATGAATAATTACCTTCCACTTATTTTAAAATACTACCTTCAGTATATAATACACATGAGTTATATTCAATTCACTGTAATGTAAAGAGCTCAGTTTAAACTGACAAAAGACAGGAAATTCAGAGTCAAAGCTGAAAGTATCTTGGAGTGTTAGTCTCATAGCACATATGGTAAAAACTATCTTTAGTATAAATTCACATATGGTCCATCTTTGAATGGATTTCATTTCCCTGAGGAAAGGGAGGTTTCTCTGAGATAAAAGGAAGAAGCTCCTATATTATGCTTATTTGAAAAATGGCTATGTGTGAAATTTAAATGCATAATGTATACCATATACTTCTAAAGACTCCTGTTAACCAATGGCATGCAAGCACAAACAGAAGTTAACAATAATCTCTAACCTCAGCTGTCAATTCCACAAAATGTGCTGTAAAAAGCAGAAAACTATGGATGACTCAGCATAATCTGTCACCATAACTTGAAAAACAATGGGGACTCATAGAGAAAGTAAGTACATGTTATTTAATTTCTAATACTTCAATGGGCTTGGGATATTTCCTAGTCCACAGATTTATTGTGGAATATAAGCTTGTGAATTCTGGAGGAAAGCTCAAAATATTGTTATATTTTAGATATTTCATATTTAATGTTATATATAATGTACACTTTAAAAGCATATAATATCTAATATTTTATGTATTATTTTCTTATTTTATTTTAATATTTATTTAAATTTTTATTTTAATATTTATTATTTTGATTTTTGTCATATGAAAGGTTTGGAGAAATGTGTAAAGTTATAATACAAGAACTGAACATAATCTGCCTATACACACACACACACACACACACACAATATTTTAAAAGGAAGATATGTTGGTGGATAATTAACATAGTAATTTGTAAAAGCATTATGCAATCAGAAGAATATTCATATCCATTATAAGCATTAAACTAGTAGAGTTTAAGAAAATCTAGTTTGAATCCCAATAAAGAAGTGGACCATGGATGAAAATATCCAAATGTAAGTGAGCTCGTATAAGTTTACCTAATATAGCATGGTCATACAATGGGGGGAAAAGCTGATTTTTGAAATAAGAAACATCAATTATTAACTATTCATAATATGCATCTAGCTCCGTAAATTAGCATAAGCTTAAAGACCCATTACCTGGGAAAAAAATGGACTACGTCTTAAAGGAATTGAGCTGTAGGCAATTAAAAATGTTATTGACAATAAAACACAAAGCTCAGAACATGGGTAATTAATTTGTTAAGGTTATTAATGATATTTCTAATTAGATACAACAAAAATAACTGTCAAAGGGTATATATAAATTAAAAGACTAGTAAAACGTTGATGGATTTTATATTCTAATTTGAAGTTAAACAAAATTAGATAATAATAGGGAATTGGCAGTCTCTAACTACAGATGATAGTTCGTGGTGACAAATATACTGTGAGCTTCTGGGAATTAATAAAATATTGTCAGGAAAATTGATTTGATAGCAAAATGAAATTCTCAGATTAGATCTAACAAATCATCGAATCTTAGATCTGAAAAGATCTGAGCTATCTTCTGGCCCTATTTCCTCATGTGTAGATGCAGAGTGTGTGGCCCAGAGAAGTTAAGCCACGTAACCAAAGCTAAAGTAGTGAGTGGCAGAGCTGGATCCAGACTGTTTTCCAGTGTACCAAGTGTTTTCCACTTCGCCATTATATTACTATAACTTTCCCAATCACATTAATTTTGGATAAGTAAATCCATTATATCATTTGACAAACATTTAGTGCCCACCATGTTCCAGGCACTTGTGCTAGGTGCAGGACAGAACAAAGAGCAGAACAAATACAGCATGTGCACACGCACTTTAATGTGTGTCACTTCACCTTAATGCCCAGACTAGCTTATAGTTTTTCAGTGCCTCTGGAAGAGAACGAAGACGGATACTTTAGAATCTTAACGCAAAGAGGATACTCCCATTTATTGAGAAATACACGTGAGAGTAAGGATGTGCGTGTGCCTGCACGTGTAAAGAGAAAGATACCTCAACACTATTGGAAGTTACCATATTTATCTTGAGAATAATGTATTGCCTGTGATCACTGTGGCAAGGGATCATTGTCAAAGGTGTATTCAACTTAATCTCTGTCAAATGCCTACCCTGGCTGTGTCATTGCCCAGGTATGCCAGATACAGCATTCCTTGCTATTAGGAACAGAAGATCTACCTACTAACAATTTGGTTATTCTTTCAGAATCAACAAGTCCCTTAACACTATCCATGCAATGAACTACCTGGCAAACTTCCCCATCTTTCTCATTTCAAACAAAAGGAAACAAAAACAATATCATAACCCTACTTTCTTAACAGAAAGTACTAAAACAGGGGCTTCAGAAATCCATCTCAATAGAATATTAATTTAAAATTATTTTTATAAAAATTAAGGTTCTTTGGCATAAGTTTTGGTATTGTTTTGGGCTGTTCCTTTTGGTGAAGTAAAACAAATGTTCAATCTCCACTTGAGTTGGTGTATATCTCTCTGCAGGAAATATTTGTTATGTTCTCCTTTGTATTAGTTGTGGCCCACCAAAAGTATCTTTAGACCAAAGGCAGTAAACTTGAGTTTTAATCCACTCTCTTGTGGCCAGAATCACAGGTGGGTCACTGGAGGTAACTGGAAGTTTTTCCCTTCAGAATCATTATTCCCTGTTAATAGCCAAATTTGTTAGAGATTGGTATCAGTGGCTAAAATGACCAAAATTAACTGATTGATGTTCTTGTGACAGATTCATCTGGGAAGGGTACATGTTGAGCAGATGTTTTGCATATGATTAATGAAAATCAGTCTTATATGGTCATTACACAATATATTTATCACTTCAGTCAAGAATTATATCACATTTATACTTTGTAAAAAAAGGTGAAACAAAACATCCTTACTAGTTTACATTTTTGCATTATTATAAATGTCGGAGTCATTTATTTGAATGTGCTAAGAATGACATAAATCTACTCAGTGCATTTATTTGATTGCACATCATGCATTCAAATAAACATGTACAACATGATCTCAAATTCAGATAAACACACTGCATTTATTTAAATGTCTTCACATTCATACTAGATTGAACATTCAATTGCATTTAAGTCAGTCTCAGAAGTGACTCACCGATGCATTGTTAAAAGGTGAACATGATGCTTACTAATAGTTGTCTGTTAGTCTTGCAACCTACAAATTTACCAAGGTGGTTACAAATGCAGAGGACTGTATCTGTAGAGAAGTAATTTTGGAAAGAATGTGCCCTGAGATAGCTCAGTGGGACTATGTTTGAACTACAGCATAATGCAGAGCAAAGTATCAGTTATTTTCAAAGAAATTAGAATCAATTTTATTAAAATTCCCTCAGAAAATGTGAACTAAGTATTGTAATACAAGAGTTGGGTTTTATAAAAACATATGCTTTCTCAAGACTTACATAATAAGCCGAGCTAACAGTACATTGAAGTTCTCCTATCTCACTTAACTCATGAGGCTTCTGACTAAATTAATACCTCCCACTGCAAACCTCACACACATATGAAAAAAGTGTGTATGAGTGGACTATAAAACAGACTAAAATAAAAAAAGGTAGTGACATATTTGATTTATTACCTTAGCTTTTAATATCTTTGCAAATTTTCAAAAAGTTTTAAATAACCAGATATCATTATGGTAGATACTGAACGAATACGTATTTTTGATAACATAATATTTTCACTTGGTATCTTAATATATTGAGAGGAAAAATACATAAGCTATATATTCTTCTTATTCTAAAATGATCTCCAGGGATGCCTGGGTGGTTCAGTGGGTTAAAGCCTCTGCCTTTGGCTCGGATCGTGATCTCAGGGTCCTGGGATCGAGCCCGGCATCCGGCTCTCTGCTCAGCAGGGAACCTGCTCCCTCTCTCTCTGCCTACTTGTGATCTCTCTCTCTGTGTCAAATAAATAGATAAAATCTTTTAAAAAATAAATAAAAAATTAAATGATCTCCATTAAAATACAATATTCAGGATTAACTTCTACCTTCCAAGTAAACTTTTTTCTTGACTCTAATTCATGTGGTTTAGATGCACATTTTAGAATTCTGTCCACTTGAAGGGTATGACTGAGTGGTTCTCTAAATATAGTAGCTTCCAGTGTGGAAAGCTGTGCCTTCTTAGGAGGTGGTATCAAACCATAGTTCGACAAATGCAATTCTCATATACCTGTCTCCTTATTCCTCAGGGAAAGATGGGATTTTCCCTTTATGTGCTAGAGATGTCAAACATCAGCATATATGTAAATAGGATAAAGGGAGGCTCTTAGATTCCAGGAGCCAAGGTTAGCAAGAAGCTCCATATGGGTAATTTTGTCACGGTATCCTTTTCCTCTCCAAAGTTATACCAGTAGATTAGATATTTCAGGAGTCTCTTAGGTGATCACTTAGTCCTCTTCTTGGAAACTAATCTTCTGGTATTGTGGCTTCCCGTGTAGCATTCTCATGGCCCAATCTCTGAGACTAGTATGCTTATGGTGGTGGTTAACACCAGAGGAAGCCACAGACCCTATCCCCAGGTCACCAACAGGAGATTCTTCCTTGTGCTCATTGATTGTTGCCACTCTTGCCCTCGCACTCCACCTCAAGGGATACTTTTTCCTAATTTCCACTGTTTGGGTCATACATATCTAGTGCCATTGAATAAAAAAATATTCTTCCTTCATCTAAGATAATAAACTGCAATCGCCCATCTATGAACATGAGTCAAATAGCTATTAACTTCCAACAACTTTTTCCTCTGGGGCTTGTGGATCCTGGGGAGAGGAAAAAAACAACAACACTGAATCTCCCTTTAAGTGAGGTTGCCAGAGTTAGTAATAATAATAATAAGTACTCAGTTAAATCTGAATTTCAGATACGATTGATTCTTTTTTAGTATGAGTATATCCCATGTAATATTTTATAAATACTTAACACTAAAAAATGACTTGTTATTGATCTGAAATTCAAATTCAAATATAACTGGGCACCCTGGATTTTTATGTGGACCTTCTGCCTTCAATGAAAAAGCATAAGAATATTACTTTTCTAATTATGTGTTGATAATTCTTCAGGAGTGCAAGAGAATAATTAAAGTTTCAATCACTCATCTTGTTATAATGACAATGAAATTGTGTAATTTGTCTCATTTTCCCCTTAATTTTGGTGATTTCAGATGCAGTTTAGGCTTTAGTTACCAATGTGCTAAACTGAATACTTGCTCCCACTTTTGATTATCTTTCCTAAAATCACAATGGCTGTAAGTGAAAATGAGAAAGCAATGTTTGTCTGGTTTGGCGGAGCCAAACAAAACACAGCAAGTCATGGGCTTGGAGAGTTTGGGAAATATTATAAACCACCTAAAAAATGCACAAAACAAAAAGCCTTTCTCTTTAGCCATGATCAGAATTACAGGAGAAACTCAGGTCATGATGATACCTTAGAAGACTTGAGAAAATGAAGTTTGTTGACATAAATACTTTGTTACTTCAAGATACTACTCTACCTTTCACTCCTTTTCAGCAAGAAGAAAAAGTCAAGATTATTTACATTCATGTGATACTTGAATCATAAACAGAGTACTAGCCTGATAAGGCAAGGCCCTACCTAGCTAAATCATTTTGTTATAAAATACAGGCCCTTTCTGAATGATTCCAGGGAAGAGGACAGCAGCTGTAGAAGATATTCCATTTGAAACTTAGTTTTTAAAATTTAATCCCAGAAATATGACCACTAATTATAAATCCAAAAAGAAAGCATAGATTCTTCATTCAAGATGGGACCCGGGAGGGAGACAAACATAAGAGACTCTTAATCTCAGGAAACAAACTAAGGGTTGCTGAGGGGTGTGGGGGAGGGATAGGGTGGCTGGGTGATGGTCATTGGGGAGGGTATGTGCTATGGTGAGTGCTATGAATTGTGTAAGACTGAAGATTCACAGACCTGTAGCCCTAAAGCAAATAATGCATTATGTGTTAATAAATAAAAAAAAAGAATATATATATTAAAGGAAATAGAATCTTCACATTTATGCTGCAAATGAGTTAAACAGGTTTTTTATGGAATTGCTATCATGTTTGTGTGTTCTCATTAGCCAGAAAATTTTATAAATATCTTCGTTTCACAAACTTGGACAAACTGCTCAAAACAAAGAGTGGGTACTGGAATTCAGATTCAAATATAGAGAGACCTTTATATTTTAACACATTATTTTTTCCATGAAATGACATTTGACAGCCCTTAGAATACTCTATGCATGTATTTATCTTTTTTTTTGAAACTCACATACTTGTTTATGGTAGAGTTAATTGTCTAAATAATTGACATCCACGGCAGATATTATCTGTTCTGTCACCCAACATTTATTCCCAAACTCTTTCTTTGCCAACCAAAATGTAGAGACTGGAAAGCTAACTGGTAAATTTCTAAAATTACTTTGCAGCTAGGGACAGGGCTATGACATATCTGGCAAAAGTAAATAAATACATACATATAGAGGACAAAAAACAAGAACAACAACGATAACTCTGTGTGTGTGTGTGTGTGCGTGTGTGTGTGTGTGTGCAAAAGTCAACTAGGACATTCTGAAAAATCTAACAAGAAGCCAGGATATGCTAATACTGCCCACCTCTTTGTTTTTGTTCTGAATATGAATACCATTCCTGGAACTGCAATCAGGTATCCATTCATTCAAATGCAGAAATAGCAGATCTTTCTAAACCACTGATCGAGTTTTTGAAACCTCAAAGCAAAAGTATTCCTAATACATACATCATTTATTTATGTTTTACATTTATAAATTATGATAATATATTTTACACTATCCTTGATCTTGTTCTCCTCAGGTTCACTTACTGCTGACATCAAAACTGATGGTATTCTGTATATCAAGCCACGGTTTTCTATTTTATACTCTTAATCCATATCATTTGCTCCTCAATACCACTAAGACCACCAGATTCCTCCACTTTCTGTCAGATTATCTGTCCCTCATGTCTCCCTTCCCACCTAAGTCGAATCCTTTCCTTTTTGCTTCCTTTTCCTCCTTCCTTCATGCAACCATGATCCCACAGCCTTAGATTAATTATACGGTACACCTTTCTTCATTTACAAGGAAACTTTAAAACCTTAAGCCATGCAGATTAGTGCTATATATATTTTAGTGTTTACTCTCCAAAATTTGATTAATTAAGAACTCCTATGTAGTAAGAATCCCAGAGCAAGACTCAAACATTAGAAAATTTGTACATGTGCTGAGATTCTAACTGCTGAGCATGGGAGGAAGTCATTACTGTGGGGATGGTGACGGGACACTTGAGGGCAATAGCCACTCTCTAAACTGGGATTCCGCATCCCAAGAAACTCTCAGACCACATACATGAACAGGAAGAAATTCACTGTAAAGGATATTAATGTCAGCACTAAAGGTTCAGGGGGTGGGTGGGGGGTCGGGAGGGGGGAAAGCAGAGAGAAGTTTGATAACAGAAGAACTCCATACTGTTCATCTTTCACATACTTCTACCAACATTCATGATTGCGGCCCCTGCTCAGAAACCAATGTCAGGTTTTTAAATAGAGAGGGGCTCTAATCAGGCTAGACACATCAAAGAGTTTTATCACCAGAGAAGCAATAGAGGATTAGAGCATGCATTTTTTCTGTGGCCTGAATACAACTATGCAGAGGAAAATAGATGAAGTTTGCATCTTATTTCATAGTAACTCTTGAAAGAGTGTAGATTGGGTAGGGCGTGCACATAAAATTGACAGGGCCATGAGAGTAGGTAAGGATGTAAACATGCATTTAGGAATTTTATGAGGGATATCAGCAGCACCTGTTTAGAGAACTGCCGAAAGACACTTCAAGCATTAACCAAGGGCTGTCAGTTTTCAAACACTTCAGAAAGTCCCTGAACAAGGAAAAAAAAAAAAAGTATTTGGAATTTGGAATTCTAATGACTGGTGCTGGTGGCAGAGCAGCAGTGATTATTACTATGATCCAACTACGCTGGTGTGGTCTGGGGAAGAGAATTGCAATCTATCATCCTTATATTTATTTTGCCTCAAAAATAAGGTAACCATTCTTTACACATTAGCTTGCACAATACTTAGAACAGCCCGATGATAGAGGCATTATATTTACCCCCATTTTACAGATATGGAAGCCAAAGTCAAAATAATTCTGAATTTCCACATCACACAAATTAGTTCTTTTTGTCTCTTACTCATATCTATTTGGTATACTCAAGGTCTCTATTAAATTAATTTGGAGAGCTTGGACAATATATGTTATATACCCATGCTTTGATTCTTCTTTTTCTTTTTTCCCCTCAATATTACTCCACATTATCTTCTGAGAAGAGGCATACAATGCTATGTCACTTTTATTTTTAATCTCAAAAGAATATACCCTTATTATAACTATGATATATCTAAAAGGCTGAAATATTCATTTAAGTCTGCCTATACTTACATATTCTCATTCGTTGCATAGCTCAATTGTGGATATAAAAGAATGTTTTCTATTAAAACCATATCATTTATTGAGTTACTACTAAGTACTTAAATCTGTTTACCATTTCCCCCATTTTCACTGACATTTTTCTCTAAGATGTTTTTTAAAATCACTACAATTGTTCATCAAGTTTTACAATCCAAACTTCAAATAGCTTCCACATTCTTTTTATGCAGGAAAACAGACTCATCCAGAATATATGAAGTGAATGGAAATGAAATGCATGCACGATTGTATTAGTTACCAGGCAAAGCTGCTTATGCAATAGGATTTCAAAAATGAGAACCAATTGTTCAAAACTCAGTTTCCTTCAAATATAATGTGCTAAAAATCATGGAGTACTTTGATGTTATAAGATGATTTTTTTTCTGTTTCCAGCATGGACATAAATAAATATAGAAAAGGATCAATGATATTTTTTTACTTATTACATGTGAAGATTCCAAACCAAAAAAAGCATTGAATTTCTGATAAGCACTGAATTACAATATGTCCTCCACTTGCTTTGGAAAGGGAAATGTGGAAAACTGAATCAAAGTTACATATAATCCAGGCATTCTAAACATTTAGAACTAAAACTAAAGTACCATGATTATTTCCTATCAGTGTATTTGACATGAAATTAATCTAGTTATTTATGTCCAGTGTGTTCTGCTACAAAACAGACTTCTACCATTTTATATTTTATTGTTTCCTCCTCACCTCATTCCTACTTCCATATCAGAAATACCATAATGATTTCTCTGTATGTCCAGAACATAAATGATATCAGAACAGGCTTCTCACATCAAGATATATTTTCCAGTGTGTGTGTGTGTGTGTGTGTGTGTGTGTGTGTGTGTGCATCTGTGTGTTCAGTCTGATTTTATCCTTCCTGTAAATTACCAAACTTAAAAAAATTGGTTCAGGGTAGCTTTGGCCAAAGTGAAAATTAGTAACTGAGATGTAAATTACATATTTATTTAACTCTAAAATCAAAATCTTTTAATGAAGAGGATAAGATTGCTCCTACAAAGAAAGCTGGGCCACAACATATAATGTAATTGCTTTTCTAAGAACTATAGATAGAAACTGAAAAAGCTTCCTATCAAGCACTAACATCTACCAGAGACCAAAGGGATTGGAGTTTATTACAATTTGACATTATTTCCTTTGCTTCCTTGTATTTACATGCTGAAACTTTCATTAATTTTGAAGCTAACAAAGTAGATGATATTACGGAACCTTGTACACTCTGCATTTGTGCCATAGAAAGATTTCTCCCTTTCCCTGCCTCATCCAAGACAAAGATCTTTTATAAACTTGTGTGATGACTGTAAACACACTTCTCACTAGCCTCCTATGTAATACTTCAGAGATTTCAACAATACAGAAAACACTGCTGTTTAACCTGGGGACCTGAGCCACCTGCCTGAACAATAAATTTGGGGAGATTCTGGAATACATAATTTGGGATTGCTTTGCCTGTATAATTCACAAAAAGTCTTATTGAATAGCAAACGTTGATGAAAAACTGACTCTTAAAATTATCGAAGTAAAGGTTTCATGCAGTAGAACTCAGATTTAGGAATTAAAGAGTAGATTCTACTTATAGTATTTATGTGTTTTAGGGTAATATCACTACAATATTGTGACCACAAAATTTAAAAGTAAGATTATTTATAAAATATCTTCAGATCAGAATAAATGTAACCTGGCTTGTATAGCTGCTCTCTGCAGCATGTGCAAATAAATAAGTGTTCTGCTTTAATTTCCAGGAATACGCAATGCACATCTACTTTTAATTTCAAGAATGTGTGGTTCATGGTCTGTCAGGGGAAGAAACTATCTTGAAAATATTTTGTATAAAAGCAATTGAGAACATAGCTTAGTAACTATTTAAATATTTCAAATGACAGGACACCTTGATCTTGATAAGGCACTTTCTCTTTGCATGTATGGACTTGCTTGACCTCAAACAAATCTATGAAGTAGGAACTCTTACTATTATTTTATAGATGGGGAAACAGAGACTCTGAAAAGGTAAACTTGCTCAAACTCACCTAGCTAGTAAGCAGCACAGTTGGGATTTGAACCACATTTATAATAGTCAAAAGATATCAATAATGCTAAAAACACCTCTGCTTACATTGGAAAGCCACCTACCTGAATAATAAATTTGGGTGGATTTGAGAAAACATAATTTGGCATTATGTAAGTCTGGGATTATTTAAACCAATAAATCTAGTCCTTGAGTCTTTGCTATTAATTACTAAGCCATAAAGCACACCAAAACAATGAATCCTAGCAATTTCCAAAAGATTGAGGAATAGACGTTTGTAGAACTTGCTGTATTTCTACCAGTACTAATGAATGACCCGAATTCAAGACGCACCTATTTTGTGGTATATAAGTAATCAGGAAAACTACTTTATCATACAATTTCTCATAAAGTTGTTTTTCAGAAGTGTTCCTTAAAATGAGGAAAATCACACAATTGCTAGCATTGTTAACAACACAATGGTTGTTTACTGGAGAAAATCTTAGATTCTGTCACCAGGGGGTGGTATAGAAGCCTCTTTAGAAGGAATTGATTACCATTTCTAACTATCATTTTGAAGGTGGTGGGTATTAATGGGTGGTGGTGGTGGGTATTAATGAGGGCACATATTGCATGGCGCATAGGGTGTTATACGTAAACAATGAATCTTGGAACACTATATCAAAAACTAATGATGTATTGTATGGTGACTAACATAACATGATAAAAATAAATAAATAAAATGAAGGAGTGTCTTCTGTAACGATAAGTTTTAAAGAGCTTATGAACATGATCTTATGGAAAGGAAAACTAGTGTAGTTTTGGATCAAAGTCTTGTAACAATAAACATGAAAACAAGGAACAGGAATTTACCTTTTGTTCTGAAAAGATATTATTCAAACGAATCACTTAGGCTTCCATGGAAAAAAATGTGCCCACTTACATCTCATGGGCTATATTAACTTTGCCAGTAATAAAAATTAATGATATAAAAATCTTTCCAGAAATGCAAATGTACCAATTAATAATATGAACTTTAATGAAACCAGTATGTATTGTGCATTATGTGTTGGCACTGGGCAGAGCACCTGTTGGAATATCTCATTTAAACTTCACTGAAATCATTTGATGTAAGTAGTATTACTATTCTAACTATAATGAGAAAACTGAGATAAGTGGAGTAGGGTATCTCGTCCAAAGTTAAATTGAAAGATGTAACAAAGATTGTATTAAAAATCCTGTTCGACTAATTCTAGAGTCTATACTTTTATTTGTCCCAAAGTAAATAATGAATAAAGCACTTAAATAAAACCATCCCAATAAAATCATTTTTTATTCTTGTTGGATGGTTATTTTAAAAATATAACCATTTGTTATTATCAGTAATATATTACTGATTATGCTATGTCAGATACAATGATCGCCAGTCAGTGAAGACCCATATAATGTTAAGATTTTCAACTAATAATCCTTGTCCTGGTGATTTTACAAAAGATCTAATAGAGCCAGAAAACATATCATAACTTAATAAAACTCTAATAATGGTCTAAACGTAGAAAAACCTATGGAAATTTTCAGGAAGTGGCATATATCATAGCTGATATACATCAGCTTTCTCCCTCCTATAAAGTTAAGTAGGTTCCACGCCCAGAATGGAGCCCAATACAGGGCTTGAACTCACAATCCTGAGATCAAGACATGAATTGAAATCAAGAGTCAGACACTTAGTTGACTGAGCCACCTAGGCACACCTATATTAGCTTTCTAAGAAGCAGGTAAGAACCAGAAAATAAAACTTCTAAGTTTGCTTTATCACAGTTCCTAGTATTCAATCCAACAAACTGCAATGTGCAAGTCACGTGCTCTCAAGATACAGCAAAAGGTTGATAGTTTTCTGTTCTACTGGCTTATAATAGGGTTTTATGAAAAAGCAGCATCTGCATAAACTAATTAAAGTCATATTTAAAAAAAATGGCAGTCCTCTGAGTTGTCAGAGGATGAACTTTATAGGATCAAGAAGTTATTGATAGTGATTTCTCAAAATAGCTTAAAGTGCTCCAAATTCCTTTTCACAGTCATCTCTGATCATCATAGTTCTATGCTACTTATTTGTAGAATATAGATTGCCAGATATTATCATTCTGATGGTGGTTCTGCATTTCCTTTGAGTTTGAGGAATTTGTAGAATATTGTCATGACTACACTTTGTCACTTTAAAGTAAACTAAAAACAAATAGTGCAGAGTAATAAGTATGCCCTAAAGCATATTTTTATCAAAGACTGGACAAAAAGCCTTGCCAAGATTTTCATCTATCTTAAATTCTTGGAGTCAGTACTGCACTATGAGAATTGCTAATGGATTGATGTCTCAATATTTGCCCTAGTTGTATCCATCCGGATTTTTAAGCGTTTCTACAGTACAAATGAGTAAGTAGTATTCTCAGGGCAAAAGGAGTAAAATTCTATCGCCACCTTAATTAGCCCTACAGTTGTTCCTCCTAGAGTTCATTATATGACAAGAGTAGAATCAACAGAAGCAAATGCGAACACTGATAACCATCTTTATCTCCTGTTCCTCTTCTTCTTCCTTCTCTTTCTCATTTCCCTCATTCTTCTTACTGTTATCATCGTCATCATCATTATCATCTTTGCTATATTATACCCCCCCCCAAGGAAATGAAAACTAAGCATAAAAACAGCTATAATCTCTGGCCCTTGTATCTGCTAAAGAGGAATCACTTGCTATTTCTCCACTCATCAGTGTAATACAGAGAGAACACTGCAAAATACAGCTTCTACATTTCTCCAAACCAGAGTGGGCACTCTCAACAGCCTAGCAGTCAGTAGAGTGCATGTTCTACACCATGACAAGAGCTCAAACAGTGCAGCAGATACCAGCCTTCCTAAAGGAGTCACTTTCATAACATTGCAGAAGAGAAAAACCTTTACCATCTTCCCTTCCTGGTTCTTTGGCTGATCTAATAGTTAAATTGACATAAGACAGACTACCAGGGGAAAAAAAAACCAAAAAAACAACAAATTTAACCTCAAAGATATGAGGCTTCCCAACAGTCAGGCAGTTGAGGTTTATATGCCATTCTGAGCCAAGGAGAAGGGAGTAGGAGTCTGGGACTCCAAAAGGGAGGAAAACAAATCACAGGAAGATGGGAAGAGCAAATGTTTAGTAAACAAATGTTTGCAATACCTTGCCCAGGTAAAAATTTATCTCTGGCAATAGCTCATTCCTGGTATAAGCCTCCTATCTAAGTTCTTTTAGGCAGCTAAGGGGGAGTGAACAAAATTTGTCTTGAGTCTGTTGGACCTTCATTGTCTTCAGCTCAAAATAATCCACATGCCAAAGTGGCACATTCTGGGGCAGGCTTCTCTGTGCCACATCAGCATTTAGAAACCTTTATAGCAGTGTGACATTTCTCTCATATCCAAGTATGTGAATATTTTTTCTAATAATTCAGTTTTACTGCATCTTACAAAAATACTGGTTTCTGAGATGAGAAAAAAGTGTTCCTTCACTATACATGGTTTGAGAAGTACTAAGTTAGAGCCTCAGAAACCAACTACTGACCCATAAAGTTGGGTCCTTCACAGTTAGTAACCCCAGCACATCCCATAGGAAGGTGAGGATAGTCAGAAAGGAGCTCTTGTCTAGTTTGTCTTTGTAGTTTTCATAGGAATGTGCATTGCGAGGCAGAATAGACTTGCTTTCTGAAAGCAGAGGGGTAAATTTTCTTAGTTTAGTGATTTAAGGTGAACCAATATGATGGAGATAGGTAACAGATAAGGGAAGATGCATAATATTAACATATAAAGGGAGAGGCAATGCAAATTTGCAGTAGTTCTTGAACTTTAAAAGGCTCAACTTTTTGCCAATAATATTCTTACTGAAAATATCTCTTTTAGAATTGGTGAAGTGGCCAGAGTGAAAGGAAGATATACAATACAAAAGATATTGACAGAATGGAAACATTCTTAATCTGATTTCTACAACTTTTTGCTCAAAGCTTAGTGCAAGTTTTACGGAGAAAATAGGTATCATAGAGTTACTATCAACACTAGGTTAACTCTCAGAGAATACAGATAAACACTGTGTCAAACTTAAGCTTAGAAATGAATCATCATAATATGCAATACTTGCCATTTGGAACCACAATATGTCACATACCTTCAGTTTGATTTTCATAGAAATTAGTGTAAATGAAGAACAGCAACAAGATATCTCTATATTAGAGAAATACATATTCATTCCCATATATATGAATATATATATTCATTCCCATATGCATATATATATATATATATATATTTTAATGGTATGTCATACTACATATATGGTAGACACGCCAAGAATATGACTTTTGACAACTGGAAGGACAATATTAAAGTACAGTCAATTAAAAGACAACTGCTGTAATGTGTGCCAAAAACTTTGTTTCGGTACTTTTTTTTTCCACAATAGAGAGGATAAGTTTTTCTTAGCTCTTTTCTTAAAGAAAAGAATTAAAATCGATAGGTGTTTAATTTCTCATGGGAAATGCTTTTAATACTACAGGGTCAGCTCAGAGGATTAGGTCAGTCAAATATAAAAGAATATAAACTCCTGGAATCAAAGTTGAAAAAGTCCTATCAATAAAATTGTTCATTTGGTTCCCTGAGTCTAAATTAGAAAGTGGAACAGGATCCTCAGAAGTGAGACTAGAAGTACATTCTTAAAAGCAAAACTCTGGTGCTTAAGAAAGGACGATTTTAAAAGAACATTCAGTTCTCTAATTCTTGACAAGTGTGGCTCATTTTCACTTGCTTTAGATGGATGCCTTATAGGTTACAAATGATTTTACCCCTCAGAGAATTTTTGAAATACATATGGACCCCATTATACTATGATCCTCCTCCCCATTCCATTAAAATAAAAGAAGAAAAAGAATAACTAAACCTTAACAGTGATACACAGAAAGGTATGCTTAATTTTGAGCCATTTTTTTGTTAAAGCCTATCAAAACTAGCTGGTCAGCCTCAAATGGTAGTAGCTATTCAACTGTTTGATTTTTTTTCCTCAGCAAGGCATCTTTGCATGCATGCCACTAATATTCAAGAACAGGCACATTAGTAAGCAGTCCTAAATCTCAATTTGCAAATCTCAGTCTGTGTTAGATTTCCAGAGGACACAATATAATTGACAAGACCTGTTTAGTGCTGGGTCACTAAATCTTTTAAAATTAATATAGAAAAAGTAAATGAAGTTAATATAGAAATCTATATAGAGAGATATCTATATTCAATCGCATATATACTAAACTAAATATATATGTATACATAGAATCAATTTTCAAAGAAAATTTTAAAAATTGTATCATTTGAGGGGTGCCAGGGTGGCCCAGTGGGTTAAAGTCTTTGCCTTCGGCTCAGGTCATAATCTCAGGGTCCTGGGATCCAGCCCCCTCCTCGGGCTCTCTGCTCAGCAGGGAGCCCGCTTCCCCCTCTCTCTCTGCCTGCCTCTCTGCCTACGTGTAATCTCTCTCTCTTTCAAATAAATAAATAAAATCTTTAAAAAAAATTATATCATTTGAATGTGAATTTAATTTAAAAATCCTTGTTATTTTAAAAGCTCAGTCTGAAAATTATTCCATATTAATAAGTAATCTGATGCCAGAAATGGATTTTCTGATCTTGTTTTGAACCTTATTTCTGTTAAGCTTTACACCTCCATAATCCCTTCTTTTCAATTCTACTTATTTTGCCAGGACTTTAGGAGCTTATGACATCAAAATAAATAGCCCGCAGAATTGAATAAAATGGAATAAAAATTACAGTCTGTTTAAAGGTAGACAATACTACAGCATAGGGAGATGATTTAATACTATTTTCATGTAGGGGAATAATTTACCACCTTTGAAAATTAGTTTGAGATGCAATACTTAAAAAAATCTAATCTAAATAAAAATCTCTCTTTTTTTTTTTTAAACAAAAGACTTTAAATCACTGTATGTAAATCCTCTGTATACAAATCCACTGTATACAAATCAGTTCAAGAGCTTGGGAAGACATCCCTACGAGCTTCCTGTCCTTTCTGTAGTTACACTGCTTCAGCTTCCTTTTGTCTCACAACTTGGTACTGTACAGACTCTCTTGGCCTTCAGGTCCACTTCACTACTGTTGAAGGGGAGCAATCTGTGGGAAAATGACAGTACTCAGTAGGTTAAAAGCAACTTGACATGGCTAGGTAGGGATATATATTAAGGACTTGCTTTCCAGCAGCTTAGGAAAGGTCCAGAGTAGGGTCAAGGAACAGATGAGTCAACGCAAAATCCAACTTGATGTTTCGAGGATGAGAGGGTTCACAGAGTAAGGGAAAAGAAAAGTACCAGTGAAGGGGGAGATAGAATTATGCAGGTTTAGATTCAGAGCATAATTCATCCAATTAATGCAAAAGAAGTAGTGAAAACAGAATTTTTACTGTCTTGATTTGCTTTCAAGGTTTCTGAATGATTCAAACATTTTGGATTATTCTAGATGGAAAAATGTTCAAGTTTTTGTTAAACCTGTTGTGATTGCTTTTAGTGTGTAGACATAGTTTTCTTCATGCTCGTGTTAAAGATCTATCTTGTTTAAAACAGAAAAAAAATGAACAAGAGAGGGGTAAAAAAAAATCAATCTGATCAATGCCGAACAAAAACTACAACAACAACAAAAATTTCTATCAGATCATTTTTCTCTAAGAAAGGAGTTATTTATTTGCATTACCTTTTAAACTAGAATAGCCGTTATGATTCTCAGCCAAATATGTTGCTCTTTTTTTTTAACCTCTTCTCACTGCTATTGTCAAAAGTGGCTGTAATCTCATGCAGATGAGATATTGATCTGTTGCCGATGTTCGCTGAGCAGCCAAAGGGGAATCACATTACCAGCTACAAACTCCATCAATCATAGTCTCCTTAATAACCGCACTTAAACGATCTCTCTTGGCATTAACTTATATTGCATCCATGGCTGGCATCCAGGCTTCAAAAAGAAAAAGGTTCATTTTGAAGGGTAGGTTTAAGGCCACTATAGGTGATTTAAATAAAAGGTCTTGGGTTTTGCTCAGAACAATAGGGCTTATTAAATTAATTAACTTAATTTATTCCAATTAATACAGATCAAGTCTGGAAGTAGAGCAAAGTGTTCTTGTATTTGTTTATGAATACAGGATTATATCCTTAGCACACAAATTAAATGCATGTAAGTGAAGCTTGAAAATGTGCAATCACACATGAAGGCAGGCATTTGGATTGAATCTTGCTTATTAAACATATCTTTTTTTTTACTCTCCCTTCCTCCCTCCCTCTACATACATATTTGAAAAGTTACCGTAATGTGAAAAGAGAGGGCAAAAAAGTTGGCAGACAAAGGATAAGGGAGTAATAAAGTAACAACAATGACTAAAAATAAAACTATCATTATTACTGTTGGGGGAACTAATGAACTGTTGTTTCAAGTCGCATGCCTCTGTTATAGTGTCAACTCAACTGTTCTATTTTACTATTGGCAGTCATGCGGAAAAGAAAATCAGATGGAGGATGTAGCAAGCATAAAAAAGGACACCTCCTTCTGCATATTTTCTCTGGCTATCTTATGGTCTAAAACGCCACCAATTTGCAAACAAGGCCAGGAGGAACAATTATTCTTTCCATCCTATTCCACCCATACATCCAACCTCCTTTTTTTTTTTAAAGACTTATTTATTTATTTGAGAGAGAGTCCGTGCCCACATACATGGGAGGAGGGGCAGAAAGAGGGAATCTCAAGTGGACTCCCTGCTGAGCACAGAGTCTGACCTGGGGCTAAATCTCATGACTCATAAGATCATGACCCCAGCCAAAACCACTAGTTGGCTGCTTAACCAAATGAGCTATCCAGGAGCCCCTCAAACCTAGCTTTTTTACTGCATTTGTTTCCTCCCAGAACACTTAGATTCAGTTCAAGTCCCTATTCTCAAACTCTGACTCAGAAGGTGTTAGTGATAGTAGGGCATTTGTAACAATTTGCAGAAAACTGTGTGAGCAGTTTGGGTCAAGAATAGGATTTGAGATGTTAGTGTGACTTGATATCCAGAAGCTGTTAAATCTTGATTACTTTAGCAGTAATCGGGAAGGAAATGTTATTTGATTTTCTTCATGTAAAATCTTATGTAATAATAATTGCAACTCAGTAAAAACTAACACTAGCACCAATAAAAACTATGAATCAATGAAAAAAAGTGGAACAAACTGCTGATTCCAGGCTAAACCATAACCCCTTTTTATGTGCGCATGTGTGTGGTGGGGGGTGGTCGTATATGCATCTTGCCAAATCAAATGATAAACAAAGCAGAATTCTGTTTATCAAACAAACTACCCTTCTTCCAAAAAATACACACACAAATATTTGTATATTTTTAAAACGAGCACAACGGATAATAAAATAAAAGTTAAAACTGGGTATCCTAAATTATATTCTGCAGAACACGGATCAACAAAATCTCCAATGATTAAAGTTCCTGTTTTCAAATCAGTGTGGGAAACGTTGCCTTCTACCCACCTATGCATGTTAGCACACTGGAGACCAATAAATATTTATTTAATAGAGAATTCCTAACCTGATTTATCCATATTATTTTTTTAAAGGTTTTATTTATTTGAGAGGGAGAGAGAGAGAATGAATATGAGTGATGGGGAGGAGCAGAGGGAAAGAGAGAGAAACAGACCCCCTGCTCGGCAGGAAGCCTGATGCTGGGGTCCATCCCAGAACCCGGAGATCATGACCAGAGCTGAAGGCAGATGCTTAACCAACTGAGTCATCCAGGTGCCCTGATTTATTCTATATTAAATATCACAAGAAAGTATTGCTCTGGGGCGCCTGGGTGGCTCCGTGAGTTAAAGCCTCTGCCTTCGGCTCAGGTCAAGATCTCAGGGTCCTGGGATCAGCCCCGCATCGGACTCTCTGCTCAGTAAGGAGCCTGTTTCCCCCCTCTCTCTCTGCCTGCCTCTCTGCCTACTCTCTCTCTTTCAAATAAAAAAATAAAATCTAAAAAAAAAAAAAAAGACAGTATTACTCTGGGAAAAAGTTAAGACCTGTTTTTTTTAATCCAATTAGCCAAGATATAGTACATCATTGGTTTTTGATATAGCGTTCAATGATTCATCAGCTCAGTATAACAACCAGTGCTCATGACATCAGATGCCCTCCTTAATGCCTATCACCCAGTTACCCCATCTCCCCACCCACCTCCCTTTCCACAACCCTCAGTGTTTCCCAGAGTCAAGAGTCTCATATGGTTTGACTCCCTCTCTGATTTCTTCCCATTCAGTTTTCCCCCCACCCTTATTGTCCTCTGTGCTATTCCTTCTGTTCCACATATGAGCAAAACCATATGATAATTATGTTTCTCTGATTGACATATTTTTCTAACTTAGATTACTGGTTATTCATTTTGAAACTCTGGTTTAAAAATTGTTTCTTTAGGACAAATCCAGACATGTTTCCATGTATACAACAGTGTTACACTTAAATTTAAAAATTAGTAGAGCATGTACTAATTAAATTATATAAATATATATATCAAAATAATTTATATGATCAAAAAATATTTCTAGGATTGTTAATCATCATATTAATATTCCAAAGGGCTAATATTAAGTATTCAAAATATTAAATAAATTAAAACCATAAAGAAGGCTAAGGGTATATGTTTTCCCTCTTTTCCGGTTACACAATTCATTACAGAAAATCAGAAGGGGGACGGCTGGGTAGCTCAGTCAGTTAAGCGACTGCCTTCACCTCAGGTCATGATCCCAGGGTCTTGGGATCAAGTTTGGCAAAGGGCTCCCTGCTCAGCGGGGAGCTTGCTTCTCCCTCTGCCTGCCACCCCCCCCTTCTTGTGCTCTCTCCCTCTATCTCTGATAAATAATAAATAAATAGATAAATAGATAAATAAATAAATAAAATCTTTAAAAAAAAAAGAAAATCAGAAGAGAAAAATATAACAAGGCATTTATAAATATTTGCTATATCCAGGCTCTTTATGCAACAACCCTCAACATTGGTATAATGCATTCTAGCATATTTGGTCACACATGTCCTTCCACATAGATAACAATGGATAATTAAATGTGCTTTTTCTCTAGCTGGCTCTACTACATATCTTTCCTTATATGTGGTGTACATGTATGCATAAATATGTGTGCGTTTGTGTGTGCATGTTTACCCTCCTGTATCTAACACTGAAAGCCAGCATGATGTATAAAATTCAAATCTCTGAAAGTTGGATCCTACTTGCTGGCACTGTTTTCCATATCAAAAACCCCTCCTGCCTCTCTGTTTGAATCCTAGTAATCCTTCAAAGACATTATCACTTCTATTCTATTCTGTGAAGCTTTCCTTAAGAATTCTACATTGATCCCTGACCTCCATCCAATTTTGCTAGCCACCTGGATACTCGATTATATTGAAAGTGTTATTTTTGTTTAAATGTAGACTCACAAGAAGATTGTGAGGACACAATGTTGAATATTTTCCTTGATGTACTTCATATTTACTTTGTTACATAAAGTGTATTTGTTACATGGCCATCTTTTACCACTTATAATTCAGCACTATGTATTTAGTGAATGCAAATGCAATTCAAATCTGTGGGGTGTAATAAACTTCACAGACTAGTATGTAGTATAGCCTAGTATTTAGGAGCGTACATTCTGAAATCAAGACTTCGGGTGTCCAGACTTCCTGTAGCTGCACGATCTCAGACCAATTATTTAACTTCTCTGCTTTGATTTATCATCTTGAAAATCAGATATTAATTGTGTAGAGAAGAATATATTAATTAAAACAGGTAAAACACTTAGAAAAATTACTTGCATATGTATGGACTTAACAAGTGTTAGATCCTGTTGTAGGTTAGATTTCTGGGGAAATAGAGTCTACAGGCAAAACTTGGGTGTGATGCATTTTCAACCATGGCCTCAACTAAGGAACTCCACAGGGAGCTTTGAAGCTGGGAAGGCTTTCAGATGCTGCAGCTAGGGGACTGTGCCTTTATACTCCTGCATCAACTAGTTAAAGAGTCAGGCTGCCCTGGAAAGGGGACATGTCCTTGGATTAGGCAACACTTTCTTGCCTAGGATGGAGTGCTGCAGGGTGGCTGCCCAGCAGAATTCTCAGAACCTGGATAAAAATCAGTCCTTCAGCACTGAAGAGGAATCCGGCTGGGGCCCAGTGGTGTATCACAAAGCATTCACTTCCCCTCCTATTGTTATTGTTGCTGCTGTTTAAAGAAAAATAATCATGTTGTAACCAGCTTTCTAAATGTAAATTCTACAAAGATTTTAGAGGTAACTGTAAATAGTAAGAACACAAAGGACTTCCAAATTCTCCTTCCCCTTTCATTTTGTACTGATTTGCTCTGTATGCTCCTTTACAAATGCCATGGGTGTACAAAAAATCAGATATATTTTATTCTGGAGTATAGTGTCAGCATATTTATTCAGCAGGGAGTGAGCTTGTGTTTTAGGTATCATTTAGAATCACTTTCCAGTGATCATAAAAATTATAGTTTTGGGAACCATTTTTGAGGAATCTGGATTTTTTTTCATATGAAGACATGGCCATTATTTCTATGAGACTAGAGATAACATTGTCACTGCAAGCAAGTTTACTGTTTGTAAAGTCCGAATATACCAAAGGCTTATTGGTAAAAAATTTATCCATTAATTATAAAAATGAAATAACTGGAAATGTTCTATCACTCCCTAGCTTGTGACATTGAGAAAGTTCTTTCTCTTTATGCATTTGTTTCTTCATCTGTAAAATGGGGACAATATCCAGTTTACTGATCTCGTAGAATTTATAAGAGGTTTAATGATGTCTGTCTATAAAGAACTTGGCACATTTTCTGCCATAGAAATTGTAAATGGCAAAGGGTGGCTTCTGTTTTGTGCCTGTTGACACAGAACTTTAATACAACTTTAACCCATGGAGCTTTGTGTACTCCCTGTGTTAGAAATGATATTGACAATCAATTACGTTGCGTAGACATTTTTCATTCTTAGAATCTGCCTACAAGAACAGGAGATAGACGGATAAAAATTCTGTGTGACAGGAATTGAGCTCTTATTTTATGTTTATCTTTCTCACTTAAATATTATGCAGGGCTGAAATACTGAAGTGTAGCCAACGAAGTCCACTGGATTATAAATACAAATATATATAATATATATAAGTGTCTGTTGCATAGTCACAGGCATTACCATCAAATGTATAATTATATAAGTATATAAATAAGTTATATAAGCAAATCATGTAAGTAACTTAAGTTTGTTGCCACATTTTGAAATAGATGAATGATATCTAATTTATGTTGTTTAAATACAAATGCATTTTGTGGGAAAGAGCATTCTACAGAATAATAGACAACTTAATCCAGCTTTTTACCAAGGTGAACTCCAAGTTTCATCTCTCATGAAACCACCAAATCAAAAAACCTCTTACTCTATGCACTCAAAACCATTTTGAACTCCATAAAATTGAATAACTCATTCTACTTTTTTCTCTTTTCATTTGCATACCTACACAATAGTCCCTTTCTTATTCAATGCATTGATTCGGTATAATGAAGTTGCCCAGTCATCATTATTTACATTTTGTATTTCAAACATCTTCATGTCATATAACAGAAATAGTCAGGTATTGTTTGAATTCAGTTTTCCCCGTTTCCTTTGCTGGTGAACATTTTAAGTAACATTTTCTACAACCATTGTGCAGCAGGAAGCTTAATAGAGATGCTGTTTCCATAACAACAAATAGGATTTGAGCAAAAACACAATGCTCAGTGGTTACTGTTCCTCACAGCAGGTAAAAGCAGTTATTCAAAATTACAAGCAGCATGACACTGAAAAAAAATAAATTAAAGCAAGAGGTGCTAAGAGTTCTGTTCCATATTTAGTAAATGTTTAACTCATAAATGCTTGAGGGGGCAGCTGTAGGTTCTCACTTTATGCAGTATTTCTCCTCATATCATGACCTAAAATGAAGAGTAGGCATGGACATTCATTTTTCAGATATTAAGAGTTCTCTGAGCCAAGGAGGCACAAGCAATGACAAGGTAAAATACTTTCTAAATTGGCTAACTGCTAATATTAGATAATTATTTATGTATAATTTCTATGGTTAAAAAAATATTTACCCATTTCCAAAATTACCCTTTATTTAACTTTGTTGTTTTAACTTAATTTATGTAACATTAAATATGTATCTAATAAATGGAAAAATGGAATAAATAGAAGTTCCAAGATGTTGTAGAGTAAGAGAAGCAACATAGTCTGACCTGAGAGACTACAAGGGTTTTCATAGATTACTTCAAAGGCCCCTTCTTAACCTGTGATTCCATATCTTGGTTTCTAGGGTTGTTCATTCTTTTTAAATGAAAACACTTTGAGTTCTTACAGATCCATTTGCTTAGATAGAAAAATAGGCTTGGTCTTTTAAATTTAGAGGAGTCTTAGAATAAAATTAAATAAAATTTAAAGGTGCAGTTGAGTTAAAATAATTAGAACAGAATTTTTTTTCACAGTATCAAATCCATAAAATGTATGGGAAAGAATCTTATGTGTAGCAGATTGAAACACAAGTCTAGTAAGAAATCTCTTTGTTCATCATTCCTGAAGAACAGAGATTCAGCCCTATGACTAATTTCAAGAAATCAATTTATTACTCCTCAATGCGTCTTTCCATTGACAAACAGCTCTAATTGGCAGTTCTTTATTATTCTAAATAAAGTAGCTAACAAAGAAAATATAATCTTCCTCCTCATATTATTTCTTCACTAGTTAAAAATGCATAGTCCATGCTTCATCTCTTGCTCTGTTTAGTTATGGGAGCTTAAGGTTGCAACTGTCCATATGCAAATGGCTGTGTAATTTATGAAGTGATCCATACATTGCTCAGTTCAATATCACCTCTCCTCCTGATGTCCATAATATTTAATTTTGAGCCTTGACTTTGATTTGTATTAAATTTTGAAGGACGGTGTTTGCTCTCTTTTCTTCACTAAACTAATTTCCTTTAAGGTATAGATTGGGATCTTCTCATCTTTGTATTTCTAGTACCCATCACATCTTGCTTATAGAAAGCATTCAAAGCTGTTGAAATCAATGGGTACAAAATGATGAGGAGCAATGACCAGAACTTAAGATGAACAGACAAATGGCTCAACTCAAATCCCACTGTAGTAGGCAGAATTCTAAGATGGTCCCTGTGATTTCTATCCTCTGGTACCCTCACCTTTGCAGAATCTCCTTTTTTCAAATGCAGGCAGAATCTGTGCCTTACTTCCAACCAATAGAAAATGGCAAAGGTGAAGGGATTTTGCAGATAATTAAATTTGAGCTAATCAAAAGGGAGATTATCCTGGATCAGCTTAGTCTAATCAGGTGAGTTCTTTAAAAGAGGATCCAGACATTCTCTGAAGGAAGAGACTAACAGCAGCAGAGATGCTCTCCTGATGACCTTGAAAAAGCAAACAGCTATAGATGGGAACTATCTGTGGAGAGAGCCAGTGGAAGAACACCACACAGAGCCTGTACCAGGAGCTGAGGGCCTCAATCCTGTAGCCACAAGGAACTGAATTCTACCAAAAACTAAGTGAGCATGAATGAGGACTCTACACTTCAGAAACGATAATGCCTTGATTGTAGCCTTGCGAGACCCTGAGAAAAGGACCCAGCAAGGTCAAACCCAGACTGCTGACCACGGAAAGAGTGAGATAAAAATCTGTACTGTTTTAACTGCTGAGTTGGGGTAATTTATTATGCAGCAAGAGAAAATTAATATAGCCACTGAGGAAGTCCTTAACTTAGTTCTACAGTCAGAAATTTTATGCCAGGAAGTAGGTAGAGGCACATAAGCATGAGTCCAACATAACTCTCTATCTACTTCTACTCTCGTGTACTTGGAAGTTGCAAAGGTGTAAAGTATAAATCTGGATTGAATTGATTGATAGATGTAAAGTACTTTGAAAAAAATAAGACATTACAAAATGTAAGGAGAGGATTACTTTCTCACATTACCACCAAGCCTTGCTGCTCATTATAAACTAGATTTTTAGTAAACATACATGTATTCTGGGGCGCCTGGGTGGCTCAGTCGTTAAGCATCTGCCTTCAGCTCAGGTAATGATCCCAGGGTCCTGGAATCAAGCCCACATCCAGGTCCTTGCTCTGTGGGGAGCCTGCTTCTCCCTCTCCTTACTCCCCCTGCTTATTTTCCTGCTCTCGCTGTCTCTCTGTCAAATAAATGAATAAAATCTTTAAAAAAAATACATGTATTCATTTCTACCCTACGTTTTCTACTTGCTATCATATATTTAAGTCAAAATATATTTGTCAAATAGATACTATATGTGTAAAAATGTGCTGGATTTGTGGGTAGTCAAAAAGTGTTTAAAGAAGAAACAACTCCTCTTTAGCATTTAAGTTAATTAAATATTATTCACTATTGTAAAGAGGTATAATCAACCAAAGAATGGCATCCAACCTGAAAATTCCACCATAATTAAGAAGACCCAGATCAAATGAGTCATCACAACACATACGGTATCTAAGACTTCATTTTAGTCAATTACACTTTTTTGGAGAAATGAGAAGTTCATTTTCATATCTCTAATCAGAAGGCACCTTTTATGTAGCCTGTAGCTATGTGACCCTGAGAAACATTGCTATCAACAATACTTTTTGATAAGCTAGAGCTTTGGTAGCAATCAGCTTAGTTAAATTTAAAAATGAGATTTAAGTGAAAGTTAGATCCAAATTAAAGGAAAAATGCAGTCATTGTCCATTTGAATTCATACTGCTAAAATCTACTTTTTAAACAATGTATTTGAATTGTCTATTTTTACTCTTTTTTCAAGTGTGGACAAGGTTATTCACCAATTTATTCCCAGATGGATTATTCACAGAAAGTTGTGAGAAAGTTGGGGCACACTGCCAGAGCTGAAATGAGTTCACAGAATTGAAACAAAGACGGAAATTCTCAAATTACAAGCTAATCAATGACAAAAATTTTGATCATTTCCACCATTTACTCACTGTGATGGGACACTCACTTTTTCCCAATACTAGAAATAATATGGGCCATTATAATGGCCATTATCACAGATAAATTCTCTGTGCCTAGTTTAAGAGGCAAACTACTAATGTACATTCAAACAATATTAACAGTGTGCATAGCCCTGAAAACGAGCTCAGTATGGAGGTTTCATAATTGCACCCGAGCAGATAATTAGGCAATTAGAGCTATTAAAAGTTGACAAAGCACTAAACCTGCATGAATTATATTCCCGATTTCTAGAAGAAGCAAGGGAAAATAAGGCCTCCAATGAATCTGTTCAATAGCCCCCTGAGGAAGAAAAGTTGTGTCCAGAGGGCAAAAGGTGGGAGGTTCAACTTCTCTATCTCATTCCCAGGATTCAAGAAGGGATCAGGAGAGAATTTGCTGGATATATGGAAATTTCATACCATTTGCACAGATTATATTGAACACATTAATAATAAGGTGAAATTAACTTTGCAAAATATGTAATTGGGTAAAAACATGAGATGAAAATAAAACAATAGGACTAATGATTTAATTTCTGAAAAGCAGCTGATGCCTTGGCTCACATCAAACATGCATCTGAAGCGAGCTAAGAAGCATAGCAAGGAAAACAGGTTATTAAGAAGATTTCATTTTAAATGTGTGGGAAACACAACTGATTAAATTGAATTTTGCATGTGAATAATACAAACTAAGAAGAGGGACAAACCTAGTAGCCTTTGGCTCCTTGATTTACTTGTTAAATTCACAATGATTATATATGACTTAAAATTATTGCAGTTTCCCAAATTGACAAATGTAATTGCTGAGACTGATGAAAGAGAATATTGGGATGCTGCTTTGGATTCTATTGGAAAGTACTTAGGAGTTGACAGATGGTGCATACATTCGGAGGTTGAGAAGGGTAAGAAGGTAATGAGACTGGGGACCAAAAACAATTACAGTGTCTTAAGCCTCAAATGCAGCATAATTGCATCTGTAGAGTAGGCAAAACAATTGGGTTTAATGTATTCATAATGTTTGTCAGAAGTGCAAGAAATAAAACCTGGAGGTGTAGATAGAGTCTGAAAGCATAAGTCAAACAACTACAGAACACTCTCCTCACTCAGTCACTAGAAAATTCAGGCAACAAATATTTAGTGATGTGAAATGAATGAAAGTGGTCACTGATGACTTCATGGGCCTGACATTAACAAACACGATCACATATTGAACAAAAGGAAGTAGAAATCACCAATTACTGAACTCTATTTGAACATGACTATAGAAGATAATGACATTGAAATAATAATACTAAATGTTTGGGTGAGAGGATGAAGAATAAATTTGGCCTGGATATGGGTGGAGGAGGTCACTTTTAAAGGACTGTAAAGGAAGTCTGAGATTTATTGATTAATTGATACTGAAGAACTATCAAAAGGATATAGTAATCTCTAAGAAAAATTCACATATTGTCAGTGAGGAAATTGTAATTGGAGGATAGTGACATATTGTGATCTTGACCCCTCACATTTCATCTGCTGGTAAGTCATTTATAAAAGAATCACTCATCTCTAAGCTCCTTGAGAATGGAGAACACACCTATTCCATCTCTGCAAACCCACAAGGACTTATTAAGAGGCATGGCATATATCAGCCATTCAATACCTATAGGACAAAATTAACTATTAAAATTAAATAAATACAATAAAACTCAGATTATATGAAGGAATTTTTAAAAAGTGAAAATATTCTTCAATTTCATTTTGCCAGAGCAAAACTACTTCGATCATTTCATATACAGGCTTTCCAGTTTGTTTTGTTTTGTTTTGTTTTTCCTCTAGGGTCATGTTTACAGCCTTCTTTATAATTTATCTTACTTAGTTACATGAAGTCACAACATCTTTGAATATCAACATATAAATTTTTTCACCTTATTTTGATTGACTGGCTTGTATTAGAATCTGTCACCCTTTCTGATCTACATTATTTTTCAACCCAGCAGCCAGCTAGAGTAATCCCATAAAAAAGGCCAGGTCACATTCGTCTTCTAAACAAAACTCTCCACTTGTTCTTCATTTAACCCGGAGTAAAAGGCAAGATGCAGTGTCACAGAAGGTCCAACATAATCTTGGTGAAGCACACTCCCTCACAGTTCTTGCCTGGAACACTTTGCCCTATGAAATTTACATGTTAATTCCTTCATTTCCTTCAGGTCATTTCTCAAATGCCTTCTTATTTAAGAAGCTTTACCTGACTGGCAACATTTTTCTTACCCAGTTCTACTTATTTTCATGTGCTATCTCCTTGCATGTTATAGTTTTATTATTTTTTTTCTTGTCCGTCCTTCACAAGAATATAAGCTTTTCAAGGGCAGATAATGTGTCTCTTTTGTTTACTGCCTGTCCTTGCACACAAAGCATAACACAGTATGTAAATAAAAGAATGAACAAATGAATAGGACAATAAGTTGGGAGCCTCCTCAACTACGTTGGGTAACTTAGAAAGAATTTGTACAGGTAGTCACCTGCACACATTGGAGAGGTTTAGAGTTCTAGATTTTTTAAAAATAGATAATATCATGGCCATTCATTCATCCAACAAATGTTTATTTAGTGTTAATCATGTGACAAACCATGTGTCTGGCACGAGGCACATCAAAAGGAAAAGGACTGGCACAGTTCTCACTAAGACTTAAAACTTTCACTTTCATGAAGGAGAATTTGATTGTGGTTTTAGAAAGAGCACATGTGGTAGTAGAGTACATCTTGGGAATTTGAGGGACTCGATGTAGAATATTTTGTAACGAGAGTTTGGGTTAGGGCAATACCAACAAGTACAAAGGAAAAAGAGAAACAGAAGAGTCTTTCTTCCACTTAACACCAGTTACTAACTAAAGGTACTTACTGTGAGTAAATGAGCTCATTATCTTGAATATGCCATAATGAAGAGTATAGGGAACAATATTGATTCAGGCCTCTGACACTTTAATTCAAGACTAGTTAGTAAAAATGTCAGTAGCTTGTAGACTCCCTAAACTCTAGCTGTAAATAGATTAAAACAACAGACTCATATTCTACTGGGCTTATATGTCATTGACTAAGGAAAAAAAGTGGGTCATTTCTGAGCAGCTTTGGGCAGATGGTGCAGATGGTGATGCTTATTAATGGGATGCTTTTGCCTAAAGCCCGTGTTGAGCAAATTGTGGAACACAATAACGTAAGTTTGGATTATTCATTCCAAAAGTCAGCCTCCCATGCATGTATGGGTTCTTAATACCCCCCCCATTTTCCCCTGTACTCCGATGTTTCCGTAATATGTACCTTACAATCATCATATACTATCCCTTATATCCCCATTCTTTTGGTTTTAATAAAGTGAGATTCTGGTCTAAATAATCTTATCCTGTTGCCCATTTACTTACTCTTCTACATTACAGAGTACCTGAATAAGATACTTATTGCTGAATAGGGGTTAAATTTCATTTCTGAGTTAGATGTGTTTAATATATATTACAAAACAGTGAGTGTGGGACACTCAGGACCTCACTTCCCTCTCTCCACACTGGACAACTGTGATATTTACACGAATTCTGGGTAAGTATGTCTGTGCTAATACTCAAGTTAATCCTCAAGTTGGTTGTTTTAAGGCCTAGATCCAGGAGCTAGGAAGAACCAGTTAGAATAGCTGGTACTCCTACTAAATCTATTCTTCAATATTAACTTTATCAGTAAAGACAAAGTGAATTAAAAACAAACAAATAAACAACTGAGGGCTCCTGGGTGGCTCAGTAGGTTAAGGGTCCAACTCTTGATTTCAGCTCAGGTCATGATCTCAGGGTCCTGGAACCCAGACCCGTATCAGGTTCCACGCTCAGCAGGGAGTCTGCTTGAGATTCTCTTCCTCTCCCTCTGGCTCTCCACCTGCTCACTTTCTCTCTAAAATGGATAAGTACATCTTTTAAATATATATATTATATATAATAGACATATTTAAATTTAATATTTAAAATATTTATATATATGCCTAATTCCTTTGTTTCACAAGTAGAAAAGAACTCATAATTATCCCCCCTCCAAAAAAAGCAAGAACTTATCTGCTGATGGTTTCAAACTTTAACACCAGCCATCCTAACAAACAGGATGCCCTAGTCTTTCTGAACTAGGTTAGTAGTCATTTAGTGAAGGCTGTAGTAAAGGAGATCAAGGACATTTCCCATTTTGTATATACCTTTTATTCATGCTGCCTTGTCTTCTTTCTCTTGCCACATAAACAGCTTCCTACTCTCTCCCTGCTTTACTATTTCAATATATCCTCCATACAACATGGGGAGCCAGGGTTTTATAACAAGACTGTCCTGCATTAGAATTTAAGTGTCCTCAAGAAGGTAATGGCAGAGCTTGTAAGGAGGGCAGTGAGTCCACACATGTTTCATAAATGGGTATGTTAACCAAATTTATCAAAGTTTCAAGGGGATTAGAAGTCCCAATGATACTAAAGTTATATAATTGTTTTGAGATGATTGAATGAATAAAAGAAATGAGACTTCCCTTTTGGCCTCAGTAAGGAACACAAGAGAAGAAGGAAGAAAAAAAATATTAAGGGGTCCTCATTAGAGTAAGGCATTGTGGTTAACATTTCATATAATTTAGAAAATATAATCTATATTATGTATGTCATGGGATTTTAGGCCATTAATTTATTTAATCCTCACTTCATTCCAAATGAGGTCCTGAAGTGGCTTTTTACTAATGCATGCTATAAGACAGGAACAAAATAAATACACTAAGATAAAAGGGAAGATAAAATAAATGATTTAATAGGGAAATGCTTTGGGTAAGGCTAGTGCTAAAAAAAAGCATAAGACTATTCAGACTATTGTAAAGTCCAGGTGAAAATTCCACTATGAGCTGCTGAACTGTCAAACCAAAGTATGGGATTAGTAGTTATATTACTTGGTTTCCACTTAAAAAGGAAAAAAGAAAGGTGAAAAGAAAATCACAGCTTTTCCTGGTGCTGAAAAAAGAAAAAAGTTCTCTATGGATCCTGTTAACATGAGGATGCATTTTTAAAAAAATTTTTATTCCCAGTATATAGTGGAAGAAACTGCAAGTCATATATTGTAATGACTTTATGAAGGTAACAGAAAGTTTGATGTTATGCTTTATCCAACTTTGATTCTAAAAGATATACAATTTCCCAATACGTCATGTATTTGGTCAAATTCACTGATTAGGCAGAGAGTAAAACTAAATAAACAAGTGTATTTCACAGCTAAGTGCACTCTTCAAGCCACTGCCTGAACCAACAGTATCAACAAATGATCGTATGCTGCTTACATTCCTACTGAACACTACTCTCATTCATCCAGTATACCTTAAAATAACCAGTGAGGGAGACAAACCATAACAGACTCTTAATCATAGGAAACAAACTGAGGATTGCTGGAGGGGAGGTTGGTGGGGAGATGGGGTAACTGGGTGATGAACATTAGGGAGGGCACTTGATGTAATGAGGACTGGGTATTATATAAGACTGAAGAATCATTGAACTCTACCTCTGGAACTAGTAATACAGGGGCACCTGGGTGGTTCAGTGGGTTAAAGCCTCTGCTTTCAGGTCATGATCTCAGGGTCCTGGGATCGAGTCCTGCATCAGGCTCTCTACTCAGTGGGGAGCCTGCTTCCCCCTCTCTCTCTCTCTGCCTGCCTCTCTGCCTACTTGTGATCTCTCTCTCTCTGTCAAATAAATAAATAAAATCTTAAAAAAAATGTTTAGAAACTAGTAAATACATTATATGTTAATTAATTAAATTTAAATTTAAAAAAGGCCAAAAAATTTTATGAGATACTTTATACTTCAATAAAGCTATTATAAAACTGAAAAAAAAATACATATATTAACAAAAGAAAGCCAAGCGTATTAAAAATACAAGTAACCAAGAGACACACATTTTTCAGAAACTGAGAAATCGAAACAAAAGAAAAAAAGAAACTGCTATCATTAATAACAATAAAAGATGACTTCATTCAAACGTAGAGGGCGGTAACATTATTTTTATTAAAGAAAAAGTATTTATACATCACTGACAAAATTAACTGTAGAAATGTATATTCGGCTTTAATCCCAGCATTATCAGATAATCATAGGAGTCTGGTTCCAAAACAGGGATGATGAACGGATTGGAAAACCGACCGAGGAAGAGTGTAAAAGATAGAGATAGGTAAAGCCCAGCAATTTAGCAATGACTAAGAGCAATGATGAATCTCTGCAAGTTTTGGAAGTCAGTAATAAACAAAAAGGGGAGGGGATGATTTCTCAAATTGGATGATGACACACTAGAGGAACTTATATGTGTTGAATGGCCAAAAAAAAAAAAGTCTTTTTAATTTCTCTTTAACTTATTTTTTGAAGGACCATTTTGAGGTAGATTTTGAACAACCAACTAGTAGAAATCTACAAAATAGCAAAGAGGTATTAAAACAAACAAACAAGTTTTTCAATTCATATTCATAATTTGTTAATCATTGTGAAAATATGGGGAAAGTGTTTGCTATTGTGATTACTGTTCAGAATGGTAAAATTTAACTTTGGCAGGTAAAGATTTTATTTTATTTTATTTTTTTAAGATTTTATTTATTTATTTGGCAGAGAGAGAGATCACCAGTAGGCAGAGAGGCAGGCAGAGAGAAAAGGGGAAGCAGGCTCCCCGCTGAGCAGGGAGCCCGATGTGGGGCTCGATCCCAGGACCCTGAGATCATGACCCAAGCTGAAGGCAGAGGCTTTAACCCACTGAGTCACCCAGGCGCCCTGGCAGGTAAAGATTTTAAACCAAAGAAATGGAAGGTATGTTTAAGGGAATTATAATTAGATGTTGATTTTCTAGGAAAATAAAGAAAATATATATATCCTTTGAGGAAAAAATAATTTCTAGGCAGCAAAATGTTACAGTATAGCAACACCAATTCATCTATGAGAATGTCATAGTTACAATATGGTTAGAGCATGTTCTCTTTTCTGTAATTATTAACTTTGAGACCACTGAGATTGTTCATCGTATCTCTTCCTCTAAACTGGTTCTTTTACAGTTCATTAGGCACCCCATGAAAGGGAAGAAGAGTATGATCTCGCAGAAGTAATACCCTATCTTTGCTTTTAGTTTTTTCTTTGACCCTAAAAATAATCTGTTTCAATTATGATTCCTTTGGAAAGAGGCAAGGCTCAGGCAAAGCGAGGCAATATAAAGTAGTTCTATGCAGTCAAAATGAAAAGATGAACAAAATGGCGACAGGAAGACAAATTCCAGTTGTGGCAGAAGAAAACGCTTGACTTTCTGGAAAGGCAGAAAAGGAAACCCTCAATTAAATTAAAAACCCTCACCTTTATAATGGTGAGAGCTTTATCCTTTTATTAAACAAATACAAGCAAGGTATTTTACCTCCTTTCCCAGTAATGGTTCTGGTTTCCTGATTTTCAGGGCTTTAAGTGTCTGGTTGTGGTTTTGTGATGCAAAATTACTGTAATTCCAGTTCCTTTTATTATCTAACACCGTGAATTATAAAGTTTCTATTAAATAATTATTAACTAAGGCATTTAAAATAGATAGGCTAAGAATAAGAGGGGAAATATCCATTTTCTTTATTTCCTTATGGTTTATAAAACGGGGTCTAGATGACATTTACTTTTAGTAGTACCCACTACAAATAATTTATATGCTATTGACATTTTACAGTTATGATTTAGTTATTTCTTATTTTCTTGGTGTACAAGCATTAGCCCAGAAGTTGGTTTATGTGACCAGCAATTCATGCACAACACAACTGAAGTCTAAATGATCTTCTAAGAGTAATCAACGAACTTAGGGCAAACACTTCAAAATATATTAAGAGTTTCAGTTCTTTTTTCAGATATTCTAAATAATTGCTAATAAATACATTTAAGGTTCTTGTCTATTCCACCGGATTAACTTTTTCAATGTAATGTGTATGGGCTGCCTCAGTTACTCTCACTCCTCAAGCACACAGTAGTAGGGCTTCAGCCCTCAACAGTGTGGTGCAACTGCTGTCTGCGAAGTCACCCATTAGTTCTGAATCATCCTCCTTCAGTGTATTTAGTCATATATTCTTATGCCAAATATTGTGGAGTATTCACTCTATAACCAAATTTCTAATTTAGTAGCCATACTACAACCTTATACACTTTCTTCCAGTCCCTGGCACAAGTTTATACCAACCTCTGAAATAAAACTGTCTTTCTTTGCTAATAAATGCTATATGCCAGAAAAAAAAAATTGCTAAATGCAAAACAAACAAAAAACAAACAAAATGCAAAACAAACCAAAAAATCACTTACTCAAGAATATTTAATTTTTAAATATCTATGCTACAAAAATTGTCAGAAATATCTGATGAGAATTTAGGCATTTGTAGGTTTTCTGCAATATACTTTTTAATATTAAAATGTGTTAAAAAATTAAATGTTTAACTAATATCTGATCTGTCCATAGTTAAGCATACTTAAGGAAATTTTAAAATTGATAATTTTGAAAAGAAAAGGAATATACTGTTAGTCAAATTTACTTCCTGCTTTATGTATGCATATATTTAAAAAACTAAGTGATAACATTGAAGGCAATCATTTCTTCTTACTTTATTATTTTCCACATACTATTATTTTTTATAATCAGGAAAAGGGTAAATTAGATTTCATACACTTTTCTCCATGTATCTATGGTAAAGATTTTGGCAGTTTGAAAATGCCCAGTAAACAGGAGCTGTATCTGTGCCCAAGAAAAAATCATCTTTATAACTGATAACAAGGTTAATTTGGAGGGCATGTAATAATGTGAGATCTAAATGGATCTGCTGAGTTTCCACAGGAACAACCCACCAAAGGAAAATTTTAGTCCGCCATGCAGAAAAACTTATCACTTTATAGCTGGTAAGTCTGGAAAGGAAAAAGACTAAAATTCTTAACTAAGGTTCCAATCATGGCATGCAGACCAAAAGCTACTGCCCTTCAGGTAACTCTACTCTATCTCCACTGAAAGGACCAGGTTATTGGAAATGTTTGAAAAAAATACCCATTAGGCAACATGTGGATATACTTCCATCCTAACATGCTCTAGCTTTTTCATCTATATCGTTGATTTTAATGATTAAGCCTACTTGCTCTCTCAATGCTACACAATGCCTATTCATGGTCAAATTTGCAAAATTATCCTATGAATTGCACTAACCCAGCAGTTACCAACAACCCTGAATAATCATAGTCCCTTGGCATCCCTGAAGCAGCTGCCTCCTAACATCATGGAATAATGATCTAGAGCATATGCTTCCTGTGGACTCCCTCATGAGAGAAGAGGAGACTGATACATATGTACCCTGTATCTCCTTTACGTTTAGCTATCAGGTAATTTATTTCCACTTCATGAGGAAGAGCAAATAAAACCCATCTTCAATGAAATCTGAGGAATTATTTCCTTCAACAACATAAAACAAAGCCTTTTTTTTTTTTAAAGTAAACTCTGCACCCAATGTGGAGCTCGAACTCACATCCTGAGATCAAGAATTGCATGCTCTACTGACTGAGTCAGCCAGGCACCCATCATAGACTTATTTTTAAAATGAAATAATATGTATATGACAATCTGCTAGAGAAAAATTGAGATAAAGTAGAAGGAAAGGCGAAAACAGAACCACAAGACCTGGTTTGGTCCAGGTCCAGCACCAAGATGTTGGGCATTATGCTAGTGATTTTGGCTCTTAGAACCAGAATTTCTTAGTAAAATAAAAGATTTAAATTCCAGAGAACTTCTGAGAATCTTTACAATCTTTACAATATATCTATGCTTATATTCCCAAACATATGATGAACTTCTCAATGATAAGAATATTGCAGTATGTTCACACCCTCAGATACCAGAATATTTTTCTTTACACATTTAAACTCAATGCTTATTATTTCTTCTTGATATTAAACAAGAATAAATTTGGCAAAATCCAAAACAATAAAAATAACTAGGCAAATTCTCATCAACCCTTCATTTCCAGATTCTGTGATATGCTACTGAAAATAGGAGTTGTGTGATTTGCACATAGAAAGGGAAATAATAAGTTCATTTGTCTCATTCTGGCTTTACCACTTGGCTTGACCTCAGATATCTTCTCTATGGACTTTTCTAGTGATAGGAATATGGACTGAAATACACTTTGCCTAAATGGATTAAATTTTCATTAAAAGATAAAGATACACATTATCATCATCTCTCTCCTGACAACTACAATGATATACCTTCCAAAACCAGACTGCCAAACTGATCTTTCTAATAACAGCACATATTTATATTACTTAGTGCTTATTCTATGTCAGACATCATTCTCAGTTATTTAAAATACATTATCTCATTCTTCTTTTCAAAATTCCTTAGTGGCTCTCCATAATTTTTTTTTTTTAAGATTTTATTTATTTATTTGACAGAGAGAGAGAGATCACAAGTAGGCAGAGAGAGAGGGGGAAGCAGGCTCCCCGCTGAGCAGAGAGCCCGATGCGGGGCTTGACCTCAGGACTCTGAGATCATGATCTGAGCCGAAGGCAGAGGCTTTAACCCACTGAGCCACCCAGGCGCCCCGGCTCTCCATAATTTTAAGGAGAAAAGTAATTAAGTTATTTTCCCATGGTGTATTCTGCCTTCATACTAAATATGAGTAATATATATATCAATAAAACTGAGTCCATACTTATTGGTACAAATCTATCTCATTGCCATGTAGATCATCTTTGCTTTCTCCCCTTGCTTTGTCTGCAACCTCTCACTCCAAAGAGGGAAACCTGGTTTTCACTACCTCCATCTATTTATTTAATTATATAATTACAGTGTATGCATACAGTAGTTTCAGCCTTTTTAAACATTATACCCATTAGAAGTAACTGTATCAAAGAGAATCCAATATTTATGTACAATTACTTTTATCATTAATCTTAGAGACTCCACTCATTTCCCAAGATACTTAGTTAGTGCCCTTTCCCCAGTGTCCTTTGATGAGGCTGTTAGCTACATTTATAATACAGTAAGACTATGTGATCACGTTCTGCATTCCGCGCTGGATCCTCTGGCTTCTTACATGATTTATTTTTAATTTGCATACAATAATATCCCTTCTTTCTATTGTGAAGAAACAAAAAGGTTTTGACAAATTCATAGTTTCATATATTCAACATTACATTATCATACAGAATAGTTTCATCAGCCTATAAAATCCCATACTTGACCTACACAAACCCCCTACCCTGAATTCCTGGCAACCATTGATCCATTTATCATCTGTATTGTATACCTAGCTCTGCCTTTTCCAGAAGGTCAAATAAATGGCCTACCTAATACAGTATGTATCCTTTTAAGACATTTTTTTTTAATATAATAATATACACTTAGGAGTCATCAAAGTCTTTCCATGGCTTACGAGCTCATTTCTTGTTACGTTGGTAAGTGTTCTATGTTATGGTTATAACAGAGTTGTTTATCCATCCACCTATTGAAGTACATCTTGATTACTTCCAGTTTATGGGGATTATGAAAAAAGCTGCTATAAACATTTGGACATACATTTGGACATACATTTTCAGTCAATACTTAGGACAATTGTGAAATGATATGGTTAAGAAAACATGTTTAGTTTTGTAAGACAGTACCAACTTCCTTCCAAGTGGCTCTTCTGTTTTGCATTCCCATCAACAATAAAGGAAAGTTACTGTTGCTCTGCATCATCACCAAAAGTTGGTTTTGTCAGTGTTTTAGATTTTAACCATTCTAATTGCTGTGTATTATTAACTCATTGTTTTAATTGGCATTTTCCCAATAACAAATGTTATTGAGCATCTTTTTGTATGTTTATTTACCATCTGTTTATCTTTGGTGAGGTGTCTCTTCAGATATTTGCTCATTTTAAAATCGGGTTGTTATTTTCTTATTGTTGAGTTTAATATTTCTTTTTACATATCATATTGGATAAAAGTACTTTATCGGATATGTGTTTTGCAAGTATTTTTCACCTAGTATATGGCTTGTCTTTTATACTCTTAATGATATCTCAAGTAGACTAGTAGGTTTTAATTTTAATGAAGTCCAATCTATCAATTTTTTCTTTAATAAAAAATTATCTCATAAACTTACCACTTATGCAAGGTCACACACTTTTTTCCTCCTGTATTTTCTTCAGAAAGCTCTATAGTTTTCATTTTACATCTGTGAACCATTTTATGTTAATTTTTTTGCAAAGGATGTCCAGTTGTTCCAGGACTATTTCTTGAAATGTTTTACACATCATCTGCATGCTACTGAGTTCAAATTGAATTACTGCTTTTTTGTAAGTACTAATTACTATTAAAATAGAACTTAAGAAATACTGTAACTTGTTAAAGTAAATCTGAGCTTCTATATATCATACAGGATTACATCGCAATTAAAAAAAATTCTAAGTATTCTCTCTCAATAATAGGTACCAGTTACCTTTCCTTTATAAATACGTTTTTTGTGTAATTCAAAGACGTCTTTGATCATTTACTCTTTAATGCACAGGTTAATCTCAGCATTCAAGCATTCGTGAAGTCAAGCATATCCTTGCTTACTGTGAAACTTTATCAACACTCTTCACTAATCCAAAAAAAATTTTTCTTTAAAGTTCAATGGGAATCTAATTCCTAGTCTTAATGAATCTATACTCCCTGCCATTCCCTAGAATGTAAATTCTAGCAGTTGACTAGAATTGTGATCAATTGAAGCCACTTATTTTTAATGTAAAATTAATTGTTTGTGGAGCTAGTATTAATTGGACTCATTGGTCTCTCATTAAAAAAATAGAGAAAATAAAGCAGCTTGCAAATGATCACAATGAATTGCAGCATAAAGAGCACCACCATTTCTTAATTGACTGAATATTAGCAAAATAACCTAAGAACATCAGATTAGTTAAGTAGTCCCAGATGTTGTTCCTGGACACTGCTCTGTTTTCAACAGAATATCAAGATTTTAAAATGTTTGAAAATAAGAAACAAATGAGAAAATAAATTAAGATTTTCATTCATGATATAAGACATAATTAGGAGTGACTGGAATCAGTCTTAAGACTTGATAGAGAGTGCCTGTGAATATTTATTTTCAGGATTTATGAATATTTCTGATGCATCTTTTGGAGGAGTCAAAGGTCAAAGTATTGTTGAACAACACCCTTTTTGACCAAAGCCTCCAGTAAGAGATATCACATGGAAACAATTTCCTACAATTTAACAAGAAGGAAAAAAAATCTTTCCCATTAAAGAATTATCTGGAGCTGAGTAAAAATTACATTACTAGATTTACTAATGAAAGTAAATATGTTAAGTGCTAAGGGAAGACAATATAGAGTTATGGGGGATGCTTTGAATGATTCTTACAGATTTTCAATAGTTTACTAACACTTTATAAGTTCAATAAATTACACCACCTTGTCTAAAAACAAAATGAAGTGAGTCTGTTGTTTGATAATAAATATGGGTATATAAGCCACTTTCTATGTACTGTGTTTAGCATTATCAATTTATAAATGCATATAAAATATATTCATCAGGCAGTGTTGCTTTTTGTATAAAAAGTTATCCTCATGATAAGATCAGAGACACTAGTATTCATTCATTAATCTGTTAATTTTTTCTAAAAATACTGACAACTTCTCTTTACTTACACTCTGTACTCAGCATTAACTACATAATAGTGGGAGAAAAAATATCTGCTTTTTATCACAGCTATATTGAAGTATAACTGATATATACCATTGTGTAAGTATAGGGTGCACAACATGGTTTGATATATATCAAAGGATATGTATTTTAGTGATATACCATCATGAATATATAATATATATATATACACACACACACATACACACACACATATATGCATCTATCACTTCTCATAATTATAATTTTTTGTGGTGAGGACTTTTAAAATCTACTCTCTTAGCTACTGCCAAACATATAATACAATATTGTTAGCTAAGGATTTGCTTTTACAGTGCTTATAGTTTTAAGTAGAATAAGCCTGGTGAGAAAGAAGAAAAAGAATGGTCAATTGTTGGGTAAGCACCTTATTAAATTGTAACTTTGGCTTAAAGAATTATTTATGTTGAACACTCTATGAAAACAGATTTACGAATATCACAGCTAGTCATTGGAATCTTAGTAAAGCTTGTAAGATGAGAAAGGAATCTGTGGAATATTGCTAGAGAAATTAGGTGGTGAGTATGTATGGTCCTATGGATAGACAAGAAATATGATCAGGGTGCTGACTTCTGGGGAGAGGAAGGAAGGAATAAAGTGAGGAGTGGTCAGGAATAGATAACTCCTAGTATAATTCAATAATCCCTCATTATCTGTTTTGCTTACAGCTGTCCCTCCATATCCATGACATGAATATTTAAATCTAAATGTTTTTCTCTACAAAATGATAAGTATGAATTGCATATTAATTTTAACTATTGAAATAGTAAGTTAATTTCTCTTGTCTCCTACTGTTGAAAAAATTATAATTTGGATTATTAATATAATGAAATACCCAAAAGTGCTAAGTTTCAAGTTCTTAAAATCTTAATCACATAACTTTGATCAATTTGACTCAGTTGAAGCTCAACATGACTGGGCCCTTAAGGGGATTTTGGTTAGATTCCCATAGTGAATACTTAGCAAATGCAGACAAAAAAGGAGCAAGTTGTAGTTCAGAGGGACGATTAGTAATAACGTGTGTGTCTGTGGGGGCAGAGAGGTTGAAGTGGTGGGGGCAGGTTAAGTACAGTGGTTCTACAGAACATTCTCTAAACTCTGGAGAATATGAAAACAGCACAGGTCATGGAGGGAAGAAAGTAGAAAGACCCTCATGGAATATAAACTCCTATAAAGTTGAGATGAAATGTACTTGTAATAAGTCTTTTTTTTTAATCATGTGCCTGATAACAAAGTGAGACCATCAGCCTTTATATCTAAGAGCATGTGAAATTAAGAGCATTGTGAAAGACGGGTGGGGAACATGGGGACTGTAGCTCTGAGACATCCTGAACTCCGAGAAAGTGTTGCATGGTCTTTTCCTGAGTAGAACCCTGTGTGGTTTCCACATCTGCCCATTGCAAGAATTGAATGAACACTAAAATTCAGTGAGTAGAGTGTACGAGTTATAGAAAAGTAGAATATATATTTAGGGCAGGAAAGATACAAACCAGATGACACCACGGACTTAGACTTACAAAATATCAGAATGTTCTAATATTCACAATATTCATGCAACTAATGCATGGAATATGTGAGGTACATAGGCAGGTTATAGGAGATCATTGGATGTGCAACCTAGAGTCCAGATTTTGGAAACCTGAGGTCCCCATCTCCCTATGGTATGTATTTGTTCTTGATCTGTGATGAAGCAACAAGAACAGGAGTTTAGGAGCTACAGTTTCCTTAAGCCTGGGAAGTCCAGAGCTTGTTGTAATTATAATGTTATGGAATTTGGGAGTTCAAAACTGCTCTTTAAATTACTTCCTACCCCTGCTCCTATTGTAATTCTCTCTTACTATAACACTAACATAAATCACATATGCAACATAATTTCAAATTTAATGGAACAATCAAGCAAATTTGCCTCCACATAAATAAAGGGGAAAATGCCTCTGCTTTTATCTACAGCAGAGCAAATGCTTTCATTGGTTGTAACTTAGACCAAGACTTTTTTCAGCTTCTCCTGGTCACTGCCTTAGTTGCCATTAAAATGGGAAGCCAAATAAATAAACTGTATGATTGTTACCACAAAATTATTTTAATGCACTATGTATCTATAAGATGTATATGATGCATCACAGGTGTAAGACTGCATTGGTTATATTGAATGAGTTCCTAATTTTATTTATAGTTTTCCTAAAAGTAACTTTTAAAAAAGATTTTATTTATTTATTTGAGAGAGAGAGAGAGAGCATGAGAAGGGGGAGGATCGGAGGGAGAAGCAGGCTCAGCTCCATGTGGGACTCATTCCCGAGACTCCAGGATCATGACCTCAGCCGAAGCCAGTTGCTTAACCAACTGAGTCACCCAGGTGCCCCCTATAAGTAACTATTAATTACATTTATTTATCTCCACTACAAATAGGAAATAAAACATTTTGAACTAGTAGAATGGTTTTGAATACACCTGAACCTATGCTTGAAAATTGTAGGATATTTGTAGTCTTGTCATTCCTTTCAAAGAATTCTCTATTATTATTATTATCATCATCATCATTATTATCATTATACTTTATTCTGGATGGCCCTGATTCTCTGAACAAAACTTTCTTTGTAAAACAAATGATTTGATTAGCCTTCTTAAATTAGCATTTTAAGGTTTACTTTTAAAGTTGTTGGACTACATTCTTCACTTAGGAATTGACTTATGAACTGATTTAACTTTTATGAGTGCCAAGTAAAATTTTGTTTTCAAGCTGACTATAACCAAAGTGCACGCGTCTTTTGAGTTTCATGAAATTTGAACATTTTCCATTTTCCCCTTTAATTAAAATCTTATTTCACTGCTCTATTTTCCCTATTTTTCTCTGAGTAGTTGAAACAAGTGTAAATGGGAAATTTCAAAAGAACGGGAACAACAATAAAAAAAAAACAAAAGAACGGGAACACTTGGCTGTATTTCTGGCTGATCAAGAAGCAGAAAATGCAGGAAATCTAATGAGAAAGCTTATTATTATGATTTGCACAGCTCAGCTTTTGCATAATCAAGCATGTCAATGCACTCACACATTTGTGAGTGCTGCTTAGAACCACACATCTGAATCGTTTTAATGTTTCTCCATTACCACTGCTTTTGCTGCCCCACTCAGGAAGCCATCATCCATGACCCCAATTTTCAAAATGGGCCAGCTAAAAACAAAGACTGGATGTGTTTCCTAATCTCATCAAACCTTTTTTTTTCTTTTTTTTAAGCAGAATGAAAACAGGTGGTGTTCTCAATTTTTAAAGGAGATGAATTATGAACTGTAATCTGAATATGGCTATGATTATCCAGGTACAATTGCTCACATGAAAGTTGGTAGAACTGTAGAAGTAGCTATGTAATATTCAGGTGATCTTTGTTAGCATCTGTGGTGCTTTTGATCCCTTAATATCATGCAGCACTTCTATGTTCCTATGTGATAGGAACATATGTTGCTATTTGTCAATATGATAGTGTAATACATATGCATGAAGGAGGGTGTCATGCCAAGGAAATGGCATCTACATCCTCCCAAAAGAATTGATGTGAGTAGTAAGTACCCTTCACTCTCTTTCTCACCTTTCCCTCATCCTTATAATTAAGACTCACATTAAAACATGATGGAATGGTGAGGCATCGTAAGAGTTTGCCATTATATTTTAAAATTCCGGGCCAGTGAATAAAGATAACTACTACATGGCTATCCATTTCATGACTCTTTATTATTAGTATGGTTATTTTACTGTATTTGTGATTTTTAAATAAATGACTATACCAATGATCCATTCTAGGAGAGAAAGGAATTTCAAAATCCTATTTTTCATATGTTATTATACATAAAGGGCGAAATAAAATTTGAGCACCAATACTTAATGTCTCCTAAAAGACTTTATGAATAAGAAAGAAAACACAGATGATGGTAAAATTCAGTGCATTTGCAGCTGACCAAAGAATCTCTTTCAAAAGTTGCTATTTCATGGATTCCTGATGAGCTGCAAAGGCTGCAGGTGGTGGGGTGACATGGGAGCAGGATCTAAAAGCAATATTTAAAGAGGTTATTAAGGCCTTTTTCATCACATATATAGATGAGAGCTAACTAATATTTTAAAGAACAGAGTCAGAATACAAAATGATGTCAATAAAATGAGAAGATGAGCAACATATGAGATGGCATTTTAAAACATTAAATGCAACATTTAATTTTTTAAAAAAATATAGCATGGGAAATATGAGGCATAACAAAAACATGTTAGGGATTCTAACTTATGGAAAGATTAATATGAAAAAGTGGCAGGATGAGTAAAAATCCTGAGAGCATTTAGAATGTGTCACCCTTTGGAAAGAACCGTATGTTTTCCAACACCGATTCTAATGTGTCTTTCCCACAAGCTTATATTTCTAGGCCTAATTCTGAAACTGAATTAGTGTATTAGAATATAAAATCCTTTTAGTATCCTGACAGAAAAGTCAGAGCTTGTTGACCATCTGCCTCCTGAGATACGATCAAGAACTCTACTTAGTATATTAGGTATGATCTACTCAAGGGAGATGAAGAAAATCAGATATTCTAGACACTAAATTCATATATACAATTATTTAACAATATTTATTGAGACTCAATTATGGGCCAATAACAACACAAAGCACAGATGTTAGTCTTTCTCTGAAGGAAATGTCTAAAAATATTAGAAAGGCTATCTTCATAAATATATGCCTCACTATTATTTATCTTACAGAAAGGAAAAAATAATTTCAAAGAACACAAACTAAAGAAAAGATAAGTAAATGTTCTATAACGGCAGAATATTATAAAAAATAGCATTTCTAAGGACTTTATATTCATGTAAATTTGCTTATGTCAACATATTAAAAGAGCAGAAATGAAGATATTTATAATATGATCACAATTATGTAAAGGGTTTAAAAAAAAGCATACCAAAAATGGATTAAAGCATATCTACGAGCCCCTGGTGGCTGAGTGGGTTGAGCATCTAACTCTTGGTTTCAGCTCAGGTCATGATCTCAGGGCCATGAAATTGAGGCCCGTGTCCAGCTCCGTGCTCAGCAGGGAGTCAGCTTGAGATTCTCTCTCCCTTTCCCTCTGCCCCTCTCCCAGCTTGCTCTCTCTCTCAAATAAATAAATGAATCTTAAAAAAAAATAAAGCTATCTAAGTGAATACATTAAACACTGAACTAGAAATATAAGGCTGCTGACAAATATAGGCAAATAACATGAAAGAAAATTCACAAACCTAGAAAGTATACACAAATATCCTAACTTGTTTAAGTCAATCAAGTAAACCTATGTGGAAATGCTAATGCAAGTTTATTTCCCCTAATAAGTTAAATATATATATATATATATATATATATATATATATATATATGTATATATATGTATTTAGTAATCCATGAGATCAAAATTACAACCACAAAAAGGATATGCATTGACAACTCTTATGGAATGTTTTGTTAGAATATTTATCAAAAGCTATAAATTCACACATTTTGACCCTGTCCATCCTTAATTTCAATTCTATTATGAGACATTTTCCTATGCAACAATAAGAGCAGGAAAGAAGTTCTAACTATGCAAATGCTCCCTGAAATGTTACATGAAACTTCTGAGGGCAGTCAATGTACCCAATGATAAAGGAATAGTCAATTTGATTATAGTTGTTCCCTCAGTGGAAATAGTTTGTGAAGGTTTTTGAAGAGCATATAGATATAGAGTCAAATGAAAGGTCACAATTATAAATACATAATTATTTAAAGCTACATAAAGGGATGCCTGGCTGGCTTAGTCAGTAGAGCATGTGACTCATGATCTTGGGGTCATGAGTTCAAGCCCCACATTGGGCATGGAGCCTACTTAAAATATATATACAGTTAGAAAATATAGCTATAAAAAAAAAGAAAATATAGCTATATAAGAAGATACACATATGTAAAAAGATTAAGATTAAAGGTGGAACTTCTAAACATTGACCATAATTTTGTTAGGATGGCTGAATGATGGAATGATTTCCACATTTTATTATATTAAAATATAGTTAAAATATAATCATACTTACAGCCAAGAATTAAGTCTGGGACATATGTGTGTTACTTATGACTCTGAAGCAAATCATGTATGAGTTAGTAAGGAAATAAAAAAGAAATGTGGGAAAATAAAGGACAAAGATCTTTGAAAAATATTGATATTTAAGAAATAGGCAAAGGATGAGGATTCCCATCAACCTGGCTAAAATGAAAACGCAGGCTGAAAAAGACTGACTCAGCTACTATATCCTCAACAAAGTGAAAAAAAAAATCAGTTCTTCATGAGGGCTGGTGCTGTACCTGCTAAGGTGGCTTCCTTTCCTCCCTAATTATCCTTGAATACAAACAACAAACCATCACCACTATGAAGTAACCAGTGTATATTTCTCCACCTCCAGGAACCTGTAATAACTGATATTCTTGTTTGCAATTTAGCAGTAGCAAACCTGAGTCAAAGCTGTCAGTTTTGGATTGGCTTCGAGGAGGCTGTGGAAAGGATAAAAGGCTCTTTATAGAAGCTGTCTGTTCTGATCCCTTCTCTAAAAACCAGGAGAGCTACTCCAGCAGATGGGGAAATAGGTTGAGTGAAGCTGAAACTAGTGTACAGTCATACGCAACTCAGGCAAAAGCAAGAGTGGAGTGTCTCCCTTTCTTTTCTTGAGTCTGAGTGTGTATGTCTAATTGCATTATACTTTCCCTGCTGCTCTCCCACATCCACCATCTTCTCCAAGTAATAGGTTAATGCCAATCCCACCCCTTCATCATCACCTCTCAGCTCAAAATCTCATTCTTAGTCAAAACTAAGGAGATGACAAGCCCAGGTCCTCTGGATGCATGCAAGTCAAAGAATACAGCAGAAGAATCTAATTGCAGTTTGGGAATAGAGGATGCATTGTACTTGACCATTAACCCTAATATTGTCCTTTGCCAGCAAATCTTCAGTAGAATACTTCACCATACTGACCCAGATTCTAGGCCAAGCAGGAAGTCTTGAACATCACTATGAGGCCTATTCACTCATTCAATACAATTTTACCGAACACCTACCAACCTGGCACAGGGAACAATGAAATGAATATGATTTTCTTTAAGGTGTTTATCACTTAAACAGATGAAAAAACAGATTAAAAAATGTGAAAATATTTACAATATTTTGGTATGTGTTAATAATGTACAGATATAAAATTACACAAATAAGAGGGAGTCCACACTATGTTTAAGGGGTAAAACGATGCCAGAGAATAAAGGAAGTGTTCTTTGTGGAGTCTAGAAATGTTGGCAGAAATTCCTCTGGAGAATTACTAGACCATTCCAGGCAGAAGGAAAAGTAAGAATGAGGCATGAAAGGATCAATCATTTTTAGAGAAAGTTCCAGTGGTTCTTTGTGACTGGAAGAAAGGGTATTTAGTGAAGAGTGCTAGGGATGTTGAGATACTAAAAGGGGCACGGGTATGAGAGGAGGACTGAATATAGATATATTTTAGAATATGAGAGATCTTTGGAACTGGGATTCACAGAACTATCATTGATAAGATATAGCCCCCCTAAACAAAACTCTTCTTTTAGCTGATGGTTCAGGAATGTCTTCATTAAAATTTATGTATTGAGCTATAGCTAACATATTATTTCATCCTAGTTTCCCACATAAGCAGAACTTTTTATAGGTATAAGCAGTTTACTAGGTAGATCGTCTCAAGAAGCACTAGTAGGAGAGCAGGAACATGAGACAGAGAAGGAAAGGAAGTTAATATAGGTACATAAGTGAGCAAGTTACCATTGTGAGTTACTGAAGCTCAATCTCAGTAGGAAATGCTTCTAAGTTATTCTATCTATTGTGTGATTCCCATTCATTAGCTCCATCCATCAACTGGTTGTATACTACTCATGGGGCATTAAATTGTTTGCACTCTGCCTTGACCCTTGCCCACAGACTGAGAATATTTTTATAGCCAGAGAATGCCTCCAGACAGAGAGTCACAGGTGTTTATAGTAAGAAGCTGTCAAAACTGCGAGTGCCAAGATTTGGGTGGAACTACAAAGTATCTGTTACACACATCAAACCATTATTTTCCAACTGAGATTTTATGTGTGGATTTCTACAATAAATCATAATTTAAAAAAATATATCATTTTACTTTAACATAGTTTAAGTATATTATGAATCTTGGATAGTGACTTTAAAATTGTTTGCTATCTGATGGTTTCAGTGATTAAGTGACAAATCACATTAAGAAGTATAAATTTTAGGGGCGCCTAGGTGGCTCAGTGGGTTAAAGCCTCTGCCTTTGGCTCAGGTCATGATCTCAGGGTCCTGGGATCGAGCCTTGCATCAGGCTCTCTGCTCAGCAGGGAGCCTGCTTCCCCCTCTCTCTCTGCCTACTTGTGATCTCTCTGTCAAATAAATAAATAAAATCTTTAAAAAAAAGAAGTATAAATTTTAAAAAGTAAACAAGAAAATAAGTCACGGCATATTATATAAATGGAGGTTTCAGAGAAGTTCAAATAGAGGAAAGTAGAAAATCTGATTCACCTGGCCCAAACTAATGGAGACATACAGTTATGAGTTGAATTGTGCACCCCCCCCAATTCATATGTTGAAGTGCTAACATCCAGTACTTCAGGATCTGATCTTATTTGGAAATAGAATCATTGGAGATATAGTTAAGATAAAGTCATTAGGGTGGGCCCTAATCACTACGACCAGGATCCTTAGAAAAAGGGGACATTTGGACAGACACACACATTTCACCAAATGACAATGAAGGCAGAGATCTGCAACCCAAGGAATGCCAAAGAATGCCAGCAAACCAGCAGAGGTTAGTGGAGAGGCATGGGGCAGATTCTTCTTCACAGCTCTCAGAAGGCACCAACCCTATCAACACCTTGGTCTTGGACTTCTGGCCTCCAGAACTATGAAATATTAAATCTCTGTTGTTTAAACCACCTAGTTATGTGGCTCTTTGTTTTATCTTAGTTGTGGCCTTAGAAAAAAACTAATACATATAACAAAGGAAAATAAAACCTGTGTCTCAGCATGCAATAACAAATATCAAGATCACGGTGTAACTAGAATACTTAATCGTTATTCATTCTATTAGGTTAATGTTAATTTCACTTTTTAAAAATTGGTTTTGTAGTTTTATTTGTATTTATTCTTGTATTTTTATTATTATGGTATGTAATAGTTATAAGCATAAGGGATTTATAATTATTTTATAATATAAAGTTAATATTTTAATAAAAATACTTTAAATAAATGGTTATTAACTGAGAATATTTTCTTTTAAATGAGCTTTATTTAAAAGAAACTTGGAGAAATCTTGCCTTGAACTGTCGGCATCTTTTTCGTATTAGCATGTATTGATTGACATGATGGTTAATTTAGTGTGTCAACTTGACTGGGCTAAGGGATGCTCAGATAGCTGGTAAAACATTTCTGGGTATGTCTTTGGGAATGTCTCCAAAAGAAACTACCATTTGAAACCATGAGTGAGTAAAGAATATTACCCTCACCAACGCAAGTGGGCATAGTTCAATTCCTTAAGGACCTGAATAGAACAAATAGGTGGAAAAAGATTAAGTCCCCTCTCTGAACTGAGACATGAAAATCACCATTTCCTGCCCTAGGAGATCCTTTCAGACTCAGATAAAGACTTATACCATTGGCCTCCCAGTTTCTCATCTTTATTTTTTGTGAGGGACTATTTTTTTTTTTTTTTTTTGTCTCTGAATAACTTTACTCATACAACTAAACAATGTGGTAGTTGGAAACTTTCAGACTAACATGTGAGATTGACTGAGTGATCTATTCAAAGACCTAAATTCCACAACAAGAGTATTGACTAATGGAGCTTCACCAAAGTACTATGACAGTTAATTTTATGTATTGACTTGGCTGGGCTACAGTGCCTAGATATTTGGTCAAACATTATTCTGGAAGTGTCTGTATGAGTGTTTTTGGGGTGAGATTATCATTTAAAATTGGTGGACTCTGATATTCCGGTTTCTCTTCAGATTGTATATATCCTTTTCCTTTTAAATTGGTGGACTCTAAGTAAAGAAGATAACCCTCCAAAGGGTGGGTGGCTCTTATTCAATCAATTGAAGGTGTTAATAAAGCAAAAATGGACCTATCTGGAAAAAGAAGAAATTTTACCTACAGATGGCTTTTGGAATTGAACTGGAAGCATGGTGCTGCCCTCCATCTCCTCTCTACCAGCCTACTGTGCAGATTTTGAACATGCCAGGCTCCATAACTGCATGAACTAATACCTTCAAATAAATATCTTGATCTATCTATCTATCTATCTATCTATCTATCTATCTATCATCTATCTATCCATCCATCCATCCTATGAGTTCTGTTTTTCTGGAGAATCCTGTATACCTGACCTTAAATAAACTACCTGGACTACAGTGGGGTAGAAATGATTAGTCTACCTTAAGTCAAATAGCCATCTTTGAATCAATCAATTGTGGGAGAAGATTGGGATATACAAAGTATGGTAGCTTCCATACGATCATTTGATCATATGATTAAAACAAAAAAAAATATTTTACCAAAGAACAAATTTTGGAGAGCTGTATGAAGAACACCTTACACATACAAATATGTTTGCTAAATCAGGTATAAAAAAGAGCATAGTTTAAGATAAAAGACATGTATAACCAAGGTTTGGGTGTGGCATAAATTTTGTTCAATAAAAAATGAAAAGAGTTTAATTTGTTCCATTTGGCAAAAACTGACATGTGTTTAAATTAAACTGACAAATTTCAAATCACACCACTGAGTAGCTTCATACATCTGCTATTTTTCTAAAAATGACATTTGTAGATATCTTAAAAGTGCTTTGGACCTAATTTATTTTCATTATTGAATATAATCTATATCTTACATGTTTTACAGTTTACATAATATATTATGTGAAATACACAAATCATTTGATTCCTTAATTAGGTTGAATTTTATCTAAACAAAATATGTATTGAAATCTTCTTAAAATCAAATAAATGCCTAAAATACTATAGTCGTTGGTGCTATAACATTTTATGGCTGCATAATTAAAATTTATAATGTGCAGTAGATGTTTACAGCCTGATAATAGGATACAAAAAATGCCCAGATATGAGAGGAAGACTCAAATGTCTCCATTATGATTCTATTTCAATTCATATGATTTTATCACACATTGGTTGAGTATATAGGTTTGTGGTTAATTCTAGACAATGGACATATTCCATCAGAAAGCAGAGGACTGTTAATTTCTGTTTTATAGTCTTTTTTACTTGTAGCACTCAACAGGAGAATGGAAGGATTTTTCATTTCTGGTGCTTTACTGTGATAAGAGGTTCTTCTTTCTTTCATTAGCCCCTAGTATAAGGTGTTACTACTCTGACAGAGATTCACCAACATATTCATTTTATGAGAAATACAATAGTTTCTCAGTAATTGAATTCATATTCATAGAGAACTGGAAGGGAGCTAGATGGCCTTGAAAGCCAGACAACATACATTCTGTTGCTAAATCTGCTACCCATTAATTGTCACTGAGAAAACATGTGAAATCTCTGTACATTTTTTTTCTCAGCTGAATATTGTGGGAAATAGAAGTTTCTATCCTTCAATTAAATGAAATACATTTAATTCTTCTACAAATCACTATTATGCAAAAAAGTCAATAATTAGGGCAGTAGATGTTTCAACTGTTCACAGAACAACTACTTCCACTTTCTCAAGCACATCTCATGTCTTTTTGCTCTGTCAACAAGACTTTCTTTGGGAATTGAAACTGAGTCTTAATACACCCATTTCAAAAATCTGCAGATACTTCAGAATTTCTATGCATAATGGGGGTATTTTTCAGAAAAAAAAAAACAAAAAACCTCAGCTCTGTGAATAATATCAAACTTGCAGACTGAATATTTCAATGTTATATTTTTGGTCACTGAATCAAAAGCTTTCTCAACTGAATACATAACAACTATAACATATCCCAGTCACTTGTTTCAAATCTGTCTTTAAGTTACTTTCGAAATAGTATGATATTTTTAAAACTAGCAATGAATACTTCCCATTTCATAAAAGGCAACCCTCAACCAACATTCAGGTTTTTACTTCACTCTCGCAGATTATTTTCACATATCATTTTGTCTTGTTTCCAACCTTTTTGATTTCCATCCTTTTGAGTATCTAGTTTGCTTAACTAATTACTAGTTCAGCTGCAAAGTACTACAGAATTTATTGCGTTAATATTGTTGTTGCACTCCAGTTGTTATCCCTGATGTCCACAAAAAATGATCCCTCAAGTACCACCGCAGAACAAGAGTGGTAGGTTACAAATCCACGGCTTTCAGGAATATTCAATCTCCATGTTGATTAGGGACATAGTATAATTATTATTATACTATGTCCCTAATGGGGGGGACCCTAAGGGACATAGTATAATTGTTATGACGAGAGAACATGAGTGGGCTTGTTTGTTGGTTGATCTTTTTTAAAGATTTATTTATTTATTTGAGAGACAGAGAGAAAGAGAAAGAGTGTGCACGTTTTGAAGAGGGGCAGAGAGCGAGAGGAGCCAGAGAAACCTCAAGCAGAGTCCCGCTGAGCATAGAGCCTGATGCAGAGCTTGATCCCAAGAGAGATCATGACCTGAGCCAAGATCAAGAGTCATATGCACAACTGAGACACCCAGGCACCCCAGTTGATTTGCTTTAAATATATTTATTTATTGGTTCTTTTATTCAATTGCCTTGATGTTATTAGCTTTTACTTTTAATTTTATTTGTTGGGGGGGTAGTTGGGAGGGAGAAGCAGGTCTCATTTGTAATAAAATGATTCTTTTAAGCAGCCACTATGGAATGTAGGTACCCTCACAAAAACTATGTGTTTTTGTAAATTGTTCTATATAGGACCAGTATTTACTTTGCTTTTTTTATAGATAACATGGCAATGAAATTTATCACATTGCCTGCCTTCTTTCTCCTTTTTTAAGTTCCCCTTATTATCCTGGCTACTCTTCTATTTTGTTGTTATTATTACTTACTGGATTGGTTTATTTTGTTTAGCTATCCATTTATTTTTTGTCAATTAAATCATAAAAAATATTATATTCAGACCTGGTAAGAATTCTTCCCTCAGACAATTTAGGATGACAGGAAAGGCCTTCATGAGGTTTAGAATACAAAAAATAAAAATAAAAATAAAAGAATTTTTAACCTGTTTAAGCTTTGAAGAAAAATTATAATATATTTTCAAGTATAGTGACTTAGGTGCTCTGGAAACATACAATAAAATGGAGATTGGGTTACAAGATGCTTATTTGAATCAACATCTATGGAAAAATAAGGTGAGATCAGAAGTAAATAGAATAATTCAGTTATGATATTGGCCCAAAAAAACAATGGAAAACTCTGAAGGGAATATTGTCCTTCAGAGTATTTTGCATCTGGCTGATATGCTCAGATCTTAATACTCCACCTCACTCATCAACCAGATTTGGGCTACTCCAAGGAGGGCAGGAACTTGAGCAAGGCAGCTCTGTGAAGCTGAGGCACCCCCTGGAGGAGGTGATACCCAGAGCCTTTCTGGTGACAGCACTCCCACAGATGGAAATAAATCCTTCCTTAAACAAGGACCTGGGTGGAGTCTCACTGTGCCTACAATATCAGAATAGAATAATTTGGAATATATCATAGGCAGATGTTACAGTGATATATACTCTCTGGGTCAGTCTCAGGATATTGTTCCAAATTTCCTGATGAAGGAAGCTGTGAAACAAGGTGAAAATTAATTCTGAGGATCTAAAATAAATTGTAATATCTACAAGGTCAGACTATCTCAGTAGATTCAACTATTTCTAAAAAAAAATGAAACTAATTTTAGTAGAAACAGAACATTAGCAATATGTAACTACCTTAAGAAAAATACTTACTCATTCAGTAAGAATTTAATGATAGAAGCATAGTAAGTCTCAATACCAGATGATAACTGTCCTGGAATTAGCTAGCAATAGTTTACCACTATAACAATCAAAATTTCAGTAGCTTTCACCATAAAAGCTATTTTTTAACCAAACTAGGATAGGGGAGGATGCAATGCCTTTTGAACTCATTTAGGAACCCACATTTCTTCTACTATATTGTGTGAATTCATTACATTAAGCCAATAGTTAAGGAAAGGAAAAGAATGATTACTGAGGTGTTTCTAAAGACCAGATCTAGAAGTAGCCCTAATCATTTTACTCACGTTCACTGATCATAACTCAGTTACAGACTCACACTAAACAGCAATGGAGACTATAAAATAAAGTCTGACAGGACTCCAAGAAAAATAGAACAAGTTGGGCACTGGTGAACACACATAACCTTTGTAACAGCTCCTGAGATGAGTCAGAACATAGGAAAGAACTGAGCAGAACTGCTGGTAAAGTAATTATATTGACATAGAGTTCAAAGTAGGTAGAAGTGTGATTGTCATTCATACCACCTGAGGAAGTTTGCAGAACGAAAAACTACAAAATAAGAATAATGGGTTGCACTTTTACTCTATTAAGCAATTATCCTAGAATAATTTGAACGTCAAGTAAGAGAAAGTCTCAACAATTCTCCATTTTTTTTTCATTTGAAGTACACAATGTACAAAGATCTATTGTTAAGAACTTGGAATATTGCTACTTATTAAATTATAAACTTCTTTTACTTAGAGACAATTAATGTGCATATGATACAATCTTCTATGCAGATTCAACAATTATTGAATGTGCGATGATGGATTACAATCATTATTTTATTTGAAGCTAAAATAATTACTTTCAAACTATTGTTAAATGTCAAGAAAAGTGGTAAAATGTGTTGATAGGTTGTTGTAGTTCAGTGGCATTTAAATTTTTAATAAGGTCAAAAGGGGGAAAGGAGGAAAGCATCCAATTATCTACACAATTTAGTATGTAACCACTTGAGAAAATGTGAACTTAAGAATATAGTAAAGGAAGAAAATGGTAGTCTATAGAAATCAATCTCTTCAATTTAGTTCCCAAAAGGTAAGAAGTGACTTTACAGTGTGAAAAATTCTATGAAAAACTATACTATTAGCATTACTTGAAGATAGAAAATGCTAACAACACTAAAAATGGTAGCTGTGGGGGCGCCTGGGTGGCTCAGTGGGTTAAGCCTCTGCCTTCGGCTCAGGTCATGATCTCAGGGTCCTGGGATCGAGCCCCGCATTGGGCTCTCTGCTCAGCGGGGAGCCTGCTTCCCTCCTCTCTCTGCCTGCCTCTCTGCCTACTTGTGATCTCTCTCTCTCTGTCAAGTAAATAAATAAAATCTTTAAAAAAAAAAAAAGGTAGCTGTGATAAAAAAAGAAAAACAAATCCCCATCTAGGTTCTACATGCTTCCATCACACCCCTACTGTACAACAATGCTTGTAGTGAATAAAGTCACACCAGGAAAAATATACATGGGAAACGGAGTGGATAACAGTGCAAGGGACTAAGGGAGAATTATGGAAACATCAGAAAGATTAAATCCATCACAAATCTGGAAATACATAATGAGTAACTGAATAGAGAATGGACTAAGTAAAGGGGTTTAACATTAAGAATAATTTAATGGGCCAGGCACCAAATAAAGGGCCTGGCCCATTAAAGGCCATATTTAAATTATAGACTTGCTTTACATGGGCAAGCCTGATTTACACGGACCCACTTACAAAGACATAGCTTTTAACTGAGACAAAGCCAAAACAAAAGAAATAAGCACATTTTGGCAGCTGGGTGGTAAAGAAGAAAAGAAGAAAAAGTTGAAATTTTAGGATCCTGAAAGACAAACTCACAACTCATAAGACTCATGACCTCTGCTACCAGTAAAACACAGAAGGAAAAACCCTTGTTATATACTTGGATTTCAACAGACAAGCAGAAAAGGATGCCATTAAACTTGAAGTCTGGAAAACATTTTTTTTTTTTAAGATTTTATTGATTTATTTGAGAGAAAGAGAGCACAAGTAGGGTGAGGGGCAGAGGGAGAAGTAGACTCCTCACTGATCAGGGAGCCTGATATGGGGGCATGATCCTCAGACTCCTGGATCATGACCTGAGCTGAAGGCAGATGCTTAACTGACTGAGCCACACAGGAGCCCCTGGAAAACACTTAACATCATTAAAGTAAACAAAGGAAAAAGTCTATAGACAACTATTGCAGTAAAACAGGAAACAAATTTTCACAAAAGACAACTGGGGAAAATTTCCCCTGAAAAAATAATAATGAAGCAGAAGTACAATAGAATTAAATGTATCCAACCAAGCATTTGAAGATATGTCAATTATTCCATGAATTATAATTTAAAAAACTATGAACAGAAATGTACACAAAAATTGGGAGAAATTAAAACAGTTGATTCAACTCTGAAAAGTAATGTAGAAGATAAAACTACTTCAGAAATAAAAGAACAATTAGATGTAGAGGGGAGAATAGACACAAATGAAAATTTACTAAGGACCTTTGAAGAATGGCAAGAAAGCAACCAAGAATATGTCAATGGCATAAAGAAAGAATAAACATGGCAAAAGAGGAAGTAGTGGAAACGGAAGGCAGACAAAATGGAACAATATTTGTATTACTAGACTCTCTGAAGTAGAAAAACCAAACAATGGAAGGGAATATCTGAAACTATAATCCAAGAAAATACTCCAGGAATAGCAAAAATTCTGAATCTACATTAAAAGAGCTTTAGTGGATACCTGAAAAAATTAACCTAGAATGATCAATAACAAAATATATCTTAGAAAAAAATAGATTTCAAAGATAAAAATTAAATCCTCATGGATACCAAACAAAAATTCAAATGACTTACAAACTCAATAAAATTCCTAGCATTTAATATATCAAAATCAATCTAAAAGTCAGGCAACAATCAAGCAGCATTAAAAACAAATAATAATAAAAAATGTGGAACACAGATTTTCTATCTAGCTAAGGCAGTCTTTTAAACATCAAGGCAGTAGGAAAAGAAACCATTTCAACATATGAGAAATTAAGAAATTGTGCACCCACCAGACCTTCTTGAGGAATATACTAAAGGATGAACTTCATCCAACTAAATAGTGACTAGGAAAACTACAGCAAATGGACTGATGGCAAATTCTTCTTTAACTTTGGTGTAGACAAAGGCTTTTCTTTTTTTTTTTTTTTTGACAAAGGCATTTTAACTCTGACACAAAATCTAGAGGCAATAAAAGAAAATATTGCTAAATTTTGTTACTTAAAAATAAAACACAGCAAAACTCACTATAAAAAAAAATCAAGACAACTGTAAGACCAGCAGACATTCACAACATATAGCACATATAAAATAATTATATCCCTAAAATAAATATTCCTCTTAAAAATTAAGAGGCCAAGAACCCAAAACCTGATGCAAAAATGGGAAAAAAACATAAACAGACAACTCAAAAATAAAAGACAAAAGCTGTCCTTAAATATATAAATTAAATAATATAATATATAATATGTAAATTAGATAATAAATTATAATATATAAAATTAAATATATAATTTTATTATATATTTAAGGATATAAATAAGGATATATTTAGGATAACCTTAAATATATAATAAAATGTTTATACTCCTAATTAAAAATATGAAGTTATAACAACACCAAAATAATACTTTGATCTCAGACCTGGAATATCTATCATCTATCTATTGATCACTCTATCTATCATTACACATTTTTGAGGCAATCTCTTGAGAAATAAGTACTCTCATACATTGCTGGTGACAATGCAAAGTAGCACAACACTTTTATGCAGATATTTGATTATACTTAATAAAAGTGCTTATATAATTCCCTATTTACTTTTATGCAATTACAGGTCAGAAACTATCTTGAAGATGTAGCTCTAGTTATTTGAAACATATATTCATAAGGCTATTCAACATAGTATTGCTTGTAATTCTAAAATATTATAAACAACCCAAGTACTCATACATAGGACAGTGGTTAAAAAAAAACATGGTGCATCTACACAATGGAATCCTATGCAACTGTAAAAAATAATGAAGAAGACAGTTACTACCTGACAGTGCAATGGTTTATAGAATATACTGTTAAAAAAAAAGGCCAAAAGAACACCCATAATATGTTACCCTTCATACGAAGAAGAGGGCACAAGAATATAGACACATAGGTGTTCGCCAGTTACCTGCAGGGAATATGTGGCCAACTGGTGGTAAGAAGGGGAGAATGGGAAAGGGGCAGTAGAGATGAAGAGGAAGTAAAGCTTCTGTGAGTATAACTATTTTATATCTCTGACTCTTAGAAACATAGTAATGTTTTACATATGCTTCACTTCCCCCAGGAATAAACAATTAAAACTAAGATGTGGAGGAATGCCAAAGTGGAATTCATACCCTAACAGATGAATTAAACAGTATTAAACATAACAACATAATTACTCTGAAGAAAACATGAGACAAAACCAAATTAAAGGAAATTCTACAAAACAGATAAGTGCTCTTCAGAGGTGCCAAGATTTTGAAAGACAGGAGAAGATAAGGAAGTATTACAGACTAGAGGAGTCCAAGTAGAAATAACAACTAAATGAAATATAGATTCCAGGATATAATCCTGGAACAAGCAAAGGATATTAGTGGGGAAAAGCTGCTGAAATTTGAACAAGGTCTGTGACTATTAAACTAATGCTAATTCCCGGTTACAATAAGTATAGCACGGTTATATAAATAATAATTTCAGAGGAAGTTCAATGAAGGGTATATGGGATACTCAGTACAATTTTTGCAATTTTTTGTAAATCTAAGTTGAGTTTAAAATAAATTGCTGAAAAAAAAAATTTGCCTGAGTTGTGGCAACAGAATTTCATTTTCTCAATAATAAAGTTAGAATAAAGTATAGGTTTTGAATGGTACTAAGCAGATTTTTTAAGTTTTATATTTTTATGTTATATAAAAGAGAATATCATTAATAAAGGGCCAGGTGGACAGAGTTTGGTAAGTGATCAGTAATGCAAAGAAGATGTCCTATTAATTGTCTAATTATTTGTACACCACCAATCAAGTAAGAGTAAAATGAAATTGAATGGATAGTATAATTACTTGTGAGTAATTATTCACCTTATATCTTACTACATGGCTTGTTAGAGAAAAAAATTTTCAATAACTGGTAAAACATTGGTTTAAAAACCAGTCCCGATTTATACAATACAAATGAAGCAAACAAATACAATCACAGAAACATATTTCAATGGTTGCATCATATTTGTAACAAGAAATATCAAGAATTTTTTTAAAAGTTTTTATTTAAATTCCAGTTAGTTAACATACAGTGTAATATTACTTTTGGTGTACAATACAGTGATTCAACATTTCCATACAACACTCAGTGCTCATCACAAGAGCACTCCTTAATATCCATCACCTACTGAACCCATCGCCCATCCTCCATTCCCGCCCCCCCTCCCCCAGGGTAACCATCAATTTGTTCTCTACAGTTAAGAGTCTGTTTCTCGGTTTGACTTGTTTGCCATTCTCTCTCTTTTTTCCCTCTGCTCATTTGTTTTGTTTCTTAAATTCCACATATGGGTGAAATCATATAGTATTTGTCTTTCTCTGACTTATTTTCCTTAGCATAATACACTCTAGCTCTATCCATATCATTGAAAATGGCAAGATTTCATTCTTTTGTATGACTGAAGAATATCCTATTATATAAATATCATGTTATATATTTATAAATATATATTTATAAATATAAATATAATATATATATTATATAATATGTAAATATTATATATAAATATATAATATCACTCTTCTTTATCCATTTATCATTCAATGGACATTTGGGTTATTTCCATAATTTTGTTATTTTTGATAATGCTGCTATAAATATTGGGGTGCATGCATTTTGTATTTTGTATTAGTATTTTCGTATTCTTTGAGTAAATACCAAGTAGTGCAATCGCAGGATCATAGGGTAGTTCTATTTTTAACTTTTCGAGGAACCTCCATACTGTACAGAGTGGCTGCACCCTTTGCATTCCCACCAACAGTGAGAGAGTTCTTTTTTCTCCACATCCTCATGCAACACCTATTGTTTTTTGTGTTGTTGATTGTAGTCAATCTGACATATGAGGTTATCTCTCATCGTAGTTTTGATTTGCATTTCCCTGACGATCAGTGATGTTGAACATCTTTTCATGTGTCTGTTGGCCATCTGGATGTCTTCTCTGGAAATATGTCTATTCATGTCTTCTGCCCATTTTTAAACTGGATTATTCATTTTGGGGTGTTGAGTTTTATCAGTTCTTGATATATTTTGGATACTAACCCTTTATCACATATGTCATTTGCAAATATCTTCTTTCATTCTGCAGGCTGTTTTTAGTTTTGTTGATTGTTTCCTCTCTGTGCAGAACCTTTTTATTTTCATGAAATCCCAACAGTTTATTTTTGCTTTTGTTTTCCTTGCCTCTGAAGACATATCTAGAAAGCAGTTGCTATGGCCAATGTCAAAGAAGTTACTGTCTGTGTTCTCCTCTAGGATTTTTATGGTTTCAGGTCTCAAATTTAGATTTTTCATATATTTTGAATTTATTTTTTTTGTATGGTATAAGAAAGAGGTCTAGTTTCTTTCTTTTGCATGTTGCTGTCCACTTTTCCCAACACCATTTGTTGAAGAGACTCTCTTTTTCCCACTGAATAGTCTTTTCTGCTTTGTCAAAGATTAATTAACTATATAGTTGTGGATTCATTTCTGAGTTTTCTATTCTGTTCTATTGATCTATATTTCTATTTTTGTTCTAGCACCACACAGTCTTAATCATTACTGCTTTGTAATATAACCGGAAGTCCAGAATTGTGATGCTACTAGCTTTTCTTTTCTTTTCCAAGATTACTTTGGCTATCTGGGGTCCTTTGTGGTTCCATACAAATTTTAGGATTGTTTGTTCTAGTTCTGTGAAAAATGCTGATGTTATTTTGATCGGTTTGCATGAAATGCGTAGACTGCTTTGAGTAGTATAGACCTTTTAACAATATTTGTTCTTCGAATCCTTGAGCATGGAATGTCTTTCCATTTCCTTGTGTTCCTTTCAATTTTTTTCATCAGTGTTTTATAGTTTCCAGAATATAATCTTTTACCTCTCTGGTTAGGTTTATTTCTAGATTGTTTATTATTATTATTATTATTATTATTTTGGTACAATTTTCAGTGCAATTGAGTCCTTAATTTGTTCTGCTCCTGCTTCATTATTGCTATATAGAAATGAAACAGATTTTTGTACATTAATTTTGTATCCTGGGACTTTACTGAATTTTTACATCAGTTCTAACAGTTTGTTTGGGGAGGTTTGGGTTTTCTATGTAGAGTATTATGTCATCTGTAAATAACGAAAGTTTGATTTCTTCCTTGCTGATTTGGATGCCTTTTATTTCTTTTTGTTGCCTGATTGCTGTGGCCAAGACTTGTAGTACCATGTTAAATAACAGTGATGAGAGAAAATCCAGCAATTTTAACTTTAATAGTGTAAAGGATCAAATCTAGTCAAAATAAGATAAATTTATAAGAGAACTGTGTCATATAAATCATTTAAGTGTTCTAAACACAAGAGCGTTTTGACTAATTTACTTTAAAATATTCATTTTCCGTTTCTGAACACACATTCCCAGTGACTGTTTTAGTATGAATTAAGGATTAGCAAAGTTATTCAGTACTGCAATGGACTGGATGTTTCTATTTGTAACCATCCCTCAGAACAATGTACTGACCAAACATTCTTGAACATGTACCAGCAACGGGCCTCTGGGGGAGAGGATGATATACGTCCTTGAGGCTGAGCAGCTGGGAACGCCTGGCCCGCTCAGGGTGGAACACCGCCTCCTTCTTTTTTCTGTTATCTCCCCTTCTCCAGAGATCACCTGTAGTTAATTAGATGATCCCTTTAAATGTGTTTACTCAACCACAAATCCTATATTGCTTGATCAGGCATATCTTGCTTATCTATAATCTCCTTCAACTCCTTTGTTGATTGCTATCTTGTATCTAATAAATACAGGACTGAGGAGTTGTTCTGGGTGGCAGGCATTCTTCTCAACTGCCCATCCCTGCTCCTGTTGTCTTGAAGCTAACTTGTTTGTGCCTCATTCTTCTCCCATGCGCCATTGGAAAGCGGCAGTTTTCCCCCCAAAATTTTATATTATGAAATCCTAATCCTAATGTGATAGTATTTGGAGATGTGGCTTTTGTGAGGTAATTGGGTCATGAATGTGGAGCCTAGATGAATGGGATTAGTACCCTTATATGGAAAGGCCAGAGAGCTGGTTAGCGTTTTTGTTTGTTTTGTTTTGTTTTTTATGTTTTGTTTTTTGTTTTTTTTGTTTTGCTTTGTTTTTCAGAAAAAGGCCCTCTGTAAACCAGGAAGACGGCAGTTGCCAAAAATTCACTATGCTGGCATCCTGATCTCCACCCTCCCGAATGTGAGAAATAAATATTTATTGTTTAAGCCAACCAGACTATGGCAATTTCTTATAGCAGCCAGAACTAGGACAAGTTTTTATTCTTTGTGGATCATTTCAAACCATTTTAAACTTTAAACTCACTTAAGAAAACAAAAGGTACATTCGGATGGAGATGGAGCAAAGGAAATTCTAACTAGCAAAAGCACCGTGGATGTTTCACTGTTTTAAAAAGTCATTTCACACATTAATTTTACTGAAATATAACCCAAACAATATAACTTTAGTTCTAAAATATATTGCTTTTTACAAATTAAGCTTCCATTAGTTCAAAAACAAACAAGTTACAAACTGGTATATACAAATGGAGATTTATATATTTTTACTATTTCCAAAGTAAAGTATTTACAAGGAGAAAACAAAAGTGGGTTTTGATTGTGGCCTTGAATACATATTAGCAAAATGAAATGATGTTTTTTTTCTTTCATGCATGCCCCAAAGCAAATAACAAACTGTGGGTAGTAACAGCAAATAAAGCCATAAGCTATTGATTCAAAAAATATAATCATTAGAGTGAAAAGGAAATTCCTTTTTTTTTTTAAGATTTTTTATTTATTTTAGATAGAGTATGAGAAAAAGTACAGAGGGACAAGGAGAGGGAAAAGCAGACTCCCCACTGAGCAAAGAGCCAGAATCAGGGGGCTGGAATCAGGACCAAGAGCCCCGGAAGTTATTGTTGGTGGTGGTGGTGTTCTTTTTTTTTTTTTTTTTCAAGATTTTATGTTTAAGTAATTTCTACATCCAACATGGGGCTTAAACTCACAACCCTGAGATCAAGTAGCGTGTTTCACCAACTGAGCCAGCCAGATGTCCCAAAAAGGAAATTCTATGCCTCATGCATGTTTATCTTGAGGATAAATCCAAGGCCAAAATTTTTGGAGGACACACTCACTTCATTCAAATCCTCAAGTATATTACTCAGCATCACCATTATAGCATTGCTTCTAACTTCATTATTTCAGTTGGTCTGTGATTTGATGATAATACCACACCTCATCTGAGAGCTGCTTTTAATTTTGTGCTATGTGAATTGGAAGGTTCCACTTCCTAAAAATCAAATATCTGTCTTTCTGCATCAAGTTTTTAATTTCTGTAGCTAATATTTTTCTCCCAAATGTGTCACTGAGGTGACTGAATCTCTTAGAAATCTTTTCTTTAATCTGTGTACATGACATCTCCCTTTCTCCACCATGTGCCCTTGCTTCTGCTTAACTTCCTGCTTCAAGTGCTCTTCATTTTTGCAGAGTACTCCGCGGACAAAGGCAGCTGTGCAGAGGGAAAGGTTCCTTGGAACTAAGAACATCATCCCTTTCTCCTTTCCTTATCATCTTTCCATCCTTTATCTTAGATTTTACAGCATCATATTCACACAACCTAAAATGTACACATGCAATCCAGCATGATGCACTTATATGTTACTTGTATAAAAGACTAAGTGTTTATCACTGATTCCACTTTAAATTTTAGGTTATTTTTTTTTATCCTTCAAGTAATATGAGATGGAAATTGGAATGGCTATTGAAATACTAAAACTTCAAACATTTACAACACAAGTAAATAGGTTTCTATTGTTTCTCATAATGTTGGACTACATATTATCTTAATGCATTTGAAAAACACAATTCTGTAAAGTAAAATAACTTAAAAATGCAAGATAGAATATTATATTTCCTTAGTGCCGTAAACCACCTGAAGATTTGTAGCAAGTCAGATTTAGTCTGATCCTCTAATTAGAATAAGATGTTAAATATCCAATAGTTTAAATAGGACACTAGAATTACATTTTTTATCTGAAAGACATCATTGTGGATTGTGACGATAACAGTCATTTGTCCTTCCACACAAAACTGAAGGCCAAATTTAAGATGAAAAGAATTAAATAAAACAGACCAAAAGACCCATACATTTCCATGAACTGAAATACATTTGCTGGATTAAATACTGAGCTTCTTTGCTTTAAGTAATCTATTTCATATTTGTTAATCCTCCAGCTTAATTCTCAATAAGTAAATTTGCCAGGCAATTATATAAAGTTGGTTTAATTTTCTGCTTACCAAAAAATTTATCATTATGTTTCTCCCACATCTACTCTTTCTCATCTTATTTTTTGATAATATATTAAAATGGTTTATAATTGACTATAAATAACTATTTCCAAATATTTAACAAATATATACCTTTAAAGTTCTAAATAAAATAATTTACCTTTATTTTTATTTTACTTAGTTGGATAAACTTATGGAAAATTTATGATTATAAAGGATAATAGTGAATTCATTTTATGTAAAAAAAAATTCTGGAGTTGAAAACATAACTCAAAGTATTCATTATTCTAATTTGAGACATTCAATAAGTCTCACCCTCTACACTTACTCTACCTGTAAGTCTGCATAATGACTTACATAATTTCACATGAAGAAGTTGGGTAAAACAGTGCAGAGCTAACTGTAGAGGTGTTAGTTTTTTTCCTTCTGTTTTCCTTTGTTTCTCCTTCTGCGCTTCCTGACATGTCATGATTGATGTGTTTTTCATTCTCGTTTACAAAATGAACCTCTTTGCTTGGCTGGACAGGTATATTTTCAGGTTATTGAATCAGAATTTATTTTTGGTACAATCATTGTCCCTTTACATATAAAAATGTAAGTATTTTGGAGTGCAGAATAAATTGTGAAAGTTAATATATTCTGGGCAAAGCAAAACTCTAGTATTCCAAGAGCACCACAGAGAAGTGCTAGAAGTTTCCATACATCTACTTTAGGGTCAGTTTAGGAAACATTTCTATGAAATACAAATGCCTTTGATGATTCTTGATAATTGCTAATTAGAAGCAAAGACTAAAACCCAAAGTACATTTTCCATCTAAATAGAAAAGAAAAAAAAAGCAGTTATTTTTCTAATAAGTTGCTGCTAACTCAAAAGGAAAGGAGATGTTGTCATAATTCCTTTGTATAAAAAACTGATATTCTGTAAATTGATAGTAAAGATAATAGTAGGGAATAGAAAAAAGGTAAAATGGAATGTGCTTTGACAGAAAGGCTTTAAAAAGCTATGACCCGGTGTTTCTAAAACTCTTTCAATGATTTTGTCCTTAAAAAAAGAAATAAAATGGAAACAATATGATCTGTAAATGCAGCTAGGAAAAAAAAACATATTAAATAAAACATGGTAGATGAATGTAGTGAAATATTATTCTGACATTAAAACCATGTTGTAGAGAGAGGAGCAAGATAGCAGAGGAGTAGGAGGTATTATCAGATCCCAGAAGTTCAGCTAGATAGTTATCAAGTCACTCTAAACACCTACAAATGCAACAGGAGATAGAAGAGAAGAAGAACAGCAATTCTAGGAACAGAAAATCAACGACTATCCAGAAGGTAGGACACGTGGAAAAGTGAATCCAAAGCGACAGGAAGATAGATCACAGGGGGAGGGGCCAGCTCCCGGCAAGCTGCAGAGCAGCGGAGCACAAAATCGGAACTTTTAGAAATCTGCTGCACTGAGGGACATTGCTCCAGAGGCTAAGTGGGGGCTTTAGCCCACGCAGGGACAGTGTGGTTTCAGGACCCATGGGGTCACAGAAAGACCGGGAGTGTCTGAGGGTGGCAGAGCTCCCAGGTATCAGAACAGAGAAGCCAACAGCAGAGACGGAGCCAAGCAGTGGGCTACCAGCTCGGGCTTACCTTATACTGTGATTCGAGGAACAGTCAGGTCACTGCTCTTCGAGCAGGGATGCCACAAGGGGCAGATCCAGAGAGACTCCTTCCTTCCTCCTTCGGGAGGAGTGGCACAGGAGCACACTGCAGAATTCTGCTGGGTTTGGAGACTCCAAACGGGGGCCGTGCACCAGAGACAGAAACACTCGGTCGCAGGCTGGGTGAGCTCGGACTGCTGCCGGAGACCAGGGAGACGGGAGTTTGATTGCTTTTCTCCAAGGGCGCACTGAGTAGTGGGGCCCTGAGCTCTCGGCTCCTATGAGCCCGGAGACTGGGAGGCCGCCATTTTCATTCCCATCCTCCAAAGCTGTACGGAAAGCGTTCAAGGAACAAAAGCTCCCGAGAGCGAACCCCTACAGATTGCTTGGCCTGGCCCCTGGCAAGGGCAGTGTGATTCAACCTCAGGCAAAGACATTTGAGAATCACGGCAACAGGCCCCTCCCCCAGAAGATCAGCAAGAATATCCAGCCAAGACCAAGTTCATTGATCAATGAAAACTGCGGACTTCCAGAGTTAGGAAAAAGCAACACATAGAATTCATGGCTTTTTTCACCACGACCCTTTAGTCTTTCAGAGTTAAATTTTTTAATTTTTATTTTTTATTTTATTTTTTTCATTTTATTTTTCCTCTTTCCTATTTTAACGTTTTTAAGTAGTATCTTATCAATACCTTTTAAAAAATCTTTTCTAATTTTCACTGTTAAACATTCATATTTTATTGCCTCATTGTATTTAACCTTATTTTTTGTATACATATAGGGTTTTTTTTTTTCCTTTAAAATTTTGGTATACAGTTTCTTCTAATAGATCAAAATATACCCTAAAACTAGCACACGGCTTGGTTCTAGTCTCCATCCTGATCACATTCTTTCCTCTTTTTCTTTTTTTTTTTCTTTTTACAACCAACATCTTATCAGTCCCTTTTTTAGAATCTTTTTTAATTTTCATCTTTACACTCATATTCCATCCCTTCATAGCGTTTACCCTCATTTTTTGTATATTTAGAAGTTTTTCTTTCATTAAAATTTTGGCAGGTAACTTCTTCTAACAGACCAAAAACCACCCAAAATCAGGTGTGGGGCTCTGTTCTAATCACAAGTATAATATATATATATATATATATATATACATATTTTTTTTTCTCTTTTTTATTTTTTTTTTCTTCGTCTTTTTTTTTCTCCCGCCCCTCCCCCCTTTTCTTCAACCCCTGGTTTCGGCTCTCTTCTGATTTGGTTAGTGTATATTTTTCTGGGGTCATTGCTACACTTTTAGTATTTTGTTCTCTCATTCATCTTCTTATTGTGGTAAAATGACAAGGCGGAAAAACTCACCACAAAAAAAAGAACGAGAGGCCGTACCGACAGCTAGGGACCTAATCAATATGGACATTAGTAACATGTTAGAACTAGAGTTCAAAATGACAATTATCAAGATCCTAGCTGGGCTCGAAAAAAGCATGGAAAATATTAGAGAATCCCTTTCTGGAGAAATAAAATCCCTTTCTGGAGAAATAAAAGAACTAAAATCTAACCAAGTTGAAATCAAAAAAGCTATTAATGAGGTGTAATAAAAAATGGAGGCTCTTACTGCTAGGATAAATGAGGAAGAAGAGAAAATTAGTTATATAGAAGACCAAATGACAGAGAATAAAGAAGCTGAGAAAAGGAGAGACAAACAACTACTGGATAATGAAGGGAGAATTCGAGAGATAAGTGATACCATAAGACACAACAATATTGGAATAATTGGGATCTCAGAAGAAGAAGAAAGAGAGAGAGGGGTGGAAGGTATATTGGAGCAAATTATTATAGAGAATTTCCCTAATTTAGCAAAGGGAACAAGCATCAAAATCCAGGAGGCACAGAGAACCCCCCTCAAAATCAATAAAAATAGGTCTACACTCCGTCATTTAATAGGAAAACTTACAAGTCTTAGTGACAAAGAGAAAATCATGAAAGCAGCTCGGGACAAGAAGTCTGTAACATACAAAGGCAGAAATATTAGATTGGCAGGAGACCTATCCACAGAGACCTGGCAGGCCAGAAAGGACTGGAATGATATATTCGGAGCACTAAACGAGAAAAATATGCAGCCAAGAATACTATATCCAGCTAGGCTGTCATTGAAAATAGATGGAGAGATAAAAAGCTTCCAGGACAAACAAAAACTGAAAGAATTTGCAAACACCCAACCAGCCCTACAGGAAATTTTGAAAGGGGTCCTCTAAGCAAAGAAAGAGCCTAAGAGTAACATAGACCAGAAAGGAACAGAGACAATATACAGTAACAGTCATCTTACAGGCAATCCAATGGCACTAAATTCATATCTTCCAATAGTTATCCTGAATGTAAATGGGCTAAATGACCCAATCAAAAGACACAGAGTATCAGAATGGATTAAAAAAACAAGACCCATCGATATGCTGTCTACAAGAAATTCATTTTAGACCCAAAGACACCTCCAGATTTAAAGTGAGGGGGTGAAAAACAATTTACCAGGCTAATGGACATCAAAAGAAAGCTGGGGTGGCAATCCTTATATATGATAAATTAGATTTTAAGCCAAAGACTATAATAAGAGATGAGGAAGGACACTATATCATACTTAAAGGGACCGTCCAACAAGATCTAACAATTGTAAATATCTATGCCCCAACATGGGAGCAGCCAATTATATAAACCAATTAATAACAAAATAAAAAAAACACATCAACAATAATACAACAACAGTAGGGGACTTTGACATCCCCCTTACCGAAATGGACAGATCATCTAAGCAAAAGATCAATGAGGAAATAAAGGCTCTAAATGACACACTGGACCAGATGGACATCACAGATATATTCAGAACATTCCATCCCAAAGCAACAGAATACACATTCTTCTCCAGTGCACATGAAACATTCTCCAGAATAGATCACATCCTGGTCACAAATCAGGTCTCAATCGGTACAAAAAGACTGGGATCATTCCCATAATTTCAGACCACAATGCCATGAAACTAGAACTCAATCACAAGAGGAAAGTGGGAAAGAACTCAAATATATGGAGGCTAAAGAGCATCCTACTAAAGAATGAATGGGTTAACCAGGAAATTAAAGAAGAATTAAAAAAATTCATGGAAACAAATGAAAATGAAAACACAGCTGTTCAAAATCTTTGGGACACAGCAAAGGTGGTCTTGAGAGGAAAGTAGATAGCAATACAAGCCTTTCTCAAGAAACAAGAAAGATCTCAAAAACACAACCTAACCCTACACTTAAAGGAGCTGGAGAAAGAACAGCAAAGAAAGCCTAAACCCAGCAGGAGAAGAGAAATAAAGATCAGAGCAGAAATCAATGAAATAGAAACCAAAAGAAAAGTAAAACAGATCAACAAAACTAGGAGCTGGTTCTTTGAAAGAATTAATAAGATTGATAAGCCCCTGGACAGACTTATCAAAGAGAAAAGAGGAAGGACCTGAATTAATAAAATCATGAATGAAAGAGGAGAGATCACAACCAACACCAAAGAAATATAATTATAAGAACATATAATGAGCAACTATATGCCAGCAAATTAGACAATCTGGAAGAAATGGATGCATTCTTAGAGACACATAAACTACCAAAACTGAACCAGGAAGAAATAGAAAACCTGAACAGAACCATAACCAGTAAAGAGATTGAAGCAGTCATCAAAAAATCTCCCAAGAAACAAGAGCCCAGGGCCAGAGGGCTTCCCAGGGGAATGCTTCCAAACATTTAAAGAAGAATTAATACCTATTCTCCTGAAATTGTTCCAAAAAATAGAAATGGAAGGGAAACTCCCAAACTCATTTTATGAGACCAGCATTACCTTGATCCCACAAACCAGACAAAGACCTCATCAAAAAGGAGGATTACAGATCAATATCCTTGATGAACACAGATGTAAAAATTCTCACCAAAATACTAGCCAATAGGATCCAACAGTACATTAAAAGGATGATTCAGCACGACCAAGTGAGATTTATTCCTGGGCTGCAAGGTTGGTTTAACATCCGCAAATCAATCAATGTGATACAATACATTAATAAAAGAAAGAACAAGAACCATATGATACTCTCAACTGATGCTGAAAAAGCAGTTGACAAAGTACAGCATCCTTTCTTGATCAAAACTCTTCACAGTGTAGGCATAGAGGGTACATTCCTCAATATCATCAAAGGCATCTGTGAAAAACCAATAGCGAATATCATTCTCAATGGGGAAAAACTGAGAGCTTTTCTTCCTAAGGTCAGGAACATGGCAGGGATGTCCACTATCTCCACTGCTATTCAACATAGTACTAGAAGTCCTAGCCTCAGAAATCAGACAACAAAAAGAAATAAAAGGCATCCAAATTGGCAAAGAAGTCAAACTCTCATTCTTTGCAGATGATATGATACTTTATGTGGAAAACCCAAAAGACTCCACTCCAAGACTGCAAGAACTCATACAGGAATTCAGTAAAGTGTCAGGATATAAAACCAATGCACAGAAATCAGTTGCATTTCTATACACCAACAGCAAGACAGAAGAAAGAGAAATTAAGGAGTCCATCCCATTTACAACCGCACCCAAAACCATAAGATACCTAGGAATAAACCTAACCAAAGAGGCAAAGAATCAGTACTTAGAAAACTATAAAGTGCTCATGAAAGAAATTGAGGAAGACACAAAGAAATGGAAAAACATTCCATGCTCATGGATTGGAAGAACAAATATTGTGAAATATTGTGAAAATGTCTATGCTACCTAAAGCGATCTACATATTTAATGCAATCCCTATCAAAATACCATCAATTTATTTCAAAGAAATGGAACAAATAATCCTAAAATTTATATGGAACCAGAAAAGACAGAGGAATGTTAAAAAAGAAAACCAAAGTTGGCGGCATCACAATTCCAGACTTCAAGCTCTATTACAAAGCTGTAATCATCAAGACAGTGTGGTACTGGCACAAAAACAGCCACATAGATCAGTGGAACAGAATAGAGAGCCCAGAAATGGACCCCCAACTCTATGGTCGACTAATCTTTGACAAAGCAGGAAATATTCAATGGAAAAAAGACAGTCTCTTCAACAAATGCTGTTGGGAAAATCGGACAGCCACATGCAGGAGAATGAAACTGGACCATTTCCTTACACCACACACAAAAATAGACTCAAAATGGATGAAAGACCTCAACGTGAGATGGGAATCCATCAATATCCTTGAGGAGAACACAGGCAGCAACCTATTTGACCTCAGCCACAGGAACTTCTTCCTAGAAACATCACCAAAGGCAAGGGAAGCAAGAGAAAAAATGAACTATTGGGACTTCATCAAGATCAAAAGCTTTTGCACAGCAAAGGAAACAGTCAACAAAACCAAAAGACAACTGACAGAATGGGACAAAATATTCGCAAATGACATATCAGATAAAGGGCTAGTATCCAAAATCCATAAAGAACTTCTCAAACTCAACACCCAAAGAACAAATAATCCGATCAAGAAATGGGCAGAAGATATGAACAGACATTTCTGCAAAGAGGACATCTAAATGGCCAACAGACACATGAAAAAGTGCTCAACATCACTTGGCATCAGAGAGATACAAATCAAAACCACAGTGAGATACCACCTCACACCAGTCAGAATGGCTAAAATTAGCAAGTCAGGAAACAAGAGATGTTGGTGAGGATGCGGAGAAAGGGGAACCCTCCTACACTGTTGGTGGGAATGCAAGCTGGTACAGCCACTCTGGAAACAGTATGGAGGTTCCTCAAAAAGTTGAAAATAGAGCTACCCTACAACCCAGCAATCACACTACTGGGTATTTACCCTAAAGATACAAATGTAGTGATCCGAAGGGGCACGTGCACCCAAATATTTATAGCAGAAATGTCCACAATAGCCAAACTATGGAAAGAACCTTGATGTCCATCAACAGACAAATGGATAAAGAAGATGTGGTATATATATACAATGGAATATTATGCAGCCATCAAGAGAAACAAAATCTTGCCATTTGCAACGACGTAGATAGAACTAGAGGGTATTATGCTAAGCAAAATAAGTCAATCAGAGAAAGACAATTGTCATATGATCTCTCTGATATGAAGTATTTGAGAGGCAGGGCGGGGGGGGTTGTACAGAGTGGGGGAGGGAAATGAAACAAGATGGGATCAGGAAGGAGACAAATCATAAGAGACTCCTAACCTCACGAAACAAACTGAGGGTGGCTGGGGGGTAGGAGGGCTAGGGATAGCGTGGCTGGGTTATGGACATTGGGGAGGGTATATGCTATGGTAAGTGCTGTGAAATGTGTAAGCCTGATGATTCACAGGCATGTACCCTGGGGCAAATAATACAGTATATGTTAATTAAAAAAAAAAAAACCCATGCTGTAGACAATTACCTAATATAGAAAGAATTGATAATATAAACGTGAAAAAATTCACCAAAAATATGTATAGTATGATCTCAGTGATTTTATTTTATTTATTATTTATTTATTTTTTAAAAAGATTTTATTTATTTATTTACTTGACAGAGAAAGAGATCACAAGTAGGCAGAGAGGCAGGCAGAGAGATAGGGGGAGGCAGACTCCCTGCTGAGCAGAGAGCCCGATACGGGGCTCGATCCCAGGACCCTGAGATCATGACCTGAGCCTAAGGCAGAGCCTTTAACCCATTGAGCCACCCAAGTGCCCCTTATTTTATTTTTTTAAAGGTTTTATTTATTTATTTGAGAGAGAGAGTGAGAGAGAGCATGAGCAGGGGAAAGGGAGAAAAAGACTCCCCACTGAGCAGGGAGCTTGATGCGGGGCTCGATCCCGGGACCTGGAGATCAATGACCTGAGCTGAGGGCAAAGGCTTAACCAACTGAGCCACCCAGGTTCCCCTCAGTAATTTTAAAAGGACTGTGCTTGTATAAAAATATTAAAAATATACACTATAAAACATAACATCAATGTGGTTTTCTCACTGATAGAATTATAAGCAATTTTTTTATTTTTTATTTTTATCTTTCTAATTTTAAAATAATTTTCTTTGGAGTGATACTATTTTGGAATTAAACACGTATAATACAGTTATTATTTTGAAACTCTCTTTTCTATATTTTCTTTTTTTTTTAAACTTCAACTTTTTTTTTTTAAATATTTGATTTATTTATTTGAGAGAGAGAGAGAGAGAACGAGCAGGGGGGGTGCAGCTGACAGAAGGAGAAGCAGACTCCCCGCTGAGCAGAGAGCCCAATGTGGGACTCAATCCCAGATCCCAGGACCCCGAGATCATGCCTGAGCCAAAGTCAGATGCTTAACTGACTGAGCCACCCAGGTGCCCCTCACTTTTCTGTATTTTCTATGGAAAACCTTTCCTTGCATCAGTTATTCAGGTCAGTGCAAGTGAAGCAAAGTCCCCTAAAGTTTCCACCCCCTTCCCCCCAAAGTGAATTTATTCCTTTCAACTACATAAGAAATCTAAAAACAAGACTTCTAATCTAGTCCTAACACTCTATAGATAGCTGGATGGTAGAAAAAACAACCTAAAAGGAAAGGAAGTGGTCACACACTTTCTCTCACTTGAGGAATGAATCTAATGAACAAACCTAGAGTCTGCATCACTGAAAGGAACACACTTTGCTTCTAAGCCAACCCTAGTTTCTCTCTTTTTTACACTCACAGGAGTTTTCTGCAAGTGGGATTGTCTTATTTAAAGATAGTTAGCCCAAGGTTTTTTAAATTCTTTTTATCTGTATCTGCTCTGTATTTTTAAAGAATCAATTACTTTTTGTAAAATTAACACTTAACCAAGCGAGGAAAACTATGTTCTCACTGTAATGTGCTTGCCAGATATGAAATTCCATAGTGAGAAGACCTGGGGCATCTGTCCTGGGGTTTGGCACATACCAAGCATATCACTAATACTCAATAAACAAGTGTTGAATAAATTCTCTTGGACAAGTCACTACTTTGTGATATAGTTTCCTGACTTATAAAATGAGAATGCCATGGTCTAAAATGTTTTTGTCCTATAATTCATACAGTGAAACTTTAATGCCTAGAGATGATGGTATTAGTGGGTGGGACTTTTAGGAGGTGAATCAGTTATGAGGGTGAGGCCCTTCTAAATAGGATTAGTGCCTTTCTAAAAGAAATTCCACAGCAGCCCAAATGAATTAAGAAAGAGAATATGGATCATTTTTAAGAACCCTTTCCAATCTATAACTTCTATAATTCTAACAGAAGCCTATATTATACAGCCATGGAAGTAATTTGCCAAAGGGTGGGTCAAATCCTACTGAGGGAAGGGAGACAACTTCTTTAGTATTTGCAAAATGCTAAGGATGGCTTCCTTAACTTAAAAAGTATGTGGACTAAAACTAGAAGGGATAATATAGAAACTTTATCCAGAAGTTTAAATTTACATGAGATCAATGTTAATTTATTTGTGACATATCAAATAGTTTTATAGCTCAATATATGGATCAATAAATGGTTGCTAGCTTTTGTATAGAAATCAATAAACTGCTTTTCTTGACAATAAACTGACTTCTTTTTACCTGCCAATTCTCAAGAGTTCAGTCTGTTGGAAGGCAATTTTCCCTAAGGTTTCTTTCATTTCTGCATATTGTGTGAAGAGGTGGGATTTCCAGTTATCTTTGGACCCATTCTGCTGACGAGCAGTAATTCCCATAGTATCCATGCAGCAGAATCTGATTGGGAAGGTTTAAGAGTCTACAAAGTCCAAGCTATTGTCTAATGGTATGTGCTTTGTCTTAACAAAACATCTAGTTTATAAAAGTGAGATTTTATTTGAAGCTATTAACTAAATTTTTCAGCCAGTATTTCCTGTTCATCGGTAACACTTCTCTATTGAACATATAAAACTTATGATAGCCTTTGCTTTATAGTAATAATATTACAGAAGAAAGAAAGATAAATATAAAGTAGTCAACTTTTGGCTTTTGAATTTTAAAACTCATATCAGAAAAAAAAAATGAGTTTGATAGAAAAAAGATAGGAATGTGTAGATACTGTCAAAAAAATACAATGGATATCCCAGACAGGTGAAGGGATTCAAAAGCACAGAGAAACTGTCCCCATTTTCCATTTAATGCCTAGAAATTGAATTCAAACTCACAGAAACTTCTTGATTCCAATGCAGAAATGGTCTATACACCTCAGTTAGCAACCCAGAGCTTCTACTCATTTTCACATGATACTGAGAAAAGTAGAGTGTCTTGAGGAATAGAACCCCTTTGTCTTTTTTGGACTATAACAAAAGCTCCAAGTGCCTACAGACACCCACACCTAGCTTTTCACAGCCATAAAGAAGTGCTGAAAGGGGTTCATAAGTAGCAGAGAGAGCCAGATTTCAATCTGCCCAGAAGTCAACACAAACATCAAAATTCTCTGAATCAACAGACAATAGAGGGCAAGATCAGAGGATATACATCCAGAGAATGTTAATTTTGATATATGAGGACAATGATTATGTATTCCCTACAACTCAAAAAAGCTATGCCACTAAACCACTCTAATGGATATTAAGTACATCTACCCAGAAATGAAGTTAGAATTGAATTAACTGAGACTTAATTTTGTCATATTAAAATGATGCCTCCAAAAGAGATGTTAGTTTAGTTATTGCAAAAGAAAAGAGTTAGATAGGGTGCCTGGGTGGCTCAATTGGTTGAGTATCCACCTCTGATTTTGGCTCAGGTCATGACTTTACGGTCATGAGATCCAGCCCTGCATGGGGCTGCACACCAGGTGTAGAGCCTGCTTGGGATTCTGTCTCTCCCTCTCCCTGCCCCTCCCCCTTCAAATAAATAAATAAATCTTAAAAAAAAAAAAAAAAGTTAGATTTCTTGTATACCTGAGATTGTAGCCTGAAATTTTTTTACACATTAGAAGTTATAAAAGAATTTTTAAATTGGAGTCAAACCATAGCTAAATATAAAATCCATCATTTTATACAATATCCCTTAGACACAAACTAATTTAACATAACTTGAGTAAAAGTATGTCTGAAATCAGTGTGTAGATACATGTTTTCCTTTTGATTACAGATGCCAGAAAACTAAATTAGGTTATAGTGCCAGAAAGTAATATTCATTTAGTTAGTCCCTTTATTAGTGATGGAGGTGGAAATGTTGTATTTCAAAACTACCTGGGAAGATTTTTAAATGTTACATAGTCTGGTTATTGGAGAACAAGTACAGTGTGAAAAAGAACTCTACTCATGCTCCAACATGCACATCAACTTGGGAACCAGTGCTTTTTTCTTCTAACAAAAATACAAAGAAATGTTAAATTATAAGCCAACTCATATCTTCTTGGAATAAGTAGAAATATATTATCAAACACAAATTATCACTAGAAGGGATACTCTCCCTTGTACATAACCTCTTTAAGTGCCTCTTTTCTGGTCTCTTTCCCTCTAAAGAACAGTTTTTGTTCATTTCAGCCTGATTTAATTTGTCTAAACGTGTCTTAAGAAAAAATATGAGCACATGCTATGCTTCATGAAAGACCTCCATCAGTTTATTACAGGAAGTTAGATTTTTTTTTTTTTTTTTACTTGCAATCATTTAAAACCTCATAGTGGGATGTCTGGGCGGCTCAGTCAGTTAAGTGTCTGCCTTCAGCTCAGGTCATGATCCCAGAGTCCTGGGATTGAGTCCCCCACATTGGGCCCCTTGATCAGCAGGGAGCCTGCTTCTCCCTCTGCCTGCCACTCCCCCTTCTTGTGTGCTTTCTCTTTCTCTGACAAATGAATAAAATCTTAAAAAAAATTTTTTTAAGAACCATAGCAACATGTGGGGGGTGTGGGTGTGTATGTGTGTGTATGTGTGTGTGTGTATGTGTGCGTGTGTGTGTGTGATTTTCCTAAAACGGACAACAAACAAAATGAAACCTGTCTTCAAGCTATGCAAGATGTCATCTAACTTCCCCTTTACCTTTTCTAATAAGAGAAAAAATAATTCATAAATGCAGTCCTTTATCCTTAAAGGCTCTGATGGAAAGATTGTTCATTGCTTGGATACACACCACAATTCAGTGTTTGAACTAGCAGGAAGATGTGCGTCTCTCTGTTTCTACATTATTTTGTTGGGTTGTATCCTTCAGACTATTCCATTCCTATATCCTTTAAAATGAAAATTACATATTTATTTTTTTAAAAGATTTTATTTATTTGGGGGAGAGAGACAGAGAGACAGAAAGAAAGAGCATGAGTGCAGAGGGAGAGGGCAAAGCAGACTCCCTGCTGAGCAGGGAACCCGAAGTGGCACTCGATCCCAGGACCCGAGGATCATGACCTGAGCCGAAGGCAGATGCTTAACCCATGGAGTCACCGAGGCGTCCCCAAAATTACATATTTCATATTCATCTATTAATTATCAGTATATACCGATATGAGGGCATCTTCTTGAATTCATAAAAAAACATGACTTTGATTCTAATGAGATTGTTGTTGTTTCTGTTTTTCATGGTCAGAATGGTGGAGGAGGATGAATAAATCTTTGCCTCCTTTGAGAAATAAATACAAGACTCATTAACTGGATGTCATATTTCTTGAATTAATCTAATTATTTACATTAATATTTGTCTCACCTATGAAATTCTAACATTTTGATTCATGCTTACTTTAAAACATGCATTTATAGCTATATTTCATGGGATTTTGAATAAAGGAAAATCAAGAAGATGTGGTAATGTGACCTCAGACTAAGTAATCTCACATATCGAAGGATTATCAAAGCAGAATTTATTGAAAATATGACTCCTCACCAAAGCATGTACATTGCCACTGACCAATTCATTAATTTCCGTAACTAAGTCTGAAGACCAGGACTTCCAAAGTATTCTGTATCAATGCACCCGTCTTATGCAATTATTATGTTTTACACTTAGGTATTTGAGTTTCCTTAAAAATAGAAAAAGTGAAAAAAATAAAAGAAAAATCAACTATAATTCTCCTCATTCTAAACAACTCATTCCCCACTCATTGTTGTCTGACTCATCTCGGATGGAAAAGAAAGGATAAATGACTGTGTGAGAATTGAGTAAACCAGAACAATGAACAATAATCAAAAGCAGAATAATAAAATTCAATCTACCAGTAATTTTAAGAGAGAGAAAATTATCTCCATATTTATCATTAAGCATGTATTTGTTGTCAATTAAGGAAACATATCCGAATAGAAGTTTCGTGAGTGCTTACAGAAAATTAAATGTAAGTTACATCAAGTATAAAGAGGTAGTGATGTTTGGTTTTGTTTGCTTTTTCTGCTTGTTTATTACCTGCCTAGGATCTCTGTTGCCCTCTTTTCATAAGATAGCCTTTTTTTCTTTTCCTGAATAGCTTTCCCTTAACCTGATGTGATCAACCATCCCCATCTCATTGTCCAACCCCAGATCCCACCCCCTGCCCTAGGAAAATAGATAGTGTGGCACACAGTCCTGCTTGGTTGATAGTTTGGGAATTCCTATGGGCAATTAAGTGATAAAACAACAGACTTTCATGGGGGAAACAGCCAAGGAAAAGATTCAGAGATGGAAAGAGAAGGGGAGTAGGAGACTAGCCAAAATCTGTATTTACCCGTGGCAAGGCAATTTCTTGAACACGTTTGTAACTAGAGTCAGTAAAATTTCTACTAGCTTTAGCTCATTTTAGATAGGTTTTCTCCTTGTTACTAGAAGAGTCCTTTCTAAAGGAAAATAAAAAGCATTGCCTAAAGTCAAAAGTATTTGGGGAACTGCATCTCTTTGGGAAATATAATTTGAAGCCAAAATATCATTTTAAAATTGTAGTAAGATTAAGCAAGTCAGTACATGTAAAGACTGAGTAAGACAAATATCACACAATTTCACTCATATGTGGAATTTAAGAAACAACAGATGAACACAGCGGGAAAAAGAGAGAGGCAATCCATGAGACAGACTCTTAACTACAGAGAACAAACTGAGGGTTGTTGGAGGGGAGGTGGGTGGGGTTTAAAAAGGTGATGGGTATTAAGGAGGGCACTTGTGATGAGCACTGGGTGTTGCCTGTAAGTGATGAATCACTAAATCCTACACCTGAAACTAATATTACACTGTATGTTAACTAACTGGAATTTAAATAAAAACTTGGAAGGGAAAAAAATAAAAAAAGTATTAAATCATTGAATGCTTATATCTAACCATTTCTAAATCCGTCATATCATCTTATTTAGTCAAATACTATATATACATATATGATGCACTTACAAATAATAGGCCATATATTAAGATTTAGCTTCTCTTAAATGTATAGTAAACAATTCTTAATCAGGAGAGAAAGAGCTCCAGGAAAATTATCTGTTGATGAAAGAAGCACAATCCTTATGAAACTTCTCAAGTCTGCTCTGATTCAAACATTCAAGCATATATACATATATTTATCACTGAACTATTAAAGGCTCAAATCTAAAACAAATTTTGAGCAAATCTGAGATATATAAAGCATTATGTATTATGCATGACATAAAGCCAAAAATGTCTAGAATTTAGAACCCACAAATGTTACTGATTCCATGCCTATAGGAGTACATCGTAAATGAACACAAAGTCAAGTATTGCAGACTAGCACACACAAGGGGTCATTAAATTATGGGTCTATAATCATGGCAATCTAATTTCTTTCCCAGGATGTACTAAAGAATCACATCCTCAGAAACAGTATGTAGAGAAGAAAGTAGGAAAATTTTTTTCTTCTTTTTAATTCTATATGAATGGTCTACAGTCTCCACTCTAGTTCCAGTAACAGCAATAATGATGGTAGTAGCAGTGTCCACTGATAATAATGTTTTGAAGATAAAGTAGTCGTCCATCAGATCCTAAGGCAATTTTGCTTCAACATATATTCTTAAAAGAATTTCTGAATCACTAGTTTAACAGAAAAATGGATTCTTTTGCATAGGTATCTTGGTGAGGTAAAATTTAGCAATGGGCCTAGCACGTACCAGATATTCAATACATATTTGTTGTATGAATAAATGAAAAATAAATAAAAACTTTGTGATCTAGTTCAATGATTTTATCTTACAGATGAGAGTGGGGATGAAAAAAGGCTGTCATGTGTTTAAAGTTAGAGTTATTTGATGACAAAACCAAATCTAAAATTCGTGGTCTAGGGTTTTTCTACCAAACTGTGTTGTCCAAATGCATTCCACAAGAGTGAAATAGTGCTATAACAAAGTGGATAAAGGGAAGAATTTGCAGCCAGAGAGTTGAATGCATATCCTTGCTCTCCTATATAAAAAGTTTGGCAACTGCGTAAGTTTATGAAATTCTCTGTGCCTTCCTTAGTTTATTAAGATAGTACCTTCTTAGTGTAGTTGGTGGAGAATAAATGAATTAATACATATGCAAAATCTTAGTGGAGTCCCTGGTGCACAGTAAAGTCTCAACTAATACTATTTTTGTAAATAATTAAACCAATGACTCTCTCAAGTCAAATATGACATACTGGGATGATCAATAATGAATGCTATTATTTATTAACTACTTTCTATGCACTAGGAATTTACAGATATTATTTATAATATCACATATTTGTGCAAGGCAGTTTTAATTAGAAGTAATGTCAGGATGCAGAAATGTTGTGTTGGTGGAGAATGAGGGATCTAGATTTACACTCAGTGGGTTAGAATTCCTGTTCCACCAACTGCCAGCTCTGTAACTGGACAAGTTTTATTTCATTTACTTAACAAACATTTATAAAGTTTTACTATGTGTCTGGTATTGTTCTAAATACTATACAGCTATTGAGTCATTTAACCTTCATTAAAGAGGTAGGGAATTTATGATACCATTTTGCAGATAAACAAACTGAGATAGTAACACAAAAACAGCACAGTGCAGTACTGAGCACATAGCCTCTTGAGGGTAATACTTGGGTATAAATCCTACCTCTCGGACTTCCTAGGATGTGACTTAGATAATTTATGATAGCTAATTCTGCATTAATTTCCTCTTCTATACAGTATGATAATAACAGTACCTGCCTTAAAGAGTTGCTGCTATATTTAAATTGGGTAACATGCCAAGAAATTAGAACAATGCCTCACACATAGTAATTACACAAAATATGTGGAAGATTAACATTGTCACTGTTATTACTATTGTTAAAATTTTTATTACAGGTGGAAAAACCAAGGCTCTGAGAGTTAGTCACTAAACCAAAGTAGAGTACAGATAAGTGAGCAAGATGGAAATTAAACTCAGTTTATCTGTCCCCAGATTCTGGGCTTTTTGGATTGTAACTTGATTTGTTTTAGAGGATGATCAGCCTCTTTCTCTGGATGATGAGCTCATAGTTAGTCAGCTTCATCCTGTTAGATATAATAGAAGTGGAGTGACTCCAGGAGTCTGAAAGGCAAAGTACATGACTTCCAAGCATTGATTAGGGTTTTGAAACAGACATCTCCATTATGTAATTTCAGAGTAATGGACTCCTGTCATGTGCCTCAATCCAATATTGAGTTAGTCACATTTTTGTATACATGCTCAATTGGTTTCTCATTTGTTGAACAATGTTATAATACTGATAATAAAGACAAAGTATGGAGAGTCAAAAAGTGAGTAAAGAGATAATTTTGGAAACAATATAGACATATTTAGTCTCAGCCTAGTGGAGTTCCTATATATCACATTATTTTATCACTCTTTTAAAATCTCTTCAAAATGTTCACACAATTTTATGCTGGTCACTTTCAGGTTCAATCTGCCTGTTTGCCTTCTCCTTATTCCCCTTTCTTTTTTCTTTTTTTCTTTTCCTTTTTCTTTCTCTCTCCCTTTCCCTCCCTCCCTCCCTTCCTTCCTTCCTTCTTTTCTTCCTTTCTTCCTTCCTCTTTCTTTCTTTTCTTTCTTTTTCTTTCTCTTTTTTGTCTTTCTTTCTTTCTTTCTTTCTTTTCTTTCTTTCTTTCTTGCTTTCTTGCTTTCTTGCTTTCTTGCTTTCTTGCTTTCTTCCTTTCTCTTTCTTTTTTCCTTCCTTCCTTCCTTCCTTCCTTCCTTCCTTCCTTCCTTCCTTCCTTCCGTCCGTCTTTTTTTATAACGGCTTATGTTTTCATGCTGACAAAAGATTATAGTGTGATACATTTTTCACTTGCACATAGCTACATCTGTGACTTTTTAAAAATAATATTTTCTATAAATATCTTCTGTTCATAGAAAAGAAATCCTTCTGGGGATTGTAGAAATAGGGAAACAAACAAGACATGCACCAAACAGAAACAGAATTAATACTAATCGTATTGCTTTGCAAAGTTTCAGAAATTTCATACTTGATTTCAGACTAGAGTATTAATTATGTAATGAAGTGAATAAAGCCAAGGTATCTTTTTAGAGTAGTTTCCCAAGGCCACCACTTTCCCAGCTGAAAAAATTTCTAATTTCATCATCCAGGGAAATGTTAGTTTCGGCACAAGAACTGTGCCCCCTGGAATCACAGTTATTATGTCTGCCGTTCTCCTGTAGGACCTACCCACTTCACCATGTCTTTGTCTCCAGCAAACATGCAATGTTATTAAACTACAAGTGAATCTCAAATTACATATACAGAGTATCTACCTACAAGCATTCTCTCTCACAGTATTCAGTTCAGATTGGCATATATCCACACATAATGGAAAGAGCGATGGAAGAAAATCAAAAGACCTTGGCTTAAGTCCCAGGTCTAGCACTTTCTAGTTTTGTGACTTTGGGCAAGTTATTTGGCCTCACTGGTCTACAGTTTCCACATTTTTAAAACAGGGGATGATAATCCCTATTGCAGTGTGAGGGTTAAATATAGTATCTGTGTTTAAACACTTTGGAAATTATCAACTTCCATACAAAAGGAGAATATGATTTCAGTTGCTTTCCTTCTTCGTTTAGTTTTAAACACCATGAAGAACACAAACTGTAGGATATATAGTTTTATACATGATATATATGAATACATAAAAGGGATGATTTGGAGTTAAGTTTTATTGTTATTGCTATTGTAGGTTAATCAATTAAACCATACATTTAACCATCAATTATCAAGAACCAACTATGTTATACTTTAATAACATTGGACCTGGAGACAACAGGAGTTCCAGAAATAAGTAAATTGAAAATGCCAGCTCTGTGCATTTACTATTTATCATGACTGAGGGATGCACAGGATTGTATAGGATATGGATGAAATAGAAAGTTATTTGGGCTGAGAAAATGATGGGAAAAGGGAGTGAGAAATGAGGAGACTGGAGAAGTAGTCAGGTCCAGGGTTACCTTATAAAACTCACTCTTATTTTAACTAATTTTTATACGCTAATTTTTAGGATGTAAAAATATTTGAAATATCATTCTCTTCTGCATTCTCCAATGATTATGATGCCCTTAGGAGGCACTTAAATATGCTTTCTTTAATGTATCCCTGAAAAAGCTAGTATGACATAAGCTAGTTTGTTGGAAGCCATTTTTAATATACTCATGTCTTCAAAATTTGCACTTCGTTGCTCTACATGGTGAGCACTATTATTTGGTATACCTATTGCTTTCCTATTAGTCCAACTGAAATAAAGGTTTTATAGTTTTGCTGGCCTGATTAAAAATAGATCTACACATCCAAGTTCTGGTAGACCTGAAATACTGATGTGGTCACTATACCTATTTCCCACCATCTGTAGAAAAATCTGCAAGTCCACATGTATATTTAATTAATGCAAAATTTCCAAGTGCTTTGTGTATGTGGTATATAGGAGGTATACTTTGTTTTTCTTTCAATTTTTGGATTAGATTACCATTCAATCACTTGGCACTGTTCTTCTATTTATTTTACTCAGTTTTTTATTGCTCCTACCTGACTTCTGCAAAACCATGAGGCTATTTTCATACACCACACAATCCCAAGTCTTTGTCAGTGACCATCTCTACTCTGTACATGACTAATCTAACCATCCCAGGTTCTAAGCCAAGTGATAGTTAAAAATCCCAGAATAGGCACAACTAGGAGAAAGCCCCAAACTCTTTACTCTGGCTCTTTACTTCTGAGGCACCTACAAATTGCATGTTGTTTAGATAGGGTCCTCCTCACTCCCTCTGGTCCCATGGGTCCACATTTTCATATGACCTGAAAGTTTGCTCTATCTGCAGGGTGACCTGAGTGTGCTAATTATGGATGTTATATAGCTGGGATCCTGTAGTCCACCCTGAGGTCTGAACCAGGTTTGTGACAAATTAGCATCTTTCAATTAGAACAATTCTGCAAATATACACAGCTGTCCTGCTTACACATGCCTGGAGAAATATGAACTCTCCTTTGTCTCATTTTTTACTTTGCTCTAGGGCAGAGGTCAGAAAAATTTTCCTGTACATGATCAGATAGTAAATATTTTAGGTCTTATAAGCCAACTCTCTCTGTTACAAGTACTCAACTCTGCTGTTGTACAAAGTTACCCATAGACAAAACCTAAATGAGAATTAGAGCAACTTGTCCAAGACCTTACAAGTAGTGAGTGACAAGACAGGTTTAGCATCTATAGTTAATTTATGGAAAATTTTCCTAAATTATATTTCTCAACACATATGTATTTAGGGCCGACTTGTGTTAAGAATTGTTCTGGACATAGATAAACCACATGAAAAGGCCTACCTTCATACCATTTACGATTTAATAAAATCAAGTTCTTTATGTAGTTAAAATAATACTCAAAAGCTTGAAATTAAAAGTCCTCTGCTTTTTGAACCCTCAACCAAATCCCCATAGGCAGCCTCTTTCACCATCTTTTATTTTAAACCTACCGTTAGTTATCTCTGTAACTCTAACACTACGTCTACACATCTCTTCGTGATTGTCAAAGTTAATGTGTGCCTCTATTTTCCTAAAGATGAAGATATTGTTCCCCTTTCCATTTCTTGTTCTTCTTCCTGCTTTCTTTCTCATTCCAGGTTTTTTCAATGAACTTTTTACAAAAGTAAAAATAAAATCTTTACATATTTACATTTTTCTCTGCAATGGTAATTGCATGTTTTGTGTTTTGTAATCAGTTGATTTTAAGTGTTGAAAATTAAATAAACACAATATACCATTTTAACTATGTAACTACTGCTTGGTGCAAGTACAGCTACTATTTTATCATTTATTTTCTCTCCTGGAGTAATATAACGTTAAGTGGGCTCTCATTTCTTACATAGTGTGAGTAGTCTTTTAATTTAGCACTTATGTATAGACTGAGGCAAAGGATGTAACAGTTCTGACATGTTTTAAGTCAAACAAAATTATACCATTATTTCAGGATTTATTAATGAAAATAGATTAAAATAGGTCTATTTTCCAGATGATTGCTTGTAGAAATGACCCTAAGGTTTGTTGTTCTTTTCTTTAATTTTTGTTTTTGAGAAGTCTATTCTTATTCTAATAAGGAGATTCACCTTCACATTTGCTAAAGGATACAATACCTCTAAAGACAGATGATTATCTTCCCAACATTTTCTGTCTTGTCTAGAATAATAGGCTAGCCTTTTATTTTAAAGAATAAATGGCAATTACACATCTCCACCCACACTGAAAACATCATATTAACTTCATGATTTTTAAAAATTGTTTTCCATATGAGAAATTACTGATAAATTGATTTATGATATTTCTACTCTATCATCTGCAAGCATTATCTTGGTTGAAATTTGAAATAGATCTATGAAGAAGACTTTTCTTAACAACACTTAATTATATACTTATACATTATTTCCGTGAAAGCTGTATTTCTAAAATGAGCAAGTGCTCATTTTAGGTCAATATTCTAATAGCTTTCAGATAAGTTTTCTAGTTTAGTTAAGATCCACTGTTTTTATATATGCATTAATATGTTGACTCATAAAACAATGTCCTATAAAAACTTTTTAATACTTAGGAAAATGTTACTTTTACCTACACATTATTTTTTGATCACTAAAGTGCCTTCTCCAATCATACTTTTAATTAAAAATTATGATAACACAATGAATTAACCACATTCGATCCACTGGTCTTTGAAGTAGTCTGCTGTTTTTAATATTCACAAATATTATTACTATTATGTCATCTTGAAACAATGGAAAGATAAGAAAATCTTTTTTTAAAAAGAGCTTGAAAATATGTTAGTGTCAAGGAGGTTTTTCAGAAATAGAACATGACAGACTATTACTTGACTTTCCATTTGCCATTATTAATTATCTTCAAGCCCAAGAAGAGGACACAGAATAGAAGAATGAAGAGAAGGATCCACCATTGTTTTTCTGTTCCTAGTCTAACATACTGTTTTCAAAATAGTTCTGAGATGTGCCTGCTAAAAATTTTGCTAACAGCCCTAAAAGGAATCATTATAAAAAATGCATGGTGCTGCATGATTAAATGACTTTGTTGACATTTAGCACATCATGATCAGGTTTTAGTAGAAGGGGCATGTGTCTATAAGATCTCGTTGTAAAGTCTTATAAGGAGGTAAATAATCTACAGACACTTGCCTTTTTAAAATGACTCTGGGAAACTAAGCCTCAGGAGACATGTGAGTTGCAATAAACAAAAGCAGCCAATCTTTCATTTATCTGTTTGTATTGAAGTTGATGTGCAATTATTTAGCATTTCTTTTTAACAAAAACTTACATGCATTTTTCCCCAAAGAAAGAGATTAAAATGCCAATACCTTAGTATGCACATATAATATTCCCCAGAAAATATTAAGAAAATCAATAAAGAAATCAATATCAGTCTGGAGTCTGCAAGAGTTGCAAAATACATTGATGGTTTCCTTTTTATGTGTTTTGGAAAATTGATTTCGATTGCCTGATTACTAATTCTTAGAATTTCATTTAGAACTAACTCACTCTCTCTTTTCTTGTCTTTCCTTTTCTTTCTCCGCAGGGATATGATATTGTGAATTAAAATCCAGAGAGTGTTTTTTAGGAGAAAAATAAATATTTTTTCTTAAGGAGGAAAAACAATATTTTCACTGCCTTATTAGTAAGTAAGACATCAAAAGAGGAAAGCATCACAATGAAAGGTTGATACTATTAAGAGCAGGTAGAAAGAATGCTGTGTGGAATAAACCCAACAAAAATTAAATATATACTAAGGGTTTCAGTAATTTTAGTATTAAAAAAACCCATTTGTAACACTTTAGTGTCAATCTATGAACTTTTGTAGATGCTTAAGTTTGCAAGTCATAAAAAACCTTCTTTTGACCCCATTTATGCTTCCATTTGTTTATTTCTTGCTCTTCTTTACAGCACAACTTATTGAAAGGGTGTTCAATACTTAAGAGTTTTCCAGTTTCTCCCTGGAACCCACTCCAGTCTTTTTCCCCTACCATTCCATGGAAACTGCTCTTGACAAGTTCCTTGATGACTTCTAGTTTGCTAAAACCAATGGTCAATTTTCATTCCTCATCTTGTAACTTCTCAGCATTGAGTTATGTGCCTGAGTTGGCCAATTCCTCTCCTTTGATAGATTTATTCTAACATGTCTCCTTGCTTCCCATCGTGCTCTTATTTCAACTGCCACCCTCATTACCCACTGTGTATATCAACCCATCAAAAAAGTTTTAAAACACAAGTCGGTTTATGTCACTCCTCTGTTCAAAGGCCAACAGGGGCTGTGCATATCACTCAAAGTAAAAGCTACATCTCTCAATGCCCTACAAGGCCCTTTATAATTTATTTCCATTTACACTGTGACTGTCTCTCCTACTCTGTTTCTCCTTACTCCGTTCATTCCATCTTCTCTAGTCTTTTTATTTTTTTCTTTTGTTTCCCAAAAACTCCCCAAATGTTTTTATCTTAAAGTCTTTGCTTTGGATTTTCCTTCTGTCTCTCCCTCAGATATCCTTTCTGCCAACTCCTCCATTCCTTTCAGGTCTTTGCTTACATCCCTCCTTCTCAAAGATACTTCTGACATCAAACTTTTTCATATTGACACTGTCCATCTTCCTCTTATTCACAGGAACTCTTATTCCTTTAAACTCTCTCTCTTTCCCATAGCCCTTCCTAAAGTAGTATATAATATACTTAGTTTTAAATTTTTTGGTTGGTTTGCTTTCTTGTCTCTCTCCACGAAAATGCAAACTATATATAGAAAAGAAATGTTTCCTGCTGTATTCACTGATGCACCTCAGATATAATAAGATAACACCTATCACACTGGTGGCACTCAATAATATTCACTGAAGGAATCAGTAAATGAAGGACTTATTTTAAAAAATTAAGTTAATAAAAAATGAAATAATAAAAATAATAAATTAAGAAAAGCAAAGTCTTTTTCTTTCCTGTTATTTTTTATCAGTAGTAAAAAGACAAAAAATCCAATTAAAAATAGAGAAAGGATTTAAAAAGATATTTCTTCTAAAAATATACACAAATAGTCAATAAGTACATGAAAAGATGATCAATACCACTGGCTATTAGGATGCCTATAATCAAAAAGACAGATTGTACCAAGTGTTGGTGAGGATGTGGAGAAATTGGAATGAGAAATGGTACATTTGTTTTGCAGTCCATCAAGTTGACAGCCCCTCAAAATGTTAAACATAATTACCATATGACCCAGAAATTCCATTCTTACACATATACCCAAGAAAATTAAAAACACATGTCCACACAAAAACTTATACACTAATGTTCATAGCCATATTATTCAAAATAGTAAAAAATGAAAAAAGCACAAATGTACCAAGCGATAAGTGGATAAACAAAATGTGGTATATTATTTGGCAATAAAAAGAATAAAGTTCTGAAACAGACTACAACATAGATGAATTGTGAAACCATTATGCTAAATGATAGCCAGCCTAAGAAGATGACCACGTTAATTCATTCCATTTATATAACATGTCCAGAATAAACAACTCTGTGGAGACAGAAAATAAAATGTAAGAGTAGGGAATGAATTGGAATGGGGAATGGCTGCTATATTGGTTCTAAGGTTTCTTTTTAGGATGATAAAAATCTTCTAAACAGAGTTTGCCAGTGGTTGAACAACACTGAATTGTACTTTAAGAGTGTCACTTTGGTAGTATATGAATTAATCTAAATAAATATGTTAAAGATTACTATAAAATAATAAATGGATGGCAAGGTCATAATATAATCTTGCAAAGACAACCCAGTTTAAAGTAAAGCTGAATATTGACAATTTACTTGTGAGTTTGGACAGGATAGAGTCAACCTACAGTCTTTGGACACCAATCTTTATGTTTCTATCCTTTTCTATATACTGCTATAGTTAGTGTATAGGAAATAGATGGAGAAATGAAGTCTGTGTGATTTTCCTTATGTTTTATGTCACATGATTTCATTTGAATATTAGTGTTTATATCATTACAATAACAGACTCTAACTGTATTATAAATGTATATTCTTATTTATTCAGTTTGTGATTATCCATACTGATGAAGGGGAACAAGTACAAGGGGAAGCAGAATCATTCATATTAGCCTTTAAAAATTATGTACCTTCTGTTCTAAAAATTTCCAGTATTATAAACAAGCTGTTAAAACTTCTAAAACCTTCCTATTCAAATTCTCCTGCCTGCCTTTTAGTTTAACTCATCCATACCCACTTCTTCCCACTCTAGATAGAATTAAGTAAGAGGATTAACAAATATGAAATAGATTATTTAAAGTAAAGAAGCTCAATTTATAATCCAGAAAATTTATTTCAATTCATGACTCTTTATCCACTTTATTTTATTATCTTTATCTTATCACTGGCCTGGGAAGAATAAATAATTAGCTCCAGACACAACACCAACGCCTCTCTGTGAAGTTATTTAGGGGCCACTGTAAAAACTAAATTGTTCCGCTTGTCAAAAGGAAAAAGAATTACTTTCAAAATACAGTTCTCCCCCCTTAGCTTAGAATAGGAATCCTACGGGGTGCCTGGGTGGCTCAGTGGGTTAAAGTCTCTGCCTTCGGCTCGGGTCATGATCTCGGGGTCCTGGGATCGAGCCCTGCATCCGGCTCTCTGTTCAGCAAGGAGCCTGCTTCCCCCCCTCTCTCTCTGCCAGCCTCTCTGCCTACTTGTGATCTCTCTCTCCTCTCTGTCAAATAAATAAAATCTTAAAAAAAAAATAGGAATCCTAAAATGATGATTTCTTACTTTTAGCCAAAAAAAAAATTATTTATTTTTCCTTTCTTCTGTGGATAGATGTTCAGTTTATTCACTCTTGGACTCTCTGTGGTACACCAGAATCTACCCTTCCTCTCACCCCATTACAAAACCCATACAATGTACCCTCTCCAGGCAAATCTCCCACTCTTACTCATCCTTTCTTTGAACTCCAGTAGAAAGCAAATGCTGCAGCCTGATGTCTTGCATTCATGGAAGAAAGAGAAGTTTTCACTGACCCGACAGTTCTTAAGGTAGTCTGACAATTTCTGTCCATAATTATCTGCCTCATAGTCCTCTCCTGCCCTGCTATGTGCGTCCTGTAAGTCTGAATTTGATCCTAGGTTCTATTGGGTTTGTCAAATACATTAATTTCCATCTCTGCTGTAGCTGTTTTCCTTGAGTGGTTTTGTATGAGTTTTCTCTGCTCTAGTTTACTAATATTATCCCATCTATTTTGGGTCTTTCAGAAACATGAAGATATTCATTTTTCTTACTGTTTTATCAGCCTTGCAATGACCTCCTCTACTTCCTTTTTTTTTTTCTTTTTTCTCCTTCATTATGGTATTTTTTTACTGGTTAATGGGATTTTTCTTTTTCTGAGCTAAATGGGATAAGGATGAGGGGAGGCAAATAGGGGTGCTCTTTCTACCATCATGAACTGGAACCCCTTGGCAATATTGTATGTATTTATCTGATTTCAAGTACCTTCTCAGAGTTAATCCAAGTGCCCAAGAAACTGTAAAAAAGAGAGTTTGCTTCATTGCTGTCTTCCCACTTTACTTACTAAAGTGGCTGTTTTATACCCTACCTGTTCGCTCTCAAGCTCTCTCTCCATTTAATCCAAGCACTTAGTTTTATCCCTGTTTTCTTGTGTGTTGTAGTGTAGGGAGGTGTAATTATCTGCCTGTTTTATATTTTCAGCAAGTTAAGTGATCATTCTGAAAATAAATTTCTATTAAGAACAATAATAAAATTCACGATAAAGCTTATGTAGTATAATCCCTATCCCTGACTAGTGGCAAGAGTTCAGGGTTTTACGGTTTCACCACATTATCCTCAATATACTGTCTCAAACAGTAAGACCCTATTTTTCCAGTGGACATGATTCTTCTTGTAAGCCGTATATCCCCTGTCTTTTTTTTTTTTTTTTAAGATTTTATTTTTAACTAATCCCCACACCCAACATGGGGCTTAAACCCACAACTTGAGATCGAGAGTCGCATGCTCTACTGATTGAGCCAGCCAGGTGCCTGTCCAATATCTTTTTTTTACTGTCAAACATTATTCTCTCTTAGGCCCTATTGTTTTCTTTACAAATGGCACAAAAAATAGGTCTGTGTGTAAAACAGCCAGTGAAACTTCTACATAGAATTTTAGACTTAGCACTGATTATATGTCCATATGTTCTTCATTAAATCAAAAAGGATATTGGAGTACTATATTCTGCCCACTTTTTTCTCCTTTACTGCATCTATATGTCTATATACATTCATATATTAAAAACTAAGTAAGTAGGAATATAGTAGCACAGTCCCCTCAAATGCATGCACCAGTGATACATTTCCTCATCAGTGATCATGTATACATGATAAGAAATAGGATAAATCACAAATTCTGCCTTATCTTCTTTTTTCTCCCCTGTTCTCTAATTTACTACCTGGTAGCTATCTCTAAATAAATCAAATAAAATTGTGGAGGATGTGTAATTATAATTGATTAAATGAGCCTATGTTTTAGACATCGAGAAACTCAATTTATTTCATTCTTTTTTGTTGTTGTAGTTCATGGGCTTGCATGTTTACTTTCTGCAAACTATTATCTATGCTCACCTTGTCTGAACAAGAGCTGTAGGAAGAGATGGAGATGGTTAATTTAAATAAAATGTGACTTTATTAAAGTCAGCAGAAATAGTGGAATAAACATAATAAAGTCTATATGACCCCAAAAGTTATCTACATATTGAATGGAGGAGCAAGGGGGATCATTAAAATATTTTATTTGCTACGATTACTAAAGGGATTTGTTAATTTAGCAGATTTTTATATAACTAGAAACATTTGAATTATGAGAAGATACAGAAAAATACATAGATCTTAACATAGCTACTCTTCTAAGCACCTGAAAGCATAAAGGTTTTGTGTTATTTGGTATTCCATTGAAAAAATAAAATCTTACTAGCTGAAGCCAACGGACTTGTAAAAATGCTAGAAATTTAAAACACAGTGGCAATATGATCTTTTAAAATTCTTATGCATGGTGGATTTCTGAAGGTATTTAATGGAGAAATCATGTTTTTGACAGACAGAAAATAAATTTGAATGATGTTGTGAATCTTATTTTGAAACATATCAGCTAAGTATCAGATAAGTACTGAATAAAATGATCAAGCATGAATTTTCCTAAATAACTGTGTTGACTCTTCTTCATAAGTACACTATTTAAGCAAAATTGAAAGTAAATGCATTTGCTATTTATAAAGATTCTCATAGTATCTTAGCACACTATTACAGCACATAGGTGAAGAGAGCAGAAAATAAATGAGAATATTATTAATATTATCAGCACAATATTTGGAATTTGCCTTTATTGTTTCAACAAGTTATAAATCAAATTATAAATTTTAACCATATATATTATAAAGCATAAGATCTAATTTTTTTT